>JAZKJV010003385.1:600000-908640 GCA_037367405.1 Ottelia alismoides | reverse complement strand
TCAGACCTGCTTGAGTTGAAACAATAAAGTGGGATTCTGAGTAAAAAAATCAGGGTCCATTGCATTAACTTCTTCCACCACTTCTTTGATCATCCCCTTGTAAGTCAATTCCCTCATTTCTAGAATAATTTCATATTTATGATCCTCAACATTCTCCATAGAGGAATGGCTTGAAATCTACAAAAGAAAGGCCAACAACCATTATTGATAGCTTGTCACATCAAAGCCCGTGAAGTAGCTCTTAAAGTACCTGCTCACGATATATTGAGATCTACAAACACAAAGGCATATAATCACTGCCGAGCTAATTCAAGTAAAATCAGAGTAATGACCTTCTGTACCTGTTCTTCCTCGACATCTCCAGTACCAGTTGAATGTCTCAATTCCAGATTATCGTTCTCAATAAAATTAGCATAAGCTGTGGAATCAAGGACACGTCCCCTCCATCTTTTACGCCTACTATTTTGAGCAACTGCATGACTTCTGCCCCGCCTAAATTTTCTTGAATAGCCTTCAGATTGATTCATATCACTGGTGCTGCAATCTTCATTTGAAGATCTGACCTCATCACTGGTTTGTTTGCTCAAATTAACAGCTTGATCACCTTCGACGTCAACATTACTTACCGATGTCTCACCATCAGAAGATCTGCACGTCCCACAATCTGTTTCAATAAAATACTTATCTTATGCGATGGTCCGAGCCCAAAATACAAGTCAGCATATAAAACACAGAGTTGAAAGGACTTAATGCCAAGCCAGCGTTCACCCATCAGTGCCAATAATAGTAGTCCTAACTACTAAATTATATTTTCTGTATTTAAAAAATATAGCGGCACCTTTAACATTTGAAGAAAGGCTGAAGCCAAATTTCATTGCTTTCAAACAAATTCCAATAAATATATAAAATGAATATTCAAATAAAAGCATAAAAAGATCAGGAGACCAATATGTAATTTTAGCCACCATATACAACAGAATTCTAAAAATAGAACTAAAACTCTTAATATCTCAAAAGGTATCAAACCAAAAGAGATAAGGATCAAGCCCAATGTTAAAAGAGTTGTAACCCTAGACACTCCAAAATTCATGCATTTTCAAAAAAGTGTTATATCAACTGTTAGCCATAATAAGTCCCCACTACCCCTATAAATTTTACATCACTGGGAAATCCACGACATCGCATTGTAAGCATTAACAGAAGCTCTAAGATTATGTATTATGTTCATCTATTATCAATGTACACCACATCATGCAAAATAGAGTGCATCCCATGCTCCAAGATCATGAGCCCATTTGCTACAGCCAATAAATATTGCACAGCATCCAGAACATGAGTGTATGAGCATAGGAAATCCACATCAGGGCCTCATTCAGTTGTAAGCGTGACAGAATGTAATGCACAGTACTATGCATGGCCTTCTTTATTTGGATGAAAGGACTGAAATACATATAGAACATTCGTTAAAGCCTATTATACAGAAGATGGCTGACCATAATCTTTGTGTATGTACTACACGGTCTTTGCCGACTCAAGCATGGGAACCTGTTTCCTTAGAAAGAGAGAGAAACAGTAATTTATAAAAATTATAGAAATTACAGCAAGTACAAAAGGTACAATACACTTGCTGAGAAGAATAATTGAGATTTATAGAGCTAAAAGGAAGAAGCTCCATATGATTTTTATTGATTTGGAGAAGATATGATTCTGTCCCAAGGGAAATATTGTGGAGAATTTTGGAGAAGAGACAAGTACATGTCCTATATATTAACCTCATAACGGATACGTATGATAGGGCTTCATCTTGTGTAACGATACTGTTAGAAAATAGAGAATGCAGAAGCGGAATGATAAACATACCATAAGAACAAGAAAGATAAACTTGGAACACAAGATTTTTATGTGGAACCCTACTCCCTAAGGAGCGGGATGAAACCACGGAAGAAGCCCTCAAAGGGGCGGATATTGCATTCCTTTTTCTCAATGGATACAGGAGGTCTGGGGCTCCTTATATAGCCTCCACAGAGCCTCCAAGTCCCACCACTGCTAGATGTGGGACTAAACATATGGATGGGTAAATGTATCCTGGAGGGATCCATTTACCCTCCTACAATTCATATGGCACACAACCAAATACTCCAACACTCCCCCTCAAGCTGGAGCATGCAATGCTCAGCTTGGACAAACAAACAGAAAGAAACTCAACTCACGCTACAGGACACTATGAACAATATCAACTCAACACGCACAACTGTTGTTGTCGAGGGCGTTGCTTCTCTTGCCGTGCTGGTGAGAAGGACGAACGGGCTGGAGTGTGAGTCAACTGAATCTCCTCGTCGGAGAGCATGTGGTCTGAACTGCGTTTGTCAGAGTCACTGCAACTGGAAATGAGTCTCCTCGCCAGAGTATTCTGGCCCGCCACAATAATGTGGACAACTGCTCAATCTCTGAAAAGGGCCGAACTGAAAAAGACCGTGGAAGTGCAATCCTCGTCGGAGTCCACGATCGCTGGAGAATGGAGTCTGAAAGTCTCCTCGTCGGAGAACTGGTCTTTGCCATATGGCTCAGAGAATGGTCCTCTACTCTGGAGTCCCTATGATACCACATGAAAACCCTTGCCCACCTAACATAGGGAATGGTCCTCTACTCTGGAGTCCTTATGGCTCACATGAAAACTCTGGTCGACAAAATAAGAAGAATGGTGGGGACCACGACAAAAGATGGCATACATGTGCTCATCTGAAAAGAAGACCGCATGTGTGTGTCTGAAACTGACTCGTAATCTGATGTCGAGTCTGAATATCAACTGTAGAGTCTAGAAACTGGCTTGGTCTGTAATATCTGTATCTGGAGAATCTGAATAGACCTGTGACTCTACATATACTCCCCTTTTCTCCCATACTTATCGAAAAACAGAGACATCGAAAAGTTGGGAGAAGGCAAAGAAATTGGGGAGAACAAAAACCATCACAAATGCCTATTCCCTTTTTTCGGCTTCTCAAATCTTTTTTTTTGGAATCTCCATTTTTAAAACATTTTTTTAAACCGTTAATTTTTTTAAAAGCAGTTTCAAACTCTTTTTTTCTGGCTTTCCGTTCTTCTTCCCCCTTTTTTTTGCACACATTTTTTCTTCGCACATTTTTTATGGCTAACGTTCCCTTTTTTCCGTCGGCCAAGACCATCTCTCTCGCCCCTTTTTTTTATTTAACACTCTTTCAGCCCATTTGGGCGTAATATACTACAGCCCCAACTAGGCTTTTACAATGTTTTTTTAAATAAAGAGGACCCTCGGCTAGGGTTCCCACGGTGGGAACCCACGGAAAGATCGCCGCCCTCCGAAGGGGCCCTCACTTTTGCGACACTCTCTCGCCAGGAGAGCGGGAGCCTCTTTGGGACTTCTCGCGAGGAGTGGCGAGGACCCGCACTGCCACTGGAGTGTGTTGTCGCCGCTGGAGGGGCATGCTGCCGCCGCTGGAGATAAGGTCGATGGAGGCAGTACTGGAGAAGATCGTTGCTTGGTGAGTGCGCTGCTAAGGGAGAAGTGCTGCCATGGGTGGGTCGCGAGGGAGCGCCGCCTCGCCTGCGAGCTGGAGAAGGAGAGCTGCGAGGAGCGCGAGTGAAGAAAACGCCAGGTGTTGCTTTGCGCGCTGCCTGCGATGGAGGTGGCCTAGGGTGGTGATAGGGCTCCGCCTTGCGGGGAAGTTGCGGGGCTCCGCCTTGTCTTGGGGCTGCGTTGCTGCCTGGAAGGAGTATCTCGCCGCCGCTACTTGCTTATAGGGAGATGGTCGCATGGATCTGAGGAATCGTCGGCGCCACTGGAGTATGCGCGCACAACAGTGTCGCCCCTCTTGCTCCATCTCCAGGATTCGCCTTTGGCGTCCTCTTTGGTGCCACCGCCTTCTATGGTGCACCAGGAGAAGATTGGAGGAGCGGCGCAATGGGGAATGACGCCTAGAGGACCACCAGAAGCATGATGGGGCTTCTCGCTGTTAGGGACATGCGTCACCAGGAGATCAAATCTCGCTCATGGGGCTTGTCGCATTGAAGATGCGGCCTGGAAAGAAGGGTCGCGCCTGGAGATGCATGTTGCTGGACAAAGATTAGAGATTCAACGAAACCCTAATTGCTGGAATCGAGGGAGATCGATGCTCGTGCGATGATTACCATGATCAGAAGGACAACAGAACAACTCCAGAAATTGAACTGTGAATTTGATCCATCGATGAATAAAACTTCAAAGTAATCTTCAAGAACATAACTGAGGTTTCAATAAAAACCTTAAAATTGAATCTCAAGTCTCGAACAACTCAAACAAAGACTACAAAAATCCTCGAGAATCGAACCTCGCTTTGATACCATGTTAGAAAATAGAGAATGCGGAAGTGGAATGATAAACATAGCATAAGAACAAGAAAGATAAACTTAGAACACAAGATTTTTTACGTGGAACCATACTCCCTAAGGAGCGGGATGAAACCACGGGAGGAGCCCTCAAAGGCGCGGATATTACATTCCTTTTTCTCAATGGATACAGGAGGTCTGGGGCATATAGCCTCCACAGAGCCTCCAAGTCCAGCCACTGGTAGATGTGGGACTAAACATATGGATGGGGTAAATGGATCCTGGAGGGATCCATTTACCCTCCTACAACTCATATGGCACACAACCAAAGACTCCAACAGATACAATCTGGAAGACTGACTATTTTAACATCAACAGTGATCTGCATCAAGGTTCAGCTTTGAGTCCATTGCTTTTTACTTTGATTATGAACGAGTTGACAAGTCACATTCAGGACGAGATACCTTCGTGTATGTTATTCGTTGATAATATTGTGTTGACTGATGAGACTAGAGATGGAGTAAATGAGAAGCTTAAGGTTTGGAGACATGTATTAGAGACTAAAGATTTCGTATAATTAAGGTTAAGACTAAATATATTGAGTGCACTTTTGATGGAAGCAATGGTCAATGATCGAGGTGAAGATTGGTGACTATAACATTCAGAAGAGAGACTCTTTTAGATACTTGGGATTTAGTTTGCAACATGATGGAAAAATTGATGGAGATGTTACTAATGGAATAAATGCAGGTTGGTTAAAGTGGAGGAGCCACTACTGTTCTCCATGATAAGAAAATTCCTTTGAAAAGCAAAGGGAAGTTTTACAAAGCAGTCATAAGGCCTGCTATGCTTTATGAATCTGAATGTTGGCATGTGAACCATAGACATGTGCAAAGAATGGCAGTAACAAAAATGAAAATGCTAAGGTGGATGTATGGACACATACGTAAAGATCAGATTCAGAATGATGAAATCAGAAGGAAAGTTAGTGTAGCAATGATCGAGGATAAGATGCTTCGTTTAACCATTTGCAAAGGAGGTCAGTTGATGCACCAGTTAGGAGATGCGGGTTTTGAGATGTTGAGCATGATAAGAGAGGGTGAGGAAGCCCAAGAAGTGTTGGAATGAGACCATACAAAGGAATCTTAGTTTTTTTTATCTAAGCCCGAGAATGACCCAAGATAGATATGAATGGAGGCAAAGAATCCATGTAGTCAACCCTACTTAATGTGGAAAAAGGCTTTGTTGGTGTCGTAGAAAACGTATAATACACATGCATAATTTTTTTATATGAGCACACATCCATGATTTGAATAATAGATAATTGCATAATTACAAGCAAGTGCTTATGGTGAACTATATGAACTATTGTTGCATGGACTAAATTTTACACTTGAGGATTAAGTTTTTCTGATCCACAACAAAATCTTAACCCTTATTTTACAGAAGGGTGGGGTAGAAATTAAAAAAAAATCAAATAGAAGAACACAAGAAGAGACACAGAAAATAAATAGCAAATGTTGAAATAAATTATGTCAAAGCAGATCGATAATCAAACTCAAGAACATAAAATATAGAATAAAAATATAGAATGATAGAATGCTTGGGATTTTACGTGGATTGCTACTCCATAAGGAACGGGATGAAACCATGAGAGAAGGCTTTTGACCAGATATTCTATTGTAACTCTCTCAATGAATACATTGGGTGAGGGGTTTCTTATATAGCCTCACAGATAGATCGGTTCCACTTATAAATGGTGTGGGATTAAATAAGAGACATGGTAATTGGATCATTAACACTCCCCCTCAAGTTGGAGCTGAGAAAGCTGCAACTTGCAACAAAAGAAATTATACATTGTTCGAAAAAAATGATTAAGCTATTTATTCCAAGAGTCCTAGGCTCTCTTATATATGAGAGCAGCCTATGGGTAAATTACATAAAGCATACATAAATAAAGAGAGTTAAGAAACAATCCAAGAAATGGGAAATGAACACATTAACATAAATATATATCTCTACACTCCCCCTCAAGATAGAGCATAGATGTCGATCATGCTCAGCTTGGACAAACACTTTTGAAAAGGTCCTCGGAGTAATGCCTTGGTGGGTATATCTGCAGTCTAGTCCTCTAAGCTGACATGTGATGTGGAAATAAAACCCTTCTGAATCATATCACGTATATAATGGCAATGAGCTTCAATGTGCTTGGTACGTTCATGAAATGTTGGGTTATTTGCAATAAAGATAGCAGCTTGATTGTCACATTTCAGTGACATGGGAAGAGGAACTTCTATGTGTAGATATGTAAGAACAGCTCGAACCCACATCATTTTTGTGCTAGCATGAGCCATAGCCCTATATTCCGACTCAGCATTAGACTTGGCCAAAACAATTTGTTTCTTGCTCTTCCACGAGACAAGAGAATCTCCAACATATAGGGCAAATCCCGTGGTGGACTTCCTATCCTTGGGGCACCCTGCATAATCTGCGCATCTGTGTATGCTGAGACGGTGACCAACTTGCCTTTTCTAAAAAATAGACATGCACCTAAGGATGATTAAAGGTACCTTAGTATCATCTGTATAGCGTCTATATGTACCTGACGTGGTTGCTCCATGAACTGGCTAACTATGCTAACTGCAAATCAGATATCTGGTCTGGTAGTCGTAACATAAAGGAGCTTTCACACAAGTTCTCTATACCTTCGCATGTCTAATTCATCGGTGTCATTATCGTACAACTTCATGATTGGATCCATAGGTGCAGTAGCAAGTCTACATCCAAGCATACCCGTGTGACTGAGCAGATCAGTGACATATTTCCTATGTGTCATTACTAGTCCTTGCTGATTTCTGGCAAACTCTAGTCCCAGAAAGTATCGGAGAGTTCCAAGGTCCTTGGTAACGAATTCACGACCCAGAAAGTTTTAGCCATCCTTATTCGCTGTAGATCATCTCTTATAATGAGAATATCATCAACATATACCATAATAGCAGCCGTACCTCTGGTAGTTCTCTGTATGAAAAGAGAACGACCAGGATTGGATCGTTTGAACCCTTATTTTTCAAACAAATCTGAGAGCTTATGGAACCAAGCTCTCGGGTTCTGCTTGTGTCCATATATGGCCTTATGAAGTCTACATACCTGTGTACACTCCCCCTCAGCAATAAATCCTAATGGTTGATGCATATAGACTTCCTCCCGAAGATCACCATATACGAAGGCCTTCTTGACATTAAGTTGAAACATAGGCCAATCTGGAAGAATTGCAACAGATAAAAGAATCTATAGGGTAGATGTTGGGAGAAAAATTGAGATTGATTATTCAAAGAAACCCTAGGCTCTCTTATATAGGGAGAGACCTTTAAGGGTAAAGTACAAAGTAGTCCAGAGAAAGCAAAGAAATAACAAACAGGTACATAACATAATAATATCTATCTCTACACTCCCCCTCAAGGTGGAGCATAGATGTCTATCATGCTCAGCTTGGATGAACATCTCTGAAAAGGTCCTCTGAGCAACGGCTTGGTGAATACATCTGCAGTCTGATCCCCTGAGCTCACGTAAGTTGTAGATATCAATCCTCTCTGGATCAAGTCTCTAGTGAAATGACAGTCAACTTCTATATGCTTGGTTCTTTCATGAAAAGCTGGATTGTTGGCAATGAACAAGGCTACCTGATTGTCACACTGAAGCTGCATGGGTAGAGGTACGGCTACATGTAGATCCTCTAGTACAAATCGAACCCACATCATCTTCGTGCTTGCTTGCGCCATAGCCCTATAATCGGCATCTGCACATGCTGAGATAGACAAATTTGTGCCCTTCCAAAACAGCAACCCTGAACCTGGAGAAGACTTCAGATACCTGAGTATCATGTGTATAGCATCCATCTGAACTTGTCTTGGCTGCTCCATAAATTGACTTACCCTGCTTACTGCAAAGGCAATATCAGGTCGAGTTATGGTAATATAAAGGAGACTACCCACAATTTTTCTATATCTTCTTTTATCCACTTCAGCAGTATCACGATCATACAACTTCATGCTTGGATCCATGGGAATACTTGATGGTTTGCATCCAGCCATGCCTGTTTCAATCAAGAAGTCTGTAATATACTTCCATTGGGTCATCACCAAACCCTGTGCATTCCTGGCAAATTCCAACCCCAGAAAATATCTTAGGGTTCCAAGATCCTTCGTAACGAACTGACGGCCTAGGAACGTCTTCGCCCTTTCTATGCCCTGAATATCATCTCCTGTAACCATAATATCATCAACATAGACCATGATAACAACCGTACCTGCCGATGACTTCTGAACAAACAATGAGTGGTCTGCATTTGACCTCTTGAATCCCTGTTGCTCAATCAGATTGGAAAGCTTCTGGAACCACGCTCTTGGACTCTGTTTGAGGCCATAAATTGCCTTGTTAAGTCTACACACCATATGCTTCTCCCCCTCAGCAGTAAAGCCAGGTGGCTGCTGCATGCAGACTTCCTCCTGCAGATCCCCATACAAGAAGGCATTCTTGACATCTAGCTGAGATATACTCCAGTCACGGACCACGACCACAGATAAGAGAATGCGAAGGGTAGAATGTCGAGCTACTGGAGAGAAAGTGTCCATATAGTCTACGCCATAGGTTTGTGTAAAACCACGCGCGACCAAACGTGCTTTGTACCGATCCAGACTGCCATCTGCATGATATTTAACAGTGAAGACCCACTTACAGCTCACAATAGATGCATCAGGAGGAGCAAGAACCAAAGACCATGTGCCACGAGACTGCAATGCATGCATCTCATCTTCCATAGCCAATCTCCAACAATCAATCTTCATAGCCTCTTGGTAGGTCCGTGGTATATCCACGGAAGACAAGGCTGCAACAAATCCCTGAAAGTCGCCAGTGAGACGATGAAACGACACCTGTGAAGCAAAGGGATAAGAGGCACACATCCGCTTCTGCTTCCAGATAGCAATAGGAATATCAAGATCATCTTCTGTTGTACTGGATGGTCTAGTTTCCTCCTGCAATGAAGAATCCTGCACATGTACCACATCTGACCCGTCAGTAGTAATGCCATCTGAACATACCTGAGGCATGATGGGTGGTTGACGTGTAGCCTGAGCAGGACCTGACCGACGCGTATAGAATTTTGGTAGAGGTGGAATGAGAGGTCGTGGAAGAGGTGGAGGTGGAGGTGGTGGTGGTGAAATTGATGTAGGGACAGGAACAGGAGGAGACTCAGGTGAACTCCAAGTAGCTGGTGGAGGAACATAGACATCATCATTGGTAGTGGATGGTACCAGTCTGCCACCTGCAGGAGAAAAATACATAACAGACTCAAAAATTGTGACATCAGCACTAACAAAGTATTTCTTATTTATAGGATCATAACACTGATAGCCCTTCTGAGTTCGAGAATAACCAACAAAGACACACTTGACTGCTCTAGGAGAGAGTTTGTCAAGTCCAGGAGTCAGAAGATGAACAAATGCCACAGTACCAAAGACACGTGGAGTTAGTAAGAATAATTCCTTGTCAGGAAAAATGATAGAGAGAGGTATTTTCTCATCAAGGACTGAGGATGGCATACGATTGACCTGATAACACGCAGTAAGAACAGCATCCCCCTAGAAAGAAATAGGAGCACAACTT
This sequence comes from Ottelia alismoides, assembly GCA_037367405.1. Classification (NCBI taxonomy): domain Eukaryota; kingdom Viridiplantae; phylum Streptophyta; class Magnoliopsida; order Alismatales; family Hydrocharitaceae; genus Ottelia; species Ottelia alismoides. The sequence continues at coordinate 898,635 of JAZKJV010003385.1, read as the reverse complement.
TGAATCAATAGGGTTCAAGTAATGTCAAGGAGAAGGCGACGCTTTCTTTCCGCCACTCCATTCTGCTGAGATGTGTACGCACAAGTGGTTTGGTGAATAATGCCCTTTGATGAAAGAAATTGAGAAAGGGACCATGTGCAAAATTCTAGGGCATTATCTGTACGAACATATTTGACAGTAGAAGAGAAAATATTTTGCACTTCATTAATTAAATTCTTGATCACATCTCCTGCTTCAGATTTATTCTTTAAAAGAAAGACCCAAGATACACGGGAGAAATCATCCACTACCACTAGATAAAATCTGTGCCCCTGATGATCGGGTACACGACTTGGACCCCATATATCTATATGAAACAACTCGAATGGGGAGCTACTGCTCCAACTCTGATGACTAGGAAAGCTCGACCAATGATGCTTTCCCAACTGACATGCTTCACAACGAAAGGACGAACTGGGAGAGATCTGAGGTAGAAGATGGCGCATTTTCTGGAGCGGGAGGTGACCAAAACGTAGATGCCAGATGTACGGAGAAACTGGTCCGGCAGAATGAGAGGAGACGCTAGCATAGGAATTCCGAACCAGTCGATATAGACCATTTTGCTCAGAGCCACAGCCAATCACCCTGCCCGTTAGTATGTCCTGAAAAATAAGAGAAGACGGATCAAATATAGCACGACAATGCAAATCCTTCGTAATCTGACTAATAGATAACAGATTCATCGAGAACTCAGGAGCATGGAGGACATTCTGTAGATGCATAGTAGAGGATAGGAAGACCTCCCCCTATAAGGAATGAGTACCATCTGTGATCTGCACTGAGCGGCCGTGAGGAATGTCGCTGTAGGACTCAAGTCTATCTCGATCTCGACAGAGATGATGTATGGCACCCGAATCTATAATCCAATCAGAGATGTCATGAGACGATGTAAATGCAGTAGATCAACCTGAGGTACTAGCAGCAGCAGATGAACTGGCGGAGGTTGTAGCAGCAACATCTGAAGGTCCACCAGACGAATCACCAGATGATTGTGGCATAATGTCGCGGAGACGTGCCACAAGTTCCTCAAAACGGTTATCTGCAGTAGATGCCAACTGGGTCTGAGAGTGTTCTGCAACACGTGCCGATGCTGGGAACCCATGCTTAGAATAGCATGTCTCCTCCGAGTGTCCTGTGCGGTGACAATAGGAACATGGCTGACTAAAGCGACCACCCCTTCCCTGGGGTCCACGTCCACGTCCACGACCTGAAGACGGGCCACCTCTCCCACGCGAAACGGCCATCGCCGATGGGGGTGGAGTAGAAGAACTGGAAGAAACTGTAATGCGATTGAGTCTCCTATAAACCACCTCCACTGGAGGAATAACTGCATCGGCTAAGATCTGAGAACGGGCGGCGTCATATTTAGGATCAAGGGCCACAAGTAGAACGCCTACCATGGTGGCATTCCGAAATGTCTTCTACTGTTCAGGAGTCACTGTGAGTGGGATAGTACTGTATAACTTCTCAAACATCCCCCTCAGGGATGTGTATAAGGAGTGAAGAGGTATGTCGCTCTGCTTCATCGTGAATATGTCATGCTGAAGCTGTAACATCTTGGTCTCATTTCACACCTGTGAATATGTAGTAGCTAGGATATCCCACATCGCCTTGGCAGTGGGCTGATGGAGGACATCGTTGGCAATCTCCATCGTCAATGTACCTGACAACCAGACCTTTGCATAGGCGTCATCAGCCTCCCATGAGGCATAGATCCATGTCTTCTCTACTGGCTCATCCCCGGTAAGAATATGCTTCTTACCATTCGACTTCATGAGGCTCATGAACTGCATCGTCCAGAGCTCGGAATTCGACCCGTCCATCTTGACTATTGGCGCAGGACCTTTGAATGCGCCTATGGAGGGCATATCAACCTTCGACTCTGACATATTGCCGCTGGAGAAGAACTAGGGTTTGTAGACAAGGTGATAGATGTCTACACAAACTGCATAAGATTCGAGTGCATATGTAGACGTTACGCACTCAAATCCATCTATCCGGAGGAAGAGACAAGTACGGGCTCGCCGGGGATCGCCGAGGATCGGTTAGGGCACGCCGGAAGCTCGGCTACGGCCGCCGGGTGGTGATGGCGGCGGAACTAGGAGCCGCCTGGGGGCTGGCGGCTGGAGTAGAGGGCCGCCTGGGGGCTGGCGGCTAGAGTAGGGGGCTGCCGAAGGGCTGGCGGCAAGAGTAGGGGGCCGCCGGTGGTTTTGGCGGCGGGGCTGGGTTCCACCGGGGGTTGGCGACGGGTGTAGGAGCCACCAGGGAGGGGCTGGGAACCGGCGGCGGCGGCGGGATGAGAAAGAGGAGAGAGGGCGGCGGGTAGGGAGAGGGAGAGAGCCCTAGGTCTTGGGCTCTGATACCATGTTGGGAGAAAAACTGAGATTGATTATTCAAAGAAACCCTAGGCTCTCTTATATAGGGAGAGACCTTAAGGGTAAAGTACAAAGTAGTCCAGAGAAAGCAAAGAAATAACAAACAGGTACAAAACATAATAATATCTATCTCTACAGTAGAATGACGTGCAACGAGGGAAAGGTGTCCAGATAATCCACCCCATATGTCTGTGTAAAGCCTCCTGCAACTAGCCTGGCCTTGTATCGATCAATACTGTCATCTGCATTCTGTTTCATTGTAAAAACCCATTTGCAACTCACTAACGATGCCCCAGAAGGAGCAGGTACTAGGCTTCATTTACCTCTAGACTGTAGAGCCACCATCTCCTCCTCCAAGGCTAGACGCCACCGACTGTACGCCAACGCCTCCTGGTAAGTCTGTGGGATGGCTATGGCGTTCACAGCAGCTACAAACTTCCCAAAATCACCCGTCAGACTCTCGAAGGTGACATGAGAAGCAATCGGATACGAAGCATGGAAACATTGCTGCTTCCTAATAGCAATAGGTAAATCCAAATCATCATCATCATTCTTGTTACCACCCAAATCATCATCCTCCTGAGAGAAGCCCAGCTGAAAATCATTATTAATCTCATCATTAGAAGTAATGCTATCAAAACAAACCTGAAACGTGCTGGATGATGGGCCAGGAGCATGTGTAGGAGCAGAAAGTCGACTGTAATGATGTGTTAGTAGAGGAACAAGAATAATGGTGGTGGTGGGGCTGATAGTGGTGATCGAGATGGTAATGAAGGAGGTGGTAATGGAGATGGTGAGGAAGGTGGTCAATGCATGGGTGGAGGTGGAATGTGGACTTGATCATCCGAATCTGAAGGAGTCAACCTGTCACCTGTACGCGAAAAATACACGACAGGCTCAAAAATGTGACATCTACACTGACATAATATCTCCGGTGTAGACGATCATAGCAACGATAACCCTTCTGAGTTCTCGAGTACCCGACAAAGACACATTTGACAACCCTTGGAGAGAGCTTATAAATCCATGGAGACAACCGATGGACAAACGCAACAGATCAAAAAAATGAGGGCTAAGAGAGAACAACTACTTGTCAGGGAAAAAAGGTGAAAACGAGACTTTCACCTCCAACACTGATGATGGCATGCGATTAATGAGATAGCAGGCCGTGAGAACCGCATCATCCCAGAATGAATGAGGGGCACATCTCTGTATCAGGACTGTACGGGTGACATCAAGAAGGCGACAGAGCTTTCTTTCAGCAACACCGCTCTGTTGAGATGTATAGGCACACGATGTTTGATGAAAAATATCATTTGAAGAAAAGAATTGAGACAGCACATGTGTACAAAATTCAAGCGCATTGTCAGTCCGTAGAATTTTCACAGAGGTTGAAAACACATTTTACACTTCTATAATAAAATGTATGATGACATTTCCAGCTTCAGATTTATTCCTCAACAAGAAGACCCAGGACATATGACTAAAATCATCCAAAGCCACTAAATAAAATTTATCCCTGATGATCAAGAACACGACTTGGACCCCAAATATCGACATGGAAAAACTCAAAAGGGGAGCTATTGCTCCGACTCTGACGACTAGGAAAGACGGGCCAATGATGCTTTTCTAATTGACATGCCTCACAGCTGAATGATGAGCGAGGTGAAATCTGAGGAAGGACTTGATGCAGCTTCTGAAGTGGGAGATGACCGAAACGCAATTGCCATAGGAAGGGAGAAACCGGGACGATAGACCAACATACGGTATGTGGACCAGTAGATAGAGTCTACCCTGCTCACGGCCACACTCAATCACCCTACCCGTAAGAATGTCCTGAAAAACAAGGGATGATGGATCAAAAATTGCTCGACAATTTAAATCCTTAGTAATCTGACTCATACACAGTAAATTCATTGAGAAATCAGGAGCATGCAGCACGTTCTGCAATCACAGGTGATCTCCCCCTGTCTCGTGATAGGGGAATGAGTCCCATCAGCTATGACCAATATCCTTCCTGGAGAAACCTGCATGTAGGCTATGAGTTGACCTCTATCTCCACACAAGTGATGTATGGCTCCAGAATCAATAATCCATTCCAAAGATATCAGAACCACGATAAGAAACAGAGGCATGAACACTACCTGAGGTGCTTGCTCCTACAGTAGCAGCAAAGTCCGGGTTGTTCTTTGGAGCAAGTATTGGGGTACTGGATAGGGGCACAATGTCTCTCAATCGAGACACAAGATCATCATATCATCAATCCGATGTGAGTGGAGTAGATTGCTGGTGTTGGGCATGTTCTGTTACACGTACTGATGCAGGAAAACCATGCTTGGAGTAGCATGTATCTTCTGTATGACCAACTCTGTGACAATAGGTACATTGTGGTCCATGACCACGTCCACCTCTACCACGTGATGCCCGTCCATGAAACTGAGATGAACCGCCTCTTCCTCGAGAGGCTGCCATGGTAGAAGAATTTGGCGTTGGAGGTAGAACATTGATCATGCTCATCCTCCGAAAGGCATCTCCATGGGAGGAATGGTATCATCAACCAGTATCTGGGAGGAAGCGGCCTCGTACTGTGAGTCAAGAGAGGCCAGAAATTCTCCAACCATCATAGCATTTTGGAATGTCTTCATCTGCTTTGGAGTAGCCGTAAGAGACACGAAGCTATGAAGCTTCTCAAACATTCCGCGCAAGGCAGTATAGTGTGCATGTAATGGACGGTCATTCTGCTTAATAGTAAAGATGTCATGTTGTAGCTATAAAATGTTTGTCTCATTCTTGACCTATGAATACGTTGCAGCAAGAATATCCCACATGGTTTTGGTTGTGGGCTAGTGCAGAACATCGTTTGCAATATCTGGTATCAAGGTACCAGATAACCAGACTTGTGCATATGCATCATCAGTCTCCCATTAGGCATATAAACATGTCTTCTCTGTCGGCTCATCCTTAGTAAGAATGTGCTTCTTACACATCGACTTCATTAAGCTCATGAATTACATTGTCCACAACTCGTAATTCGACCCATCCATATTGACTATAAGCATTGGACCTTTGAAAGCGCCTGTGGTGAGGATATCATTGTTCTCTGACATCCTGCCAATCATAGAAGACGAGGATCGTAGACTTGACAAAGTAAGTGTCTACACTGACATAAAGGAAGTTGGTTGCATGTGTAGATTTAGATCGCAACCAAACCCTTGAAGAAAGCGACGCAACTACGGCGATGACCGCCGGTAGGGCAGTAAACCACGAGGGTGGCAGGCCGCAAGGGCCAAGACAGGGGGCGGTGTGAACTGCAAGGGCGAAGCCTGCAGGGCCGCTGGGCAGTAGAAGGCTAGGGCAGCGGAGGGTCGGAGGCCACTGACCAAGGGGGTTGCGGGCCGCTCGGTGGTTGGAGGCTGCGGGAGGCGTGCGAGAGGGTGGAGGCGCACGAGAGGTTGGGCGGTGGAGGGCTAGGATTAGGATTTTGGGTACAAGAGCTCTGGTCTAAGATCGCCTCTCTGATACCATGTTGGGAAAAATGATCGTGCTATTTATTCCAAGAACCCTAGGCTCTCTTATATATGAGAGCAGCCTGTGGATAAATTGCATAAAGCATACATAAGTAAAGAGAGTTAAGAAACAATCCAAGAAATGAGAAATAAACACAGTAACATAAATATATATATATCAACATACACAACTCATCTTCACTTGATACATCTGAGAGAGACAGGAGGAGGCCCACTCGGAGTAGTCGCTTATGAGAGAAGACCTTACACGATGACGAGTCTACGACGATTAGGACGTACATATAGTAGAGTCGATGCAGTGATCATGACGTGCATGTAGTAGAGTCGATGCGACAATCATGACGTGCTTGGAGTGGACCATAGAAGAAGACCAATGCAGAGCGTAGTCGAAGTAGGAGGAGATCAGTACGGAAGTAATCGATGCTCAGTGAAGATGGTTGATATGCAATAGTAGTTTGGAGCGTTGGTCTTCATGTCATGGATGAGCAGTAAAAGTCTGAGATGATCCTAGGCAGAGAAGTCTATCTGAAGTAGTTGATGTTGAAGTCAAACACTAAAGTAGAGTGGTTTTCTCCCACATATAGATCTCTAGAGTTGGGCTTCTCTCATACGTGAACCCTAAGAATCTCCTCTCACATATCTTATGAGAACCTGAAGTCGATATGCTTATAGAGACCCTGGAGGTGACATCTCTTTCTGAGGAGTCACAAGTAGAAGATAATGGATGTGATTGAAATCATGGAGATAGGTCTCCAATAGGATAATGCACCATGCTCTCATCCCTCCCCCCCCCTTTCTCCCATACTTGTTAGAACAAGAATAAAGATCGTCAAGTTGAAAGAAACAACAAAGAACTTGCATTTTTCCCTCTCTTTTTTGGCTTTTCGTTTTTCATAAGCCATCTTTCATTTTTTTTTCTCTTTTTTATACGCATTTTTAGGCATTTCTTCCTTTTTTTAATCCACCTATGCTTTTTTTCGGATACTATAGCATTGGCTCAGCTTTGGCCCAAAATAAATGTATCCTCACCTTTTTTATATCTGACCTCCCCTTTTTTGTAATCGCGACTGAGTTGAGCCCAAAAGATTCAACACCCTTTTTTTCCTTCCACGGGTGTTGGAAGAAATGAGTGTGTTACTTATTCCACAAACCCTAGGCTCTCTTATATAGGAGAGGCGCCTATGGGTAAATTACATAAACCGTTCATAAGATGAAAGAAAATAAGAAACAATACAAAATAACATAATAGCATAACATAACATATATCTCTACACTCCCCCTCAAGATGGAGCATAGATGTCGATCATGCTCATCTTGGACGAGCACTTCTGGAATGGTCCTCTAAGTAGGGCCTTGGTGAAAATATCTGCAGTCTGGTCCCCTGAGCCGACATGAGATGTGGAGATAAAACCCTTCTGGATCATATCTCGTATATAGTGACAATCAACCTCAATGTGCTTGGTTCGTTCACAAAATGTTGGATTATTTGCAATAAATATAGCAGCTTCATTGTTACATTCCAGTACCATAGGAAGTGGCACATCTATATATAGATCTGTAAGAACAACTTTAACCCACATCATTTATGTACTGACCTGGGTCGTAGCCCTATATTCAAACTCGGCACTAAATTTGGCTACAACAGTTTGCTTCTAGCTTCTCCATGAGACTAGAGAATCTCCAACATATACAGCAAATCCAGTGGTGGACTTCCTATCCTTAGGACATCCTGCATAATCTGGATCTATGCATGTTGAGATAGTGATCTCCTTGCATTTCTTAAATGATAGACCTGCATCTGGAGATGATTTAAGGTACCTGAGTATCATCTGTATAGCATCCATATGTGTGGTTGCTCCATGAACTGGCTCACCCGACTAACAACAAAGGATATATCGGGTATGGTAATAGTAACATAGAGAAGTTTTCCAACCAGTTCTCTGTATCTCCTCCTATCCACTTCGTCATTATCATCATCATATAGTTTCATGCTTGGATTCATAGGTGTAGTGGCAAGTCGACATCCAAGCATTCCTTTTTCACTCAATAAGTCAGTAACATATTTCCTCTGAGTCATCACGAGTCCTTGTTGATTCCTAGCAAATTCCAGTCCCAAAAAGTATCTAAGAAGTAAGGACTCCAAGGTCCTTGGTGACAAATTCACGACCCAGCATTTCTTTTGCCCTCTTGATTCCTTGTATATCATCTCCTGTAATAAGAATATCATCAACATATACCATAATTGAAACCATACCTCTGGATGTTTTCTATATAAAGAGGGAATGATCTGCATTAGACCGTTCGTACCCCAGATTTTCAAACAAGTCTGAAAGCTTTTGGAACCAAGCTCTAGGACTCTGCTTAAGGCCATAGATCGCCTTATGAAGTCTACATACCTGTGAATACTCCCCCTCAACAGCAAAACCAGGCGGCTGTTGAATGTTGACTTCCTCCTGAAGATCACAATATAGGAATACATTCTTGACATCTAACTGAAATAGTGGCCAATCTCGAATAACTGCAACAGATAGAAGAATCTGTAAGGTGGGATGACGAGCAACAGGCGAAAATGTGTCAAGATAATCCACCCCATATGTCTGTGTAAACCCTCGTGCAACCAAATAGGCCTTGTATCTGTCGATGCTACCATCTGCATTTTGCTTAACTGTAAGTACCAATTTATAGCTAACTGTAGACATGCTCGTAGGAGCAGGAACAAGACTGCAGGTGTCTCTCGACTAAAGAGCAGTCATTTCTTCCTCCATAGCTAATCGCCATCGACTGTCCTTCAAAGCATCTTGGTAATTCCCTGGAATGTCCACAGCAGATAGTGCAATAGCAAAATTCCTGAATTCACCAGATAGACGATCAAAAGAAACCACGGATGCTATAGAATATGACGCACAGCTACGCTTCTGTTTTCGAAGCGCAATAGGTGATCCAAATCAGTAGCCTCCTCATCTGTCCCCTGTAACGAACCCTGCTCAGGTAAACCATTAGATCCATCATTAGAAATTATATTCTCAGGACATACCTCATGCGAGCTAGATGATGAGCGATGACCATGAGAAGAAGCAGGATGGCGGGTACAGTGGTGTGGCAATGGTGGAACAAGAACCGTAATAGGAAGTATCGACAGTGTAGGTAGGGGTGGTGGTGGTGGTGGTGGTGGTGATGGTGCCGAAGATGGTTGTGGTGGAGGTGGTGGAGGTGGTTGCATGTATATGGCTTCATCAGTGTCAGAAGACATCAACCTATCACCTGTAGGACAGAAGTACATAACAGACACAAAAAATGTGACATCGGCACGAACATAATATTTCCTGCGCATCGGATCATAACACCAGTACCCTTTTTTGTGTCCTGGAGTACCCGACAAAAACACATTTAACAGCTCTAGGAGAGAGCTTGTCAACACCTGGAGATAGCTGGTGGACAAAGGCAATTGAGTCAAACATACGAGTAAGTGAGAACAATTCCAGGGAAAGCCACAGAGAAAGGAATCTTCTCACCCAAGACTGACGATGGCATGTGATTGATGAGATAGCATGCCGTTAAAACAACATCGCCCCAGAAGGAATGAGGAGCACGACTTTGTATGAGAAGTGTCCTAGTGACATCAAGCAAATGACGATGTTTTCTCTCTGCAACTCCATTTTGTTGGGAAGTATAGGCACGGGTTGTTTGGTGAATAATTCCTTAGGTAGAAAAATAACTGGAGAGACTATTAGTACAAAATTCCAAGGCATTATCGGTCCTCACAATTTTCACAGGGGCAGAAAAAATATTACGAACTTCATTTATGAAATTTTTGATAACATTTCCAGCTTCTGATTTATTCTTTAATAGGAATACCCATGACAGACGAGAAGAATCATCAATGACAACAAAGTAAAACATGTGCCCCTGATGATCAGGGACACGACTCGGACCCCAAATGTCAACATGAAACAACTCAAAATTGGAGGTACTACTCCGACTCTGACGACTGGGAAAGATAGACCGATGATGCTTTCCCAACTGACAAGCCTCACATTGAAAGGACGTGTGAGGCGAAATCTGGGGCAGAACACGACATAACTTCTGAAGTGGGAGATGACCAAAGCGCAGGTGCCACATAAAAGGTGAGACAGGTCCAGCATGTAGAGAGGAGATTCCGGCATATGGAGTCCGAACTAGTTGATAGAGACCCCCCTGCTCACGGCCATGCCTAATAACGTTGCCCGTAAGGATGTCCTGAAAAATAAGAGAAGATGGATCAAAAATGGCTCGACAATGTAAATCCTTAGTAATTTGGCTAATGGACAACAAATTCATAGAGAAATCAGGTGCATGCAATACATTCTTTAGATGTATAGAGGGTGTCAAGCTAATCTCCCCCTAACCAGTAATCGGGGAGTGTGTCCCATCTGCAATAACCACAGTGCGTCCTGGAGGAACATGTCTGTAAGCTGTAAGTTGACCCTGGTCTCCACACAGATGGTGTGTAGCACCAGAGTCCATAATCCACTCTATAGTATCAGATCCACTACTGCTAGTAAAAGCATAAGTATCACCTGAGGTACTAGAGTAGGCTGAGCCAGCAACATCGGGATGGCTCTCGAATACTGGCGAAGGCATGACAGGACCAGATGGAGGTATAATACCCCTCAAACGAGCTACAAGATCATCAAAGCGTTGATCCAAAGAGGAAGCAGTTGGAGGTGCAATCTGTTCAGCCACTCGTGCAGAAGCCGGGAATCCATGCTTAGAGTAGCATGTATCCTCAGTATGTCCAGGGCGATGACAGAAAGTACATGGTTGGCGAACACGACCTCCCCTTCCCCGAGGTCCACGACCACGAAAAGAACCACCGCGACCTCGGGATGCTACCATTGCTGAGGATGTCTGATTTGTAGTAGAAGATGGGACATTAATACGATTGAGTCTGCGGAAAGCTTCCTCCATAGGAGGAATAGTAGAGTCTGTCAGGATCTGAGAACGTGCCGCCTCGTATTCTGGATCAAGTGTTGCTAGGAATATACCTACGATGGTGGCATTCCTATAAGTCTTCTGCTGCTCAGGAGTAGACGTGAGAGGCACAAAGCTATACAGCTTCTCAAACATCATACGTAGGGATGTATATAAAGAGTGTAGAGGTTGTCCATTCTGTTTGATAGTGAAGATATCATGTTGGAGCTTTAAAATCTTCATCTCGTTCTTATCTTGTGAAGAAGTAGCGGCAAGAATATCCCATATCGCTTTGGTTGTGGGCTGATGAAGTATATCATTGGCAATTTGTATTGCCGACGTACCAAAGAGCCATACTTTGGCATATGCATCATCCGCCTCCCATGAGGTGTTAACCCCAGTCTTCTCAACCGGTTCTTCCTCGATAGGAATATGTTTCTTACCGGTAGATTTCATCATACTCATGAACTGCATAGCCCGCAGTTCATAGTTTGACCCATCCATCTTGACTATGGGCGTGGGACCTCTGAAGGCGCTTGTGGAGGAAATATCGACCTTGTTCTCTGACATATCGGCTTGAGAAGACTAAGACTGGCTACTTGACAGGATTGTGTCTACACCAACATAAAGAGATTAGATTGTATGTGTAGACTCATGCAACCAATCTCAGCATGGGATAGGACTAGATGACGGTGAAGACCTGCACACAGAAGCCTGCGTGAAGACGCACGGGCTGGAGGCGCACGGTCTGGACTGTGCACAGGTGCACGGGCTCACGGGACTGGACCCTTATGCGCACGGGGATGGACGCGCAATCGCACGGGGGTGAGCGCAGTGTCGCACTAGGGTAGATACATTGTGGCGCACGGATGCTGAGCGCACAAGCGCACAGGAGAGGAGGCGGCGCTGGCGAAGGAGGTGGCGCTGACGGACGAGGCGATGCTGGAGAGAGAGAAAGGCCGGTGGGTAGGGATTAGGTTTAGGTATTCGAGCTCCGGTCTAGGACCGCCGCTCTGATACCATGTTGGAAGAAATGAGTGCATTTCTTATTCCACAAACCCTAGGCTCTCTTATATAGGAGAGGCGCCTATGGGCAAATTACATAAACCGTTCATAAGTTGAAAGAAAATAAGAAATATTACAAATTAACATAATAGCATAGCATAACATATATCTCTACAACGGGCTTGTCGACTCAAGATAAAAGGGGCAATAATATCAACCATGTTTTTTTAAAGGAGGGGTATTGAGCACCCCATGTCCTCTCTTCAAAAAGACCAACTAAGGTTCCTAGCATGGGAAACCCCAACATCAACATTGAGAGTTGCCCCTGTCGTCGCCTGGAGATTGGACGTAGGATATCGTCTCCTCGAGTTGTAGGAGTAGCTTGTGAAGCCATTATTGCGCATGAAGGCAATCAAGATCGGGGGCTCATGGTTGTTTGCTGAGGGTGGTGCGTGGGGCGGGAAAGTGATGCTACAATGAGTTTATAATCGCTTAGGGAGGGTTATCGGCTTCGCCTGGAGTTAAAAATGTGGCGATCGATCGCAGGAAGAGACCTTGTGCTTTGATGGGGTCTAGATGCCAACGATGCCACTAGCCTTCTTTTCGAGGAGTAGGGTTCCCTCTTTTATTCTTTGACGAGTGCAAGATCCATTGAGCATAGGGGTGCACATGGAATCCGTAATCCGATCCAATCCATTGTCATTGGATTGGATCGGTTCGGATTTATAAGTTTAATGGATTGGATCGGATTGAAATTTTACAAATCCGTTCATTTATGGATTGGATCGGATTATTGTCAAAATCCAATCTGATCCGATCCGTTAATCCATTAACAAAAATAATAATATATACTACTTTATTTATTCTCAATAAAGCATATTATATAGTACATTTTATTTGAAAGCTATGTGTAAATATCCAAGCTAGTATCTTTATAACTTAAACCTATTCCAATTCAAGTTTTACCACACACAACTTGATGGAAAACCCCTTATCTCACCCTACTAGTCGGTTTAGAAAAAAGTAATACCTACCCGCAATATCCTTCATGCCCTTCCAATTTTTCAAACGAAATAGACTTCTAAAAATAATAATACATAAGCCTAAACCTACTCAGGACCCATTACAAAACACTCACCTGCGCCACACACATCTCCACTCTCAGCTGCACACATATCTCCGATGGATGTCGTCCTTGTCCTAGTTGTGCGCATACACAGCCAGATCTTCTTTGCGCATGGGCAGTTAGCTTGTTGTAGTTCATATGATACATACAAACTTGTAATTTTATTCAAAGTCAATAAGGTTCTTCTATGATTTCTACGAATCACAAGTATGTTATTTTTATTTAGTTATACAATGATCGGTTGTAATAAATTCATAACAAACATATATGTTTTTTCTTTTCGAAAAAAATAAGTCAAATTGCTTTCTAAAAATTAAGCATTCTTTTCTTTACATTTATCCATAATCTCAATTTTAGAACCATGATTCGAACGTCGAGTTCGACTATGCTACAAACTTAATCATACATTAGGTGAGCATTAAAAATCCGAACCAATCCGATCCAATCCGTAATCCGGTGGATTGGATTGGATTGGATTTACATGTTTAATGGATTGGATTGGACTGGAAAAAATAAAAAATCCGTTATGTGTGGATTTGACACGGATTAGGCCAAAATCTGATCCAATCCAATCCATGTGCACCCCTAATTGAGCATGGGACCTCTCCTCTACAACATATCTTGTATCTTCTTTGATGTTTTTGCAGTTAGGGTTCTCGAAGGAATCGTGCTTCCCATTGTGCTTGAAGGTCAGCATGAGTCACCTTGAGAGATAGGTGGTGTGTATACGAGGATGGGGTTGTTTGGAGAGAGGGATCCAGATCTCCTACTTTTCCTTATGTTGCATGTGCGTGGGCAGGAGATCCCTAATCTCGATCAGAGTTGAGTTCCAGCTTGGCATAACGCATACTCAAACATAGATTTGCACTGGGCTAGGGGTGAGTGATTACATGCAAAGAAACCGAATCGATACCCACACAGAAGAACAATACAATGATTGACGGCGCACAATTAGGATTTCAAAAAATCATAGAAATTTGTCAAACTTAAATGATCTTGAACACGAATAGAATAAACCTTTAAGAATAACCCCATGAATCGTATGCCCCTTGATACCATGTAGAAATAAATAATGCGGACGTAGAATCGATAATCAAATATAAGAACATAAAATATAGAATGGTAGAGCCCTCAGAATTTTACATGGAACCCTACTCCATAAGGAGCATGATGAAACAACGAGAGGTCTCTGAGGGATATATATTCTATTGTAAATCTCTCGATGAATACAAGGGGTGTGGGGCTAGGGCTTCTTATTTAGCTCTAGAGACAGCAAGATTAGATTCGTGATGATTAGATTCTGGAGAGATCCGATTACCCATCTATAACACTCTAACAACAAATAATACTCACCTCAAGTTGAAGCATAGATATTAATAATGTGCTCCTTCTCACATCAGAAAAATACGACACTTCTTGGGAAGCATCTTTTAAAATAAGCGAAGGGATGGCATCTCCCTTCACAATCACTACGATAGTGAGAAATTGAGTGCAATATATTTTCGATGCAAGACCTAGCATCAATAGATACATTATTTCCCGAGAGCTTGACTAACCAAAGCACAATAAGAAGTTTAGTTCTCACTGACTTTGTCCATCCCATAATGTCTGCCAGACATTGTCCACAACATGGAATACAACCAAGGTTGGGTCTAGAAGACATTAAACCTCTCTTGCAAGAACAATGGATGAACATGCGATCAATATCCACGGCATCATTCCCGCACAACCCACCCCAGGATGAACATGTGATCAACATCCATGTCATGCATAATGGGATCACGATGTCAGCCCGAGGTACCCAACTTTTTGTATATACATTGGTAACAATCCAGCACCTATAATAGGCCAAAGAATAATTTTTACTTTGATACATATCTAGATCTTCTAAATGCACCTAAAATAATGGCGGGTCGGATCCGTAACTAGCACCCCTACCCACATATACTATTATGATCGAACCTCCCGACATTCTACTCCAACAATCATGTGCACCTCCCATCCAACAAACCATCAAATTCGTGAAATCCTCAAAATAAGTGTTCATGACATAAGAACTGGATACAAGAGTCCAAACCCCTCATCTACGCTCGTCAGGGACCAAAAGTCAGCCATAAAAACATGAAAATTCGTTTTCAAGGTCTATCATCTAGGGAAAGACCACCCCTTACATGTCGCGGCATGCCCATCTCTCTATCTAGAACCAAAAGTGAAACTCATCCCCCAACCTAGGAATAAAAAAATTAGCAACCAAATCACAGTATTAGCCCCTTTACAAAAGTGAAGGCATGAGAGGTGGCATCACATGCTCTTCCCACTCCAAAGACTGTTGTGAAAAATGAGCAATCTATTATTCAAGGGAACCCTAGGCTCTCTTATATAGGGAGAGACCTCAAGGGTAAAATACATAGTAGTCTAGAGAAAAATAAAAATGACGAACAAGTACATAGCATATAATAATATCTATCTCTACACTCCCCCTCAAGGTGGAGCATAGATGTCTATCATGCTCAGCTTGGAAGAACATCTCTGAAAAGGTCCTCTGAGCAACGGCTTGGTGAGTGCGTCAACAGTCTAATCCCCTGAGCTCACGTGAGCTGTAGATATCAATCCTCTCTGCATCAAGTCTCTAGTGTAGTGGCAGTCAACTTCAATATGCTTTGTTCTTTCATGAAATGATGGATTGTTGGCAATAAACAAGGCTGCCTGATTGTCACACTGAAGCTGCATGGGTAAAGGTACGGCTACATGTAGATCCTCTAGTACAGATCGATCCCACATCATCTCCATGCTTTCTTGCGCCATGGCCCTATATTCGGATTCAGCATTGGACCTCGCCACAACAGTTTGTTTCTTGCTTTTCCAAGAAACCAAAGAGCTTCCAACAAAAACTGCAAATCCTGAGGTCGATTTTCGATCCTTAGGGCATCCTGCATAATCGGCATCTGCACATGCTGAGATAGATAAATCTGTGCCCATTCGAAACAGCAACCCTGAACCTGGAGAAGACTTCAGATACCTAAGTATCATGTATATGGCATCCATATGAACTTGTCTTGGCTGCTCCATAAATTGGCTCACCCGGCTTACTGCAAAGGCAATATCGGGTCAAGTTATGGTAATATAAAGAAGCTTACCCACCATTTCTCTATATCTCCTCTTGTCCACTTCAACAGTGTCATCATCATACAGCATCATGCTTGGATCCATAGGAATACTTGATGGTTTGCATCCAGCCATGCATGTTTCAGTCAAGAAATCTGTAATGTACTTCCTTTGGGTCATCACCAGAACCTGTGCATTCCTGGCAAATTCCAACACCAGAAAGTATCTTAGGGTTCCAAGATCCTTCGTGACGAACTGACGGCCTAGGAATGCCTTCGCCCTTTCTATGCCCGGAATATCATCTCCTGTAACCAGAATATCATCAATATAGACCATGATAACAACCGTACCTGTCGATGACTTCTGAACAAACAACAAGTAGTCTGCATTCGACCTCTTGAATCTCTATCGTTCAATCAGATTGGAAAGCTTCTGGAACCACGCTCTTAGACTCTGTTTGAGGCCATAAATTGCCTTGTGAAGTCTACACACCATATGCTTCTCCCTCTCAGCAGTAAACTCTGGTGGTTGCTGCATGTAGACTTCCTCCTGCAGATCTCCATACAAGAATGCATTCTTGACATCCGGTTGAGATATACTCCAGACACGTACCACAGCAACTGATAAGAGAATGCGAAGAGTAGAATGATGAGCCACCGGAGAAAATGTATCCATATAGTCCACGCCATAGGTTTGTGTAAAACCTCGCGCGACCAGCCGTGCTTTGTACCGGTCTAGACTGCCATCAGCGTGGTATTTAACTGTGAATACCCACTTACAGCTCACAATAGATGCATCAGGAGGAGCAATAACCAAGGTCCATGTGCCACGAGACTTTAATGCACGCATCTCGTCTTCCATAGACATTCTCCAGCAATCATTCTTCATAGCTTCCTGGTAGGTCCGTGGTATGTCCATGGAAGACAAAGCTGCAGCAAATCTCTGAAAGTCGCCTGTGAGGCGATGAAAAGACACCTATGAAATAAAGGGATAAGATGCACACGTCCGCTTCTGCTTCCGGATAGCAATAGGAATATCAAGATCATCTTCTGCTGTACTGGATGGTGTAGTCTCCTCCTGCAATGAAGAATCATGCACATGTACCATATCTGACCCGTCAGTAGTAATGCCATCTGAACATACCTGAGGCGTGATGGATGTCTGACGTGTAGCCTGAGCAGGACCTGACCGACGTGTACAGAATTTTGGTAAAGGCGGAATAGGAGGTTGTGGAAGTGGTGGAGGTGGAGGTGGTGGTGGTGGTGAAGATGACGTAGAAACAGGAACAGGAGTGAACTCAGGTGAACTCCAAGTAGGAGGCGGAGGTACATAGACATCATCAATGGTAGTGGATGGTACCAGTATGTCACTTGCAGGGGGAAAATACATAACAGACTCAAAGAACGTGACACCAGCACTAACAAAGTATTTCTTGTTTATGGGATCATAACAATGATAGCCCTTTTAAGCCCGAGAGTAACCGACAAAGACACACTTGACAGCTCTAGGAGAGAGTTTGTCAAGTCCAGGAGTCAGGAGATGAACAAAAGCAACAGTACCAAAGACACGAGGAGTAAGTGAGAATAAGTCCTTGTCAGGAAAAATGATAGAGAAAGGAATTTTCTCACCAAGAACAGAAGACGGCATACAATTGACCAGGTAGCAAGCGGTAAGAACAGCATCCCCCCAGAAAGAGATAGGAGCACAACTCTGAATCAGTAGGGTTCGAGTAATGTCAAGAAGGTGGTGATGCTTTCTTTCTGCCACACCATTCTGCTGAGATGTGTAAGCACAAGTGGTTTGGTGAATAATGCCCTTTGACGAAAGAAACTGAGAGAGGGACCGTGTGCAGAATTCTAGAGCATTATCTGTACGAACATATTTGACAGTAGAAGAAAACACATTTTGCACTTCATTAATCAAATTCTTAATCACATCGCCTGCTTCAGATTTATTCTTTAAAAGGAAGACCCAAGATACACGAGAAAAATCATCCATTACCACTAGATAAAATCTGTGTCCCTGATGATCGGGTACACAACTTGGACCCCATATATCAATGTGAAACAACTCGAACGGGGAGCTACTGCTCCGACTTTGACGACTAGGAAAGCTAGACCGATGATGCTTTCCCAACTGACACGCTTCATAGCGAAAGGAAGAATTGGAAGAGATCTGAGGCAAAAGATGTCCCATTTTCTGGAGCGGGAGATGACCAAAACGGAGATGCCAGATGAACGGAGATACTGGTCCGGGAGAATGAGAAGAGACGCCAGCATAAGAGTTCTGGACCAGCCGATACAGACCATTCTGCTCAGAGCCACATCCAATCACCCTGCCCGTTAGTATGTCCTGAAAAAAAAGAGAAGAAGGGTCAAATATAGCATGACAGTGCAAATCCTTCGTAATCTGACTAATAGACAACAGATTCATCGAGAACTCAGGAGCATGTAGGACATTCTGTAGATGCATAGTAGGAGATAGGAAGACCTCCCCCTGTCCAACAAGGGGGGAATGAGTACCATCTGCGATCTGTACTGAACGGCCATGGGGAATGTCCATGTAGGACTCAAGTCTCTCTCGATCTCGACAAAGATGATGTGTGGCACCAGAATCTATAATCCAATCAGAGATATCATGAGAAGATGTAAATGCAGTAGCAGTACCTAAGGTACTAGCATCAGCAGAGGAACTGGCAGATGCTGTAGTAGCAACATCTGAAGGTCCACCAGAACAATCACCAGATGATTGTGGCACAAAATCACATAGCCGTGCCACAAGTTCCTCGAAACGATTGTCTGCAGTAGATGCCAATTGGGGTTGAGAATGCTCTACTACACGTGTCGATGCTGGGAACCCATGCTTAGAGTAGCATATCTCCTCCGAGTGGCATGTGCAGTGACAATACAAACACGGCTGACGAAAGTGACCTCCCCTACCTCAAGGTCCACGTCCACGACTAGAAGACTGACCACCTCTCCCACGTGATACTGCCATCGCCGATGGGGGTGGAGTAGATGAGCTGGATGAAACTGAGATACGACTGAGCCTCCTGTAAACATCCACCATTGGAAGAATAACTGCATCGGCCAAAATCTGAGAGCGGGCGACCTCATACTCAGGATCTAGGGCTGCAAGTAGAACGCCTACCATGGTGGCATTCTGAAATGTCTTCTGTTGTTCAGGAGTCGTTGTGAGTGGAATGGTATTGTATAACTTCTCAAACATCCCTCTCAGGGATGTGTACAAGGAGTGAAGAGGTCTGTCGTTCTGCTTCATCGTGAATATATCATGCTGAAGCTGTAACATCTTGGTCTCATTTCGCACCTGGGAATACGTAGCAGCTAGAATATTCCGCATTGCCTTGGCAGTGGGCTGATGGAGGACATCATTGGCAATCTCCATCGACAGTGTACCTGACAACCAAACCTTGGCATACGAATCATCAGCCTCCCACGAGGCATATATCCTTGTCTTCTCTGCTGGCTTATCCTCGGTAAGAATGTGCTTCTTACCGTTCGACTTCATGAGACTCATGAACTGCATCGCCCAGAGCTCATAATTCGACCCGTCCATCTTTACTATTGGCGCAGGACCTTTGAACGCACCTATGGAGGGCATATCAACCTTTGATTCTGACATATCGCCGCTGGAGAAGAACTAGGGTTTGTAGACAAAGTGACAGATGTCTACACAAACTGCATTGGATTCGATTGCATATGTAGACGTTACGCACCCAAATCCAAATATCTGGAGGAAGAGACGGCTACGATCAAGGCGTCAGGAGGCGCCACGGTGCCGGCTAGAACAAAAGCCAGCCGACGACGGGTGGAAGGGGTCCATCTAGGACACGCCGGGGATCGGCTAGGGTATGTCGGGACTGGGGGTCGGCGGGATTGGGGCTGGTGGGACTGGGGGCTGGCGGCGAAGGGGGGGGCCGAGAGGAGGCCGAGAGAAGGCGGAAGGGTGGCGGGGCCCGGAGGGGCGGCGGCAGAGAGGGGCCCGAGGAGGCGGAGAGGGGCCCAAGGAGGCGGAGATGGGCCCGGAGAGGTGAAGAGGAGCCCGAGGAGGCGGCGGCGGCGGAGGAGAGAGACGAAGAGAGGGAGGGGCGCAGGTGGGGAGAGGGAGAGAGCCCTAGGGCTTGGGCTCTGATACCATGTTGTGAAAAATGAGTAATCTATTATTCAAGGGAACCCTAGGCTCTCTTATATAGGGAAAGACCTCAAGGGTAAAATACATAGTAGTCCAGAGAAAAAATAAAAATGACGAACAGATACATAGCATATAATAATATCTATCTCTACAAAGACAACACTCAAAGAGGACTTTTTTAAAAAAAGCCACTCAAAGAGGACATTTAAAAAAAACATCTTCTTTACCAGGGGCCACAACATCTTTTGCTCTTCCCACTCCAAAGACAACACACAAAGAGGACACTTTTAAAAACACATTGCTATAGAGTGGAATATTTTGATAAATTTCCTTATGTTTGCCTA
This sequence comes from Ottelia alismoides, assembly GCA_037367405.1. NCBI lineage: Eukaryota > Viridiplantae > Streptophyta > Magnoliopsida > Alismatales > Hydrocharitaceae > Ottelia > Ottelia alismoides. Next base: position 878,012 of record JAZKJV010003385.1, on the reverse strand, counting down.
CCTATTTTTAACAAGAAACAACTCCAAGGTATGGCCCGTATGGCTACTCGAGCTAGAAGCAAGACGAATCAATGGAACATTGTTGAGAAAACTTATAATACTTAAGCTTGTTGATGATTTCCTTTCTTACATGTTTCTAAGGCTATGTTGCTTTTTTTTCAAGCCCTTTTAGGCCATAGCTTTCTTTTATCCTTTTCAATTTATAAGGCTATATGACCCTCTCTGTGCACTACGTGTATAAATATTTTGACATGAATGAAAGCGGTAACCCAAGCCACACAAAATCGAGCTTATGAGTAAAAAAAGTCTAGCATCACTAAACATTCAAGAATATTTCTTTTCCAAACTCATCCAGATGTCCTTAGAATTGTGTTTGTAATGAAAATTTGGAGCAATACAGTTCATGACAATATAACTGTCATGTCCTTATCTCTAGAAGCCTTCATTAGTAAGCTTTGAAATACTAAGCTTTGAAATACTTCTTGCTAATTTATAATATCTTTTGACCCTAAAAAATTCAGAAATACCGAAGACCAAAGAGTATAACACGGTGCACCATTAAATAATAATTAGTATTGATAAACGGAGGGAAGTGCGACCTGAATGATGCACACCTCAAAATTTATTCGGTAAAGCTACGATCTGAACAATGCCCTTGCGAGCTAAAATTACAGTTTCCACTAAAAGATTGTGTCAGAATATTTTCCATTCCTAATGAACAATGCCCTTGAGTGTCAGAATATTTTGTGGGAAAAGGCTTTGTTGTTGTTGTTTGAATGAATGTCAAGGACCTGGCCCAGTCAACCTAGCATGTGTCGAGTAGCACCAAAGAAAATCCCAAAAAACCACACCCGAGATGGTTCCTACTCAATTCATCGCCCCAATCCTCAAGATCTCATTTCTGCCCTTGCAACTAAAGTATAAATGCCCCATGTCTTCCTTATAGGGATGAGCATGGGGTCAGGCACTGGCAGGCTGTGCAGGGCTCAAGCTCAAACCCATTTAACATAGTGGGCTTTGGGTCAGGCCAAGGTCCAAAAATTCTATCAAAGCTTGGCCCAAGCCCAAGCCTGACTCAAAACTAGTGGATAGGCCATTGGTCGGTCCGGCCTGCACTATTTACACATGTAATATAAATACTTGATAATTCCACGAGTTCCTCATTCAATGAGGATGCCCTTAGTGGATACTCTTTCAATTCCTTATTGGAAAGGGTCAAGCTCCAATATTCTCGTCTTATCTCTTATAAAGGATTTTAGAGAGTGCCCTACATTATACTTTTAATTTGTTAAAGAAAGGCCTCATAAACTAGAGGTTAGCATTTTCTTTTCGGCTATGTCACTCGCCGTACATGTCTATGGTTCACAGGACAACATTCAGATCCATAGAGCATAGCATGTCTCACGGCTGCTTTGGAATATTTTCTTTCAATTTTCAAAGGAACCCTCGTATCACAAAAAAATGGTAGAGGTTCCTCTCCACTTTAACTAACCTGCATTTCTTCTATGAGTAACATCTCCATCAATTTCCCCATCATGTTGCAAAATAGATCCCAAGTATCTAAAAGAATATTTCTTTTGATGTTATCTTCTCCAATCTTCGACAATCGAATAGACATAAGGATTCGGAAGATGAGAGCTATATGGAGATCTCTCGACAGCGAAGAGAGCGTCTGTGATGGGTGGTGTGAGGCGGGTGAAGACGTGGAGGACTATCAACAATGGTGAGGAGAGGCGCAAGAGAGCCATCATGCATGTAGTTGTGAGGGCTGAAGAGGGATGGACGTTTGTTTCTCATCGCAAGCGTGACCAGTGGTGCTCTAGGTGTGATGAAACTTCCGCAAACCAACATGGTTTGCAACATCATGGAACCAAGGTGTTCAGTGAGGTCAGTATTGTGGTCTACTGTGTGCACCTACGGGACAGTGGTTTGTGAAGGAAAGCCCGAAGTTGTCTTAGTGAAAGATGGATTTCTCATTGGTTCTTTAGGAAATGAGGATTAGGACGTCTTCTCGATTCTGGGATCTTTGCGAAAGTTATAGGGAAGTACGTTTACAAGCGATGTTGCTTTTTTGGACTCCAATGTATGCCGCTCAAGGGGCTATAAAATGCAGAGATTGATCTCATGTTGCGTAACATCTATAAAATTTGAAGTCAGATGGCGCCTCCCTCGTTTCACAAATGGTAAAGCATCAAACAGTAGGATGAGGGCCGCTCATATCTATGGTGTTCCCTTTCTTTCACGTTTGGCGAAGTACTGAGACCAGCGATAAGGGGGCTATGAACGATGATAAGGGTACTTGCAGATGGTCAACTCCCTGGCTCAGATCCTTTGGCGACCTTGGTGGTCCCCGAGGGTTCAGATTCTATTGTTGCATAGTCTTTTTGCATGTTAAAAGTGGGTTGGGCTTCCTTCCGGCTATTGGTGCAGGTTCTATCCCCACCACCACCATCTCTAGCATTAGAAGCTACCGCAAGCACCTCCTTGGCTTCTTCGATGATGTAGCGTCCGCTAGTGAAAATCTCGGAAGATCCATTGTCACTTTTTACGAATCCAGCTTTGGAAGTTTTTCAAAAAGAGGATAAATATATGGAGTTCAAATCTCTGAGATTAAATTTAGGGCCAACCCAGGAAACTCATGTGCCCACGACATAGCTCCCACCAACTTGCTCGATGCCAGCTTCACCGAGCTCCCTTTTAGGGCTCCCGGTTTTGTTGGATGCCTATTTTGATGTGGTTAATGTTAGAAATCGGGAATACGGAAGCATAATATCAGAGAAAAGAATAAACATGAAAGAACACAGGATTTTTACGAGGAACCCTACTCCGTGAGGAGTGGGATGAAACCACGAGAGAATGCCTCAACGGGATGATTCTTCTAGTGAAGTTTCTTATCTGATACAATGGGTGTGGGACTTCTTATATAGCACGCACTGACTCTCCAAGCCCCATGAATAGTAGATGCAGGACTAAACTACTGGATGTGGTAATTGGACCCTAGAGGGAACTCACAATACTATACACTACAGATAATATCAACTCAATGCATACTCTAATGTCAGATGTTGTCAAGGACATTGCTTCTCATGTCGTGCAGGTGAGGCGGAACCAAAGGGTTGGAGTGTGAGTTGAACCAAGTCTCCTCGTCAGAGAACATGTGCTTTGTACTGCATCTGTCAAAGTCATTGAAACTGGAATGAGTTTCCTCGTCGGAATACTCTGGCCAGCCACGTGTAGAAGATTGTGCATCATGTGGATAATTGCTCCATCTCTGAAGGGCCAAGCTGGAAAAGCAGTGGAAACATCCTCACCGAAGTCCATGGTCGCTAGAGAATGGAGTCTAAAAGTCTCCTCGTCGGAGAACTGTGTCTCTCCCATACTGGCTTAGAGAATGGGATCTCTACTCTGGAGTCCCTATGAAACCACATGAAAACCCTAGCCCGCAATGGCATAGAGAATGTGATATATACTCTGAAGTCCCTATGGATCACATGAAAATCTTGAGTCGACCAGATCAAATATGGGGACCTCACAACTGATGATCGCATACATATGCGTATCAAACTACAGACTCTGAAGCAATATGAACACGTACAGTCTGAATCTGAACTGTAGAGTCTGACATGTGGTATGGAATCTGAACTAGAGAACTTTGAAATTCTATGCATACTCTCCCTTTCTCTTGTACTAGTCGGAAAACAACGACACCGACCAAGTTGGGAGAAGACATGAGGATGGAGAAAACCAATCTCAAATGATTTTTTTACGGCTATTCCCTTTTCTATCCGTCTCCTTTTTGAAAAGTATTTTCGCGAATGTCTTTTCACCTTTTGTACGCATATTTTTCCAAAAATAAAAACAAAATAATCTCCTTGCGTAAAGATGTGTGCAAAGGGGAGCTACTGTGTCGCCAAGGATTGCGAAGGTGCCAACGTCGGAGGATGGAGCGTGCACCACCGCCACTCGCAGTGCTACTGGAGGAGTTAGCAGAGATCGGTGCCACCAACGGGGACCTGGAGGGCACAACCTCTTGGAATCGTGGCCATTGCTGCTAACCTAGAGTTGTGCCATCGTCAGAGTATAAGGGTTTATCACAGCAAAGAAGTATGACTTGGAGGGTTTTCTGGAAAAGGCAGTGTCGCCTTTGCGTCTGAGCGCATCGCCTAGGGATTGCAGAGGTCTCGTGCGAAGGTCGGCGGAACCAGAATTTAACGTAGACGCTTCTGCTGCTAAGGGAAGTCGGAGAGGTGGTGTTGCCATCTACTTTGTGCCTTCAGTGGCACCGCTTGCGCGAGACCTGGGCGGTGTTGGGTATCACATGACCACCGCCTAGATCGAACTACATATATGTATGATTGTAGATGGTATGGAATGATTAGGGTTTCAGAAAGAAACCCAAAACTTAGCGCCGACGACGATATGATCATGACGATCCAAGAATGCTTGACCAGATCATGGACAGATCAAGAATACATAAAATCTTCAAGAATTTACATGGAACATGGTCCAAATCTTCATGGAGAGTTCTTGAAATCTGAGCATTTGATGTCATCTGAAGCGGCACTCTTCTAGAGTTCTTGAAACCCTAAATATTCCTTCAAAGCTTGAACATAAATCGAACACGAACAGATCTCGACATAATCAAAATAACACTTTAAGAAGAAACCCTATAATCAAAACCTGCTCTGATACTATGTTAGAAATCGAGAATGTGGAAGCATAATATTAGAGAAATAGAATAAACATGAAAGAACAACAGGATTCTTACATAGAACCCTACTCCGTGAGGAGCGGGATGAAACCACAAGAGAACGCCTGAAAGGGTTGATTCTTGTATTGAAGTTTCTCATCCGATACAATAGGTGGGGGGCTTCTTATATAGGCCCCACTGATTCTCCAAGTCCCACGAATAGATGTGGGATTAAACTAATGGATGTGGTAATTAAACCTTGGAGGGATCCAATTACTCATCTACACATGACACATATACTCCAACAGTTAATAATGTATCCTCCCTTATTCGATTGGTTTTACACCTGACCTAACCGAAACTGCTATTAGAGTTGGCGATTTCAGAGGTGGTCGAGTGGTGATGGCTTAGACAATGAGGACCCCATTAAACATCGAGGATCCAATTAGACTTTCGGAGGCTCCCGATCCGATAAAAGTAAGAGAAGGAAAACGGTTCAATTGTTCTATTGGAAGCCCCTTTGAAGAAGTGAACTATGTTGGTGTACCGGTAAGCCATCTAGTCCCAGAACTCTTTGTAGAAAAGATAGATAGGCCATCTAGTTCGAGCACCCATCTACATTAAGATCAAAGACAGCCCTACGGATCTCTTCCCTTGTGAATTCAGAAACAAGCATATCATGTTGTTCATGCCTCAAGTATAAGGCTCCCCCCCGAGCCACCTGGCCGTTGAGGACGGTGCCCTCCTGTTGAAATCCCAAAGTGCTTCACAATTACTGCATTGATCGCCTTGTCTCCCTGAATCCTCTCCCCCTCCACCTGCAAGCCATGTATCTGATTCCTCCTCCTTCCACTTGCCACTGCATGGAAGAACTTTGTGTTCACATCACCATCTTTTACCCATTTCTGCCTAGATTGTTGATGCCACTCTACCTCCTTCTGCTAGTTGTCGTAAGCCACGGTATTCTAGTGTTTACCTATTGCCTACAGCTCCTCCTGATTAAGATCACGCTCATCCTCTACCCCATCTAATATGGCAATCTCGTTCACAACATTATCTCACCATTCACTCCTGCTCAGGCACATTTCCTTCTTGTACTTCATCAACATCTCTAGAAAACCCCTAATCTTTTGCATCAATCTCTATGCAGTTGACCCCTCCGCCTGCATGGACCCTCAAAAGTCCACAACCATCTCCCTGAAGCCTTCATCCAACAACCAAACTCTTTCAAACTTGAACATCGATTGAGGAATTGTTCCCTCCTCCGACTCTCAACAGATAGGTGTATGATCCGACCGTGATCTGGGAAGGACCTGTTTCATGAACAAAGGGAACATCTCCAACAACTTCGCCGCCAACAGGAAATGATCCAATCGGAGACGAGCTGTTATGCCAAGTGAATCTCCATTCATGGCATCCAAGACCTCCCATGCCAACTCCCCAACAAACTCCATGAAATCTTCTAACCCCGGATCTCACCCTCCTCTGTCTCCCGGGCGGTCCGAGGCAAGCAACATCACGTTAAAGACTTTGCCGACAAGCCAAGGGATGTTCAAAAAATCCCTACTTGCCCTCAACTCCCCCCACAAGGTGGGGTCACGCGTGTCCCCATAAGCTCCATACACCGAACTAAGAAGCACCCGACATGCCCCAGCCTTGTGCTCCAACAACACAAAAACAAATCTACAACCCACTTTTTCTTCCAAAACCAGAGAAACCATACCACGCTAACACCACACTACCCACACTCCACACTGTCGGGAATGCTATGAACTCCGACAACGGATGACTTTCCATCGATCTCCAAAGAAACGGATCCCAATTTGCAATCTTCGACTCTTGCAAAAACACCAAATCAGCATGCCATGAATTTAAAAGATCTCCAACAACACTTCCTTTCTCTCTACCCCCCAGCCCCCTCAAGTTTCAGCTAACAATCTTCATGGCCCATGAAGAAGGATAATGATGGGTATCATAATACCAAGACACTCTGCAACCCGCGTGAGAATGTCAACCATAGCCCCCAGTTACTCCAAAGAGACAGAACCCTCTCCCTTGGAGTGAGGTAGAGAGACATCGCCCCACCTCCGTCCCGATAATTCTATGGCAGGCCCAAGCGACACCTGGATCACACCCTCAATCAGATCACGAACTCGCCCCTCGTTAAAACCCAGATCTGAAGCAAGGGAGCTAAAAAGACAGGGCCCAAAAGCCCCCCATCCACTTAACTTTAAACAGGTTCAAGACGCAATCGACCTGAAAGAATCCCCTCCGCAAAATACCACTCCTTCGAAAAAAATCTCTCACTAAAGTAGGAAGAATCGTGTGCACCTGCAAATTAGGGTTCACTCTCGAGAGGACCAGAGATTTTGCCTGCAAATCCCGAAGTGAAATCACCCAATCATTCCGATGATCTCACACGATCAGTTGTGGCTTGGCCCACAGGGATCGGAGTTGGCGCCGCACACCCCACAGACTGTTGATGATCCTCCGACCAACCTGCAACCCCTTCAGCCCCCCCCCACCGCTAACATTGCCGACCTCTCGCGATGCACTGTCTCTACCTTCAGCCCATCCAACTCATCGCTCGCAACCGTCAAGTAAAGCCTAAAGCTACCAGATTGACCCTGAAAAACAACAATCTCCGCCAGCATAGCTCTCTGAGGTCCTTCATCAGCACAACCACATGCAAGCCTTCTCCTGGACGTAGACCTGATCAGATTACTTTATCCTTGTCACCCACCAGTCGCATTGCTTCATGAACAGCTTGGAAATCGTGGCATCTCTGACGATACAGAAAATTCCCTAATTAATTATGTCGAATTATGTTGTAGTAGGGTACTTAGGAATCAATAAAAATCAACCACACAAATAAATAATTTAATCAATTTGAGCAATGTGCGGCTAGGTGTTTATTTAAACGGGGAAAGTCCCAGGGTCGACTCAAGGAGGCAAACAACAATTTATGGCTCAATTTATCAAATTTAATGTCCGGATTTCGAAGCGGGATTTTTTATCTTTTGTTAGATTTTTAAATTTTTAATAAGAGAGATGTAATTAATTATCAAAATAAATATGATGCATGAATTTTTCGCAAATAATTTTAATGCAGACAAAATAATGCTATGTTATGTAATGAGATAAAATGAACGCAATTGATTGTTTTTAATGCGATGCGATGATAATGTGAGGATAAATGCAGATACAAGCAGGTTAAGTGAGCAATCAACCCAAGAGCAAGCAATTTGAACCAAGCCAATAAATGCACCTATTCCAATGATTAATTCAAAGAAATATGTGTTCAATGGATGTGCAAATAATTTAAAAATTGTCCTCAAATCAATGCATAAAGTATTGAGCAATAAGATTAATGAATGAGATTAAATATGCTCAAATGTGAAAGATAAACATCCATAATGAATTCAAGTCAAATAGTGTCTCCAAATAGTCATCCGATTGTTCTATATGGGATAATCAAACAAGCATCACATTGACATCAAAGGTTCTCCCGGCAAGGGTCTTCTCTACTCTCCATCAGGCCATATTGATCTAATAGCATATGCAAATGCAGACTATGCTAGCACACCAAAGGACAGGAGATCTACATCTAGTTTTACTATATTTGTCGGGGGCAATCTCGTTACGTGACAAAGCAAGAAACAAGGAGTCCTTTCTAGATCCAGTGTAGATCTGAGTATAGAGCTATGGCACAAGCCACTTGTGAGATTAGTTGGCTTGTAACTTTTCTGCAGGAACTGGGGTTTTCTACTGCTTTATCAGTTCCCCTATATTGTGACAATAAATCTGCAACTCATATTACATCCAATCCAGTTTTTCATGAACTTACAAAGATGGATTGACACTTTATTCGAGATGCAGTTCGTCAAGGGAAGATTGCCACTATGCACATCTCCAGTGAGAACTAGCTAGCGGATATTCTTACCAAAGCTCTCCCACGCAAAAGGATCAGTCTTCTTTCTTTCAAGTTGGTCATGATCGATGGATATGCTCCAACTTGAGGAGTGTTAGAAATTGTTAGAGACAATTATTGATTGTATTGTCTTGCCTATTACCCTTTTATTTTGTTTGCATTGTTCCTTTCTTTTTGAATCGTCTCTTCTATATAAGAGATGGACTACTAAATAGAGATTATTATTCTGCCCTGTTGGGAAAAGTAAGAGTCGTGTTTATTCCGTACGCCCTAGGCTCTCTTACATAGGAGAGTAGCCTATGGGTAAATTACATTAAGAGTCCGAAAGAAAGGAGGAAATACGAAACGGTACAAAATAACACAAAGAATATAAACTAAAACTTCTACACTCCCCCTCAAGATGGAGCATAGATATCTATCATGCTCATCTTGGATAAACACTTCTGGAAGGAACCCCGAAGTAGAGCTTTAGTAAGAATGTCTGTTGTTTGATCTCCTGAGCTGACATGGGTTATAGAGATGAAACCTTTCTGGATCATATCACAAATATAGTGGCAATCTACCTCAATGTGCTTCGTCCTCTCGTGAAATGCAGGATTGTTTGCAATAAATAAGGCAGCCTGATTGTCACATTTTAGTGACATGGGAAGAGGAACATCTATATGTAAATCTTTCAGGACTGCGTGGACCCACATCACTTCTGCACATGCTTGGGCCATGGCTCTATACTCCGATTTAGCACTAGATCTCGCAACTACTGTTTGCTTTTTGCTCTTCCATGAGACAAGTGACTCCCCAACGAATATAGCAAAGCCAGATGTAGATTTTCTATCCTTTCGACATCCTGCGTAGTCCGCATCAGCACATGCTGAGATAGTAATAGCGCCCTTCTTTCTGAACATTAATCCTGCACCTGGAGATGACTTAAGATACCTTAGTATCATATGTATGTGTACCTGGCGAGGTTGCTCCATAAACTGGCTAACTTGATTTACTGCAAATGTAATGTCTGGTCTGGTAATAGTAACATAAAGAAGCCTCCCTACCAGTTATCTGTACCTCCTTTTGTCAACCTCCTCAGTATCATCATCATGCATCTTCATGCTTGGATCCATGGGTGTTGAAGCTGGTCGACATCCAAGCATACACGTGTCACTTAGCAAGTCAGTGACATATTTCTTGAGTCATCACCAGTCCCTGTTCATTTCTGGCAAACTCCAATCCAAGGAAATATCTAAGTACTCCTAGATACTTGGTAACGAATTCGAGGCCCAAGAATTCTTTTGTTGTTTTTATCCCCAGCATATCATCTCATGTGATGAGTATATCGTCAACATACACCATAATGACAGTCGTACCTCTGGATGTTCTCTGTACAAAGAGAGAATGGTATGCATTTGACCTTTTGAACACTTGCTTCTTAAACAGATCTGATAGCTTCTGTAACCAAGCTCTGGGGCTCTGCTTTAGGCCATAGATCGCCTTATGAAGCCTGCATACCTGTACACACTCCCCCTCAGCAGCAAATCTAAGTGGATGCTGCATGTAAACTTCCTCCTGAAGATCACCATATAGAAATGCTTTTTTGACATCTAACTGAAATAGGGGCTAATCTTGAATCACAGCAATAGATAATAGAATCCATAAGGTAGAGTGACGAGCAACATGAGAAAATGTGTCAAGATAATCTACCCCATACGTCTGAGTAAAACCGCGAGCAACCAGTCGAGCTTTGTACCTATCAATACTACCATCAGCATTATGCTTCACGGTAAACACCCACTTGCAGCTCACAATAGAAGCCCCAGTAGGGGCTGGAACCAGACTCCATGTACCTCTCGACTTAAGGGCAGTCATTTCTTCCTCCATAGCCAGACGCCATTTACTATCCGCCAAAGAATCCAGATAATTCTTGGGAATATGCACAACGGATAAAGCACCTACAAACCTCCTGAAATCTCCTGCCAGACGGTCAAAGGTAACATGAGAAGCAATCGGATATTAAGCATAGGACCTCTTCTACTACCTTAGTACAATCAGCAAGTCAAGGTCTGCATCAGTAGTACTAATATCCATGTCATCCGCTGCTTGTTCCTGCTGAGAAACACCGTCAGTCCCATCATTAGATGTAATGTTGTCAGAACTTGGGGCATGTGTGATGATTGACCATGATCATGAGCAGGAGCTTGCCGTCGACTGTAGTGACTAGTGGCGTGGTAGAGGAGGAATCAAAGGTATGGGAGGTGGTAATGGTGGTGGCGGTGGTGAGGATGGTGGTGGTTGTGATGGTGGTGGTGATGGGGATGATGGTGGTGGAGAGGTAGGACCTTGTTGTGGTGCATACAAGGGTGGAGGAATAAAAATGTCATCATTTTTATCTGATGGCACCAACCTGTCACCTGTAGGAGAGAAAAACATGACTGACTCAAAGAACGTGACATCTGACATTATATCTATGACGTAATGGATCATAGCAACGATACCTCTTTTGGGTCCTGGAATACCCGACAAAAACACATTTGACAGCCCTAGGAGAGAGCTTGTCAACCCCTGGAGATAATTGATGAACAAATGCCACAGACCCAAAGACACGTGGAGCTAGAGAAAACAGCTCTTTGTCAGAAAAGACTAGGGAGAAAGGTATCTTCTCCCTCAACACAGATGAGGGCATGCGGTTAATAAGATAGCATGCAGTAAGAACCGCATCACCCCAGAATGAGGGCAGAGCACAACTCTGGATAAGAAGCGTACGAGTGACATCAAGGAGGTGGCGGTGTTTTCTTTCCGCGACACCATTTTGTTGAGACGTGTAAGCACAAGACGTCTAATGAAGAATGCCATGTGATGATAGAAAATGAGATAAAGTGCGAGTACAGAACTCCAGGGCATTATCAATTCTCACAATCATGATGGAAACAGAAAACACATTCTGCACTTCTTTAATGGAATTCATAATAGTGATGCCCGCTTCAGATTTATTCTTTAACCGAAACACCCACGACAAACGACTAAAATCATCCACAGCAACTAAATAAAACCTGTGTCCCTGATGAAAAATGTTAATATGAAAAAACTCAAAAGGAGAGCTAATGGTCCGACTCTGACGACTCGGGAAGACAGATCGATGATGCTTCCCTAACTAACGCGCTTCACACTAGAATGACGACCGGGGTGAAATCTGAGGGAGGACTTGTCGCAATTTCTGAAACGGGAGATGACCAAAGCGCAGATGCCATAAGTAAGGGGAAACAGGTCCAGTAGAATGGAATGATGATGCTCCAGCGTAAAGTGTATGGACCAGGCGATACAGCCCACCCTGCTCACAGCCATGTCCAATTATGTTGCACGTGAGAATTTCCTGAAACACAAGAGATGATGGGTCAAATATCGCTCGATAATGAAGATCCTTAGTAATTTGACTAATTGACAGTAAGTTCATTGAGAAATTAGGGGCATGGAGCACATTCTGCAACTTCATGGAAGGTGTTAAGGCCATTTGTCCCTGTCCTGTGATGGGAGAATGGGTCCCATCTGCTATGACAACTGTCCTCCCTGGGGGAACTTGCCTATAGGATGTGAGGTGGTGTCTATCTCCACACAAATGATGTGTATCACCTGAATCTACGATCCATTCTGAGGTACGTGAATCCTGGTAAAATGCAGAAGTATGAGTACTACCTGAGGAACTGGCTTCTGCAGTAGTAGCAATTTCAAGGCGAGTCAAATTCCTAAGTAGTACCTGGGAATTACTTAAAAACCCAGGTACTACTTAATGTTTTTTTTACTCAAAAACTACAAGGGTGTCGCATGTTGAACATGCGACACTCCTTAAGTTTTTTTTTTACCCAGGAAATACACATGTGTCGCATTTGGGATATGCGTTGTAGATAACGCATATTCAATATGCGACATATATCCAGGGAATTCCCCTCGAAAAGGACTGGTCTCGAAATGTTCTGTACAGGTAACGCATGTTGCATATGCGACATCTTTCCAGGGAATTTCCTACAGATAACGCATTTTCAATATGCGTCATCTTTACAGGGAATTTCCCTCGAAAATGACTGGGCAGGTGTGGGCTATGGAATTTCAACATATAACGCATTTTCAATATGCGACATCTTTACAGGGAATTTCCCTCGAAAATGACTGGCCAGGTCTGGGCTATGGAATTTCATGTTTCTAAAAACCCTTGAAAAAAGCATGCCAATTGCATGTTTCTAATGTAAATAGACATCTTTTTGCAAACACTCCAGACATTGCAAACATTCCAGACATTCCAAACATCAAATGTTTCTAATGAAAGATGTATGATCCAAAGAAGACATTCCAAATATTTAATATAAGTAGACTTGTTCATGAATATACATTACATTTTTTGCATCATATTAAAAATTACAATGATTACAAGTCAACGTTTTTTCCTCCGCTGGTATGTAATCGTAGAATCTGGAGGATGGAATGGTAATAGACGGTTCGCTTTGTCTATCATGTGGATTTGAGAGGGCCCTGGGACATCTTCCTCGAACGTTGGCATCGACGGCGGCATTAGTGTGCAGTAAGTTGGTCGTGTCTGGCTGGCGTCCAATCCATGCCTCAACGGTGCCTGAGGCGTTGGCAAGTCCTCTCGTGGTCGCTCGGTGGCAGGTGTGAAGTAGTCTCCTTGCGCAATGTTATCATCTTCCGCAGCGGCTTCTTCATAGTCCATGGGTTCCGCGACTTGTTCACGCGCCCTACCTCGACTTCTTCCTCTTCCCTGTCCTCTTGCCCTTCCAAGTCATCATCGGTCCCCCAAGGGATGAGATCCTGATCCATCCGGTTAACCTCTCGCAGCAACGGCTCACTCAAGCCCAAATCCTGAACCGTGCTTGGTTGCGTTACAGGCGCATCTGTATCAAAGTAGGGTCCCATGGTTGGGACATTTCTTGGTGGCGTGCTGCGGACAACTGCTGCTTGTGTGCTCGGGACTCCAGACGGTCCCTTGTTAGTCATAACAGTGGGGACTTCGCTCACAGATACATCTTCAACATAAATATCGGTAGGCATTGATTTCCCAATGGTCCGAGCGTACACAAGAACTGTCTGCACATCATCATCATCGACAATAGATGAAAATGACGGTTCCTCCCCTGGGCCTCGAGGGATGCGATGTAATAATCGGATTTTTTGACTGTCAACATCCAAGTTGAACTTACGGTAAACCAAGTTCAACATCTCATCGAACGTCATATTAGGAGTCAACACAAACCCCCTCACGTTGGTTAACGATCCGCACATGAGTGTACTACTCAAATGACACATACAATACAACTGCTCCATTCTAACCTAATACGTGACACAACGTACAAGCAAACGTCATACATTCGAGAAATGAAAATAACATGCATATGATACAAACAATAACTAAAGAAAACGTTTTACCAAGTCCAATTGTTCGCAACAAGTGATTAGCCCTAATGAGAAGCGGGGACGGCTAGGACGGTGCCAATCAGTGAAAACACGGAAAAGGAGTGTTCCGCGGGGCTAGGAGTGACCAAAACGAGGGTTTTTGAGAGAGGAGATCTCAAGATGCGGGTGCTGAGGTTGGCGTCGGGGGCGGCTGGGGTGCTGGAGAACGAAGGGCACGGGAGCAAGGGCTGGGAAATGGGAAGGCCGCTGGGCGCGGGGCTTATTTAGGCTCAATATCGCATATTGAATATGTGTTATCTATAGCGCATATCCAACATGCGACACATATGTAGTTCCTGAGTAAAAAAACTTAACCAGTGTCGCATGTTGAACATGCGACACCACTGTAGTTTTTGAATAAAAAAAACAATTCGTAGAACCTGAGTATTTAAGTAATACTCAAGTAGTACTTAGGAATTTGACTCATGTCAAGGCTGCTCTCTGAAACTGGTGGAGTACTGGCTGGTGGCATGATATCACGCAAACGGAATACTATGTCATCATATCTTAGATCTGACGCTGGGGTAGAACCATGGTGTTGTATCTGTTCTGTTACACGAGCAGAAGCTGGGAACCCATGCTTAGAGTAGCATGTGTCTTCTGTATGGCCAATCTGACGACAATAAGTGCACTGTACTCCATGACCACGGGCGACCCTACCATGTGGTCCTCGTCCACGAAGATGAGATGAATTGCCTCTTCCTCTAGAGGCTGCCATAGTAGAAGAATTTTGCCCAGTAGTAGAAGGGCTCGAGATGCTGATACGACTCAATCGCCGAAAAGTTAGCATCTGCCAGAATCTGAGAAGAAGCTGCCTCATATTGTGAGTCAAGAGAGGCTAGAAAGACTCACACCATCATCGCATTCCGATATGTCTTCAATTATTCTGGAGTAGCCGTAAGAGGCAAGAAACTGTAAAGCTTCTCAAACATTCCCCTCAGCGTAGTGTAGTGTGCATGCAGGGGCCGACCGTTCTGCTTTATCGTGAAGATATCATGTTGTAGCTGTAGAATTTTTGTCTCATTCTTGACTTGTGAGTACGTGGCAGCAAGAATGTCCCACATGGATTTGGCAGTGGGTTGATGTAAGATATCATTAGCAATGTCTGAAATCAGAGTACCAGACAACCACACCTGAGCATATGCATCATCAGCCTCCTATGAGGCATACAACCATGTTTTCTCCACTGGCTCATCCTCAGTAAGAATATTGTAGAAAAACATAATGCGGAAGCGTATCAGAAAATAAAAATAAAGAATAAGAATAAAGATTTTAACGTGGAACCCTACTCCGAGAGGAGCGGGATGAAACCACGGGAGAAGCCCCTGAATTGGGCGTTTCTTCTATTGAAGTTCTCAATGAGTACAGGGGGTGTGGGGCTCCTTATATAGCCCCACGGACAGACCCAATTGTGATCGCTCTCCCATGTGGTACTAAACACATGGGTGTGCTCTTTTCTTTTCCAACACTCCCCCTCAAGTTGGTAGCTGGGACAGCTGCAACTTGCAACAATAAAGAAAAATATACATCATTACATCTTCACTTGAAATCACCACAATAAACGTATGTATCCGCAACTGGTAGACAAACCCGCTTGCTGACGGGTATATCAGGTCACCGGAACGTATCTCTGTCGTGCCTGGAAGGTCACCGGACTGTCTCTGTCGTGCCTGCATGGTCACCGGATCTCTGTCTCAGTCGTGCCTGCGGGTCACCGGACTTTGTCTCCGTCGTGCCTTGAAGAAAACAAATCCAGTGCGGAGTCGATGTCGAGGATAGAGACACCACGACGAAGATCGATGCACAGTGAAGATGGCTTGATATTCTGTGAAATCCGGAGTGTTTGGTCTGTCAGTCAATGATGTAGGATGCATATGGCTTTTACTTCCCCTTTCTCCCATACCTGATAGAATAAACATCAAGTTGGGAGAAATCAAAACATGCATTTTTTTCTTCATTTTTTTTTGTTGCATAATTTTCTTTTCCTTTTTCTTTTCTTTTTTTTTGTTTTTTTTTGCTTAGCCGTTCCCTCTTTTTTTTGTACGGCTTTTCTTTTTTTTTTCAAAATTTGCGTACGGCTTTTTCTTGTACGCGCCTCTTTTTCTTTCTCATTTTTTTCTCGGTTTTTCATCTCTTTTTTTTTTAACATACGGCCCCCTTGGGCCCTTCTCTCTTTCTCTTTCTCTTTCTTTTCTTCTTTTCTTCCTTTTTTTTTGAAACAACCTTCTTTTTTTTGAAATTCTCTCTCTCTCTCTCTTTTTTAACACAGCCTAATTAGCTGCATCCCTCTCCATTTTTCTTTTAAACGGCAGGCCCGTTCGGCCCCACTAAAAAACGTGCGCCCCTTATTAGGGTTCCCTGTCTGGATGGGAACCCTCGTCTCAAAACAAAAATATGGGCACGCTGCCGCCGCCTGTGAGTGTTTGCGCCAGAAGAAGAGGGAAATCGGGGGTTCCCGCGGGAGGAGGGGAGGGGCGTTGGGCAAGGGGAGGCACAGGAGATGCGGTCGCCGCGAGGGACACTGCGATGGCAAGAAGGAACTCACGCGCGGGGGCGCGCGAGGTCGGAGCCTCTGCTGGAGGCGCACGCGGGGTCGAAGGGATGCTCGCATGTGCTTGTGAGATGGGGTCTCTCCGCGCATCGCCTAGGAGATAGTCCTCGTCAACTGTGGAGGTGCGGCGTGGCAGAGGGTTGCGCCAACTGCTGGCGCGACTTTGATCTTCAAGGTGTTGGGACTCGCGGGATCGAGGAAGAGCACAGCGAGCGCCGCCTGGAGCCCCATCATCGCCAGGAGCTCCGCCTTTGCAAGAAGAGGAAGGGGCTTGTGTTGCCTGGAGCATGCGGTTTGAGTTGCCGCTGCCTGGGCTCAAAAGGATGGCGCCTGGAATCGCGAGGGAGGACTGCCTCCTGCGGCTCCTGCGACTCGCACCGCCTGCGTGCGAGGGACTTTGCACTCCTGCGACGCCTGCGCGCCTGATGCGCACTGATCGGGTATGTGCGCATGATGCGTATGCGCCTGGGGGCGTAGGAGGACGCCTGGATCTGGACATCGCGTTTGTGAGATGCGATCTGGACGGTGCACTTGAGCAAAGCTCGCTGGAATGAGATACGGCTGTAGCGCCTCCGCCGGGAGGTTGAAGATGTCGCATGCTCAACATTCATATGCGCCTGGAGATAGGAGATTTTGCTGTGACTGAAACTATGGATCTAGGGTTACAGAAACCCCTCGAAATCTGGAACCAAACCTTCAGGTCTCCAAACAATAATCAATTCTTGAAAAATAACGATGAACAACATATCTCTGAATCTCAGAAAAATAATGAACATGAAAATCCCGAGAACCGGACCCGCTCTGATACCATGTAGAAAAACATAATGCGGAAGCGTATCAGAAAATAAAAATAAAGAATAAGAATAAAGATTTTAACGTGGAACCCTACTCCGAGAGGAGCGGGATGAAACCACGGGAGAAGCCCCTGAATTGGGTGTTTCTTCTATTGAAGTTCTCAATGAGTACAGGGGGTGTGGGGCTCCTTATATAGCCCCACGGACAGACCCAATTGTGACCGCTCTCCCATGTGGTACTAAACACATGGGTGTGCTCTTTTCTTTTCCAACAAATATGTTTCTTACCCATCGACTTCATCAGGCTCATGAACTACATGGCCCATAACTCATAGTTGGATCCATCCATCTTCACAATAGGCGCAGGACCCTTGAAGGCGCCTGAAGTGGGGATCTCGATCTTACTTTCTGACATGGTGACTGGAGAAAACAAGGATTGTAGACTAGATAAGTCTTGGTCTACACTGACATGATCAGGTTTAGTTGCACATGTAGACCTCTATGCAACCAAACCCATCAACCTTGAAGCTAGTAGAGAGCCCCTCTTTGAGATGACAACCGAACCCTAGGGTGACGCCCTAGGGGCCATGAACAGCAAGATGGCAGCACGCACGGAGGGGCGGCGGAGCACAGCCTGACGGAGCACGGCCTGGCAGCGTACGGCCTGGCAGCGCACGGGTTGTGCGTGTGGGCAGCGGGGACAGCACGCGAGGGGCTGCGCGCTATGGCGGTGGCGCGCGAGGAGCAATTGTGCGCGAGGGAACCGGCGGAGCGCGAGGGGCGGCAACGCGCAGAGGCTTGAAGGTGGAGGGCTAGGTTTAGGGTTTGGTACGAGAGCCCCGATCTAGGACCGCTGCTCTGATACCATGTTGGGAAAAATAAGAGTCGTGTTTATTCCATACGGCCTAGGCTCTCTTATACAGGAGAGTAGCCTACGGGTAAATTACATTAAGAGTCCGAAAGAAAAGAGGAAATACGAAACGGTACAAAATAACACAAAGAATATAAACTAGAACTTCTACATGCCCTATTCCCTTTTATAGTGTACACGAAAAACAGGAGCGGTCGGTGCAGTCACAACAGGTATCTTAATCTTGGATACCCTCTCTGATAACTCCTCCACCTGCTTCGGGAGCATGGTTAAGTTTTCAAGCTCATTCATCCTCTCATCGATCAGCTCAACCACTGTCAATTTATCTGCAATAATCCCCATGGTGGGGACCGGGTCCTCTACAAGATCGCCCATAGTCTTCTCTCCTTTGATATGAGGACTCAGTGTATGCCCTACTGGTCGTCTGTTTGCGGCTAGTGTCAGTCATCTGTTCGAATACCCTCCAGAAGGTATCCACTCCACGTGATGTATAACTACCTCCACAGGCAGTGCTCACTAGACCATGCATCTTAAGGTTGAGACCAGTGAATAGAGATTGGACCAAGATGTTATCATCCAATCCATGACATGGACACTTCTACAGTATTTCTTTGAATCTATCTCAGGTATAACAGAGTGGTTCATTAGGCAGCCGGGAAGAACTCGTGATGTGTGTCCTCATCTAGTTAGCTTTACTCAGAGGGTGGAACTTCTTTAAGAACAGATCCTTGAACTGGGCATAGGCGGTCATTGTCACACCTAAATGCTTAACCCAGTAATCAGCCTTATCCCCCAAGGCAAATGGAAGGGCAGTGAGCCTAATATAATGCTGGCTAACCCTATTGTGGCGTAAGTTAGCACAAACGAGCTCAAAGTCCCTCAAGAATGCATATGGTTCCTCCATGGCATTCCCGTTGAAAATGGCAGTAAATTCAAAAAGGGCGGCTTCAACTCATATTATGTTTCTGGCTCTGTGGCACTCGGGCAATTTTGTACTCTGTACAGTCCCGGGTTGTATGTCGCATCCATGGGTGCATCAACCACTACATTTAAGTGTCCCATCTGAGCTCTAAGTAGCGCATGATGCTGCTTAGATGCAGCCAGCCTAGCAAGTATCATCTAAAAAGGATAGTCATGATATCCTTCCTTATCATCTTTCTTCTTGGGAGGCATCAACTTCTTTGTCACCTTCATCAGCAAACGGATTAGAATTAGTCGAGGCTAAAGAATTTAAATCATTCTCACCAAGGCAAAGGTTTTCCTTGGTAAGTGGAGAAGAGAGGAAGGGGTTGGTTAGTGGTTGACCATCCCCAAAGTGAGTGTGCATGGACTCAACAGGGTTGAGTCCAGGGAGGTCCATGAAGTGAAGGCACCTCTGAAGATGATCTCTTTGAAGAGTTCGATGATAAACGCTAAGTCCAAATAAAAATCCATCCAACTCCAACCAACTAGTCATCTTCTATGTCAAGATAATCGTTTATAAACACAAATATCACGGAGAATCTATGTACTACGGGGCAGTAAATGTGCAGAGAACTCACGCAAATCAAACACAATGCAAAGCCTTTAAATTCACCAACTAAACGCGTGAAGGTCATGAAGATTCTGAAGGATATGAAAAGATCCTTAAGCGCATCACAGAAGTGTGGAGATCGCATCATATGCGATCGAGAGCGACTAGACGTACTAGTTTCTCGGGGCATCGGAATTTTTAAGAAACCAAATGCGATGAAACCACATGATCCAAGAACACTTCTTGGATCGTTTCATCTAAACCACAAAGGGGTATTAGGGTTACCTCTTGAAGCGTGGTTGCGATCGAGTCTCTAAACGAACAGACCTCCTGTCTCGAGTCCGATCCAACGGAGGAGATGCTTGCGAGCGCTTTGATGAAACATGTGCCCCTCGCAATCCACGTTGATGATCCAAGCGGCGAATCTCCTAATCTCGTCTCATGAGATCCGACGCCTTCTTCACGAGCGAGGCGCACTAAAGGAGATGAAGACCCACGAATAGTCGAAGCGATGGCACGACGACGTGATGACGAAGGCAACCCTATCTAGGGTTTACTCTAAGAAGGGAGAGAGTGAGCGTGTGTAGAGAATATGAGAGGGAGATGGAGAGAGTTTAATTGCATTTGGAATTACCATAGTCTAATAGGCAAGGTCTACCCTTCCTATTATACTAGTTGGATGCGCATGGATCTCAATACATATATCCCCTTAATCCAATGATTTAGATTAAGAGGTTATTAATCAATGGTCGTGATTTATTGCTACGAATTTGCAACAACTAATTTAATTAAAATAAATCAATTATATCCCTTTATCAAGATACAAATTAATTCATTTTAATTTCAATTATAAGAAATAGATAATAAAGGAGGCAACCACCACCCCAAAAAAGGTGGTCGTCCCCGCCATTGAATTAGTCAAAGTGGATGGCCACCTTTGTCGTGGTTTTGCCTTCTTTAAAATATATTTATTATATATATTAAAATGCAACAACAATTATTGCATTTATCTTCACAAAAATAATTTCAAATTAAATTTGTGAAAAAAATCAATCATGTCATTAATAGATATGAATCATATTTATATATCTAACATAATATGTATATCAGATTTACAACTAAATGTTTATTGTGAATCCAATTCACATATATAATTTTTAATTCTATTTACAATTAAATCTCTCCAACATATTATAAATCATATTTATAATATCCATGATTATTATGGATAGAGATATCCACATTAATCATGTGTTTGATAATTAAATCACTTTTAACAATCTAAGATGACTCTTCTCATGTGTCCAAATAACATGAATCGCATTCACCTTTTTCACATCTTTGATAATTAAATTAAATTTAATTATCAATGATAACTCTCCTTGTATGGTCAAATAATATGAATCAAATTTATATTATCCATGATAATTAAATCACATTTAACTATCACTTTTCCTCAATGCTCAGACACATTATCAACAATGAAATTATCCTTGAACTTTTTCAAAAACAATACGCTTTCTCCATGGATACATGGAGATTTTTTTGAGTAAGAACGAGGGGGAGCACTCCCAAGTTGGGAGTCACCACACCAAAAATTTCATTGATTTGCAAGAAGTTACATCAATTGATACCCAGAAATTGTACAAAGCGTTACAGTGTGCCACAACATTTTCATAGTAAAACCGCTACCCCTTGAAAGTGGCATCATTCCTACCAAGCCAAATAGCCCAAAGCACCGCAAAAACTCTGGAAACATCACCGGTGGACCCGACCCCCACCGCACGAATAGATCCCCAAAAAAGATCCGCACAGGATGACTGCACCCATGGCAGCCCCAAAGAATCCCACACATCTACCGACAGCCTGCAACCGAAGAAGATGTGATTCGCATCTTCCACGCCATCCATGCATCTGTCACAAGTAACGTCCGTCGCACCCAGCAATCTACCCCTTCTGACCTTGTCACAAAGACGACCCCTCCTCAGGCATCACATGAACACTTTAACCCGAGTAGGGATCTTTGCCGCCCAAATAATCTTCAGATCCGCGCATAGATCCTCGTCTCGCTCCATCACACCACCACACAACTTTCGATACGCCTTCTTAACCGAGAACTTACCCTCCACTCACTCAAAACGGTCCGACTCCCCCGACATCTCCCCGACCCAGGGAATCTCCGCAAGTAGCCGCAAAAACTCATGCATCCTCTGCTCCGATAAAACCGCAATGAACCTCGGGGCCTAAGTCCCAGAGTCCACGACCTCCGCCACCCGCGCACCCTTGTCCATGGCCAGCGCCATCAACCTAGGGAAACGGTGCGCCAACGGCCCCTCTCCCGACCAGTCATCATGCCAAAATCTGAAAAGAAGACCATTTCCCAACTGCGGCCGAAGGAAAGGCCTCATGCCCGATAGCACCGCACGGATCTCGCTCCACAGCGAAGACTCATGACGCCGCCTTGCCGCCACCAACTCGCCCGAGACCCCATAGATCTTCCGCAGTAACCGCAACACCAGCAAGTCCGATGAACCCCAGATGCGCACCACCTATTTGGCAAGCAAGGCCCTATTCATACATTCCACATCCCTGACTCTCAAACCACCCTCTGAATCGGGTACAGCAAGATCCCTCCAAGCCACCAAGTGCAACCCCTTCTTATCCTGCCTCCCACTAGACCAAAAGAAAAAACTCATCAATGCCTCCACCTTCTTCCTGACCCCAACAGGCATCAAGCGGGTCGAGAAGAAGAAAATGGGAATGGCAGAAAGGACGTGCTTGAGCAGGGTAAGCTTCTCGCCCTTAGACAAGGTGATAGCCTTCCATCCCTCCAACCGCTCCTCCAATCTCCGAAGAACACAATCCCAATCGGACTTCCTCAGTCTGCCGTCAACCAAAGGCAACCCCAAGTAGGAGATGGGTAAACTACCCAGAGGGCAACCCGCCCATTCAGCTAACCGGTTACTCTCGTCCTCCTGCATCCCAAGAGTTACCAGTACAGACTTCTGCCTGTTGATATGCAAACCAGAAAGGCATCCAAACACATCCACCAGGACAGCGGCATTGTGATTTTGCGCCTCCGTCGCCCCCCCCAAGAAGATCAGTGTGTCGTCCGCATATTGCAGCACCGAGACGGAGATGTCCCCCATTGTGAACCCCTCACACCAGCTTTCCTCAACCGCCCGCTGAAATAAGACCGCAAGACAATCCGCCACCAACACAGACAGAAGGGGAGCAAGGGGGCAGCCCTGGCGCACCCCCCTCTTTGGATGGAACCAGCCACCCTCCTGTCTGTCGTTGACCAGAACTGAGCAGGAGCACGTAGTGACACACCTCTTAACCCAATCCACCCAAAGAGGTGGGAATCCCTTTTTCTCTAGCGTTGTCCACAAGAATTTCCAACTGACACAATCGTAGGCCTTCGCATAGTCGATCTTCCAAATCGCACCTTTCTTCCTAGATCTCTTCCATTCACGACTGACCTCTGATGCGGTCACGATACCATCTGCCATACATCGCCCAGGAATGAACGCGGACTGTGCAGGAAGGACCACGCCCGATAGAACACCTCTAAGCCTGGTCGCCAAAACCTTGACCACAATGAGGTAGATGCCATTAGAAATCGATATAGGCTGGTAGTCTCCAACCCCCACTGGGCCTCTTTCTTAGGTAGAAGAAAGATCAAGGCCTTGTTGACCTTCTCAAAACCCCTGTTACCATCCTCGAATTCATTCAAAACCTACAAAATTTCTCCCTTCAACAGCTACCAGAACTCCCTGTAAAAGGAAATAGAGAAACCATCCAGGCCAGGAGCCTCATCCGCATTCAAATCCCAAACCGCCCTGCGAACCTCCGCCTCCGAAAATTCTGCCACCAGCGAGTCCTCCTGCTGACCGGTCAACGACCCCAACCCCCGTCCGGTCCACCCCCATCCATCCCCCACCCTCACCCTCCTCGAAGCACTGACAAAATGCTCCCGCAAGGCAACTCCAATGCTCCCCTCCCCCGAAACCCTTCGGCCCCCCACCTCCACCTCATGTAGGAAACTCCTCCTTCCAGAAGCAACCGAATGGAAGAAGCGAGTGTTGGCGTCGCCCTCCCTCAACCACTCATGCCGCAATCTCTGCCTCCAATGGACCTCTTCTTTCCTGTCCTCCTGATATACGACCTCCAACCAGGCTGCCCTCTCCTCCACCTCCTCTGGAGTCAACCCCCGGTCATCATCGAGCCCATCCAGCCTGCTTATCCCTGCCTCGGCCCTGCTGGCCCTCCGCCTCCTGGCGACCTCCTTCCCATACGACAGCAACAACCTCCTAAGAGCGTCCAGCTTTGCCGCAAAACACGACACCGCCGAACCCGAGACGGAGAACGCCCGCCAATGCCCGCACACCAGATCCCGAAAACCCTCCTCCAACAGCCACTTCTTCTCAAACCGAATAGAGAACCGAGCCAAGCGCTCCTCCCCAGAAAACCAAAGAACCGGGGTATGGTCAGACAGCGTCCTCGGAAGAGCCCAAGCCCTCGCCAAAGGGAAGGCCTCCCCCGCCTCAATCGACAACAGGAACCTGTCGAGTCTGGATCTGGACCTCACATTCCTCCAAGTGAACCTGCAACCGGTCGCGTCCACAACTGACAAACCCAAGGAACGGACCACCTGCCTCAGATCAGCAGACCCAACATCCAAGCCACCACCCCCCCCCCCTCGGCCTATCCTATGGGAACAAAGTGACGTTCAGATCCCCACCAATGATCCAAGCTCCAACTCCCACCTCAGGCGCAACAGCGTCCAAGTCTGCAGCCAGTCTGCCATCCTCCTGCCGGCACGGGTCGTATAGATTAGTGATGAACAGGCAAATACCATCCGCTCTACACCGCAGCCTCACCGACAATGTAAAACGTGAGACGAATGTCCCCAGCAGGTCAAAAGAATCGGACCGCCAGCCAGTAAGAAGCCCACCGGAAGCACCTGCAACCTCTTTCACCGTCACCTGAAAGAGTTCCCCCTTACTCATCTCCCTCCGCAACTGATCATCCAACGACTGCAGCTTTGTCTCCTGAAGGAAAAAGATATCTGCCCCAGCCTCTCTCACCAAGTTGTGCACCCCGAGCCTCTTGTCGGGTCGGCCCAAGCCCCTCACATTAAGAGACAGCAGCTTCATTTAAGCAAGCGAGCATCCATCTTCGACGGAGGAATAACCCCCAATCGGTGCGCCATTCCCCGATCAAGAGCAGCAAAGCGGTTTCGCACCTCAATAGGACTGCTGCCCCCCGCGCTGACAGCCTCAGCCGCAACCCCCGACGCCAACGCTGCCCGCAACGACGCCCTCGCTAACTTCCCCGACCTTCTCCTCCCACCCCTCTCCCTTTCATAAGCCAAACCGAACCGCCGCCCCCTCTCTTCCCCAACCGGGAGAGACCGCCCAGAACACTCACCCCCAACCATGACGCAGGCACCCATAGGCGAAGGAGGAGCCCCTACCACGCCCCCCATCCCATCAGCGACCTCAACTCGAGCCAAGCACCCCCCCACCACCGACCCACCCGCCCCACCGCCTCGGCCGGCAGGACCCCCCCCCTATCTCAACACACCCCTCACCAGCATGCGACTTCCCAACAGCAAAAGCCCCCCTCGGCTCGAGCGAACCCCCAACCTCCACCTCCAGCCCCAGGGGCACAGCCGCCACCTCCCCCACGCACGAGCCCCCATCCGCACCAGCCACAGGAACCCAAGACAGAGGACCCGACCTCGAAACCCCCACCTCAAAGATGGTGCCAAAGCGAACCACCGGCTTAGGAGGTAGAATCCCGCTGGAAGGCCGACCCGCATCACATGAAAGCCCCTTCTTCACGGACAGGGCCCCCTTCACCGGAGCCAGCGCAACACAAAGGCGAACCGACCCGCCACCACCATCCCCCGACGGAGCCTCGAGCACCGGGATGTCCCCCCTGCGCCTCCCGACCCCCGCAAAGCCGCCCAGACATCAGCAGCCACCAGCTCTAGCAAGACCCTCCTTCCATCCAGCCTTACCTCCCACCAGCCCATCTTCTCCGCGCCAACCGGCCTCACCCGAAGGAGAACGTCCATAGGTTGTCCCGGATGACAACCCAAGGACACGACAGAGTCGACGACAACAACATCCAGCAACAAGCTCGAGATGCGGTCCTTCGACCTCACCCTCATCGGCAGCCCCCTGACCACGATTTTCTCCACCCAAGCCGGCACAACCGCGACATCCGAGTCCCGAATCCTCCGCCAATTCATCTGCAAAGCACCAGCCGCCGACCCACCCAACAAGGCACATTCCTCTGGCGCCTGAAGCCCCCTCACCAGCGCCCGCCATGGAGAGAGTCGCGCCACGTCACCCTTGAAAGCGACCTTCGACACGAACCCTACATCAGATGTCGCCAAGAAGAGGGCCCCCTCCCCAGCTCCCTCAGCAACCAACATGCTGCCGGGGCGAAACAGCAGCGGGCAGGATCGCCTAGAATGGCCGAAACCACGGCACGAAAAACAGCAAAGAGGCTCCCGGCACGCCCCCGCCTAATGGTCCAATGCACAACATCGGAAGCAGCCCCTGCTGAAAGGGGATAGCAGCGGAGGGCCCCGCGCCTGCCTAGAAGACCGAGTTGCGCGCCGCCTGCGCCAACCTTCCACCACGCACCACTCCTCAGCAACCCCACAAGCAGCCTGCCCAGATCCCCCTCCCAAACCGCCGCTCCCAGAGTCGGAGGAGCCGCGCTCACCCCCCCCCCCAACGAGCGCACCACGAGAGAAAAACTCCTCCAAGGACTGTCAAGCGTCGGCCACTGGTCGCTGGCGAGCAACATCAGACCTCCAGCGCAACCTGGGTCACCGATGAGCGAGATCGGAGGCCCCCCACACACAAAGACGCTCCTCGCGCGGGGAGCCTCCCCCGCTGCGAAGAGACCACGCAACCTGAGGCACCTTCGACCGTGAGCGAAAGACTCCCAAACCCTGGAAAGAACTACGCGCATGAGGCCGCACTCCGCCAGAGCCACCCCAGCGCCACGGAGCACCGCCAACGGAGCCGCGTGGCCCCCAGTCTGGATGTGTGACGCCATCGCCATCGCAAAAATGCCGCCATCGCGCGCCCTAGGGTTCGCCCCGCGCCTCGCCTCGCGTCTCGCTTCGCGAAGCGACATTTCACGACCCGCGCTTCACCTCCGGATACATGGAGATAAGTAAAGGACGATTGCACGTTCCACGTATAGTGACTTGGATATTGAGATCATATCTCAAATCCAGATCAAGGGGACCTCCTAAAGATATTTGATTAAATCAAATCCGTAAATCTAATCTTCTCATTGCACATGAATCGTATTCAGATAAATGTCCAATATTTGGACCAAAATTAAATTACTTCTTTATTGAAATGAGTCACTAAAATACAGACTTGTTTCATTACTCCCTCGAAATTGAAGCATCATGTTTATACAATCGTTTATTGATCACACTACCCTCGGGTATTCCTAATACATGTACATCATGCATACTAGAAGACCTAGAATAAACCCAAAATTTTAGATCTTATTTAGATTGTCTCCTTCGGGATTTTATCATTAAGTTCTCATTTGATCGTTGGGAGTTGGTATCGATCACATACTTTCCAAAAGCATATATAATACACAGGTATTGATCATATACTTTTCAAAAGCATATATCAAACCTACAAACTCAGTCAAACTTCCAAAGTGAGACGACCGTTCACGGAATTTGATTCCCAATATCTCATGAGTGAGCTTATGTCTTCTGTTTTAGTAAATGAACCTATATGATCCCTTTAAGAGATCGTATTACTCATATGTCATTGTTGCATACCGACGCGCCGGTGTATAAACCTTGATTAGATCATCAACCTATCGGTCTGTCAAATGTGCATACTCAAACATATAGTAATACATCTGTCTCCGGTCAGAGGATGCGTGCCTATATCATGAAAGCATACGACATAGGTCTTGGTTATCTCGATCTCATTAGGTTAGCTCTTTGATCTAACTTATCTAACACCTCCAAATCTCTATACCTATGCAGATGATCTGCATCAAGAGGTCGGTTAGATATCAGCTCATGAGAGAAAGGATTGTCATCTCCTACTCATGCTGGATATCATCTCTTAATAATCATTTGACGGTGCTTGATGAGTTCTCAATCTAACTCTTTAGATATTCATCCAAGCACCAGCCTCTATGATTCAACCACATACAAGCCTTCTCCTGAACGAGAACATGGTGTCATATAGTGATCTAAATCACCCTATGTATTTTTCGAAAACACCTTAGGAAATAAAAAAAATTAATGGTGGGGGTAGCCAAGTTGGGTCCCCCATAGGGGTACCTAGCCCTATTAAACCCTTTAAATTTTTAAGGCATAACATAATCCACATGAGCCTTTAAAATAGGTTTTTTATAATTGTACCCCTTTGAGATTATGCAATTATAGTTATGCTCCTACATTTTTGTATATATAATAATACTTGTACCTACCTTTTTTGTAATAATACTTGTGCCCCTACCTTATTAGGCCATTAAAAGTGATGCATCTCAGGTTAGTTTGTTTTTTTGAAAGGAAAAAGGGCCCCCACCGTATAGGTATTTTCCCAAGCACCTCAGGTTAGTTGTAATCTATTCCTCTCCTAAACAGACTTACTTACAGGTATAAGTGTAATTGGAAATTAAAAGATAAGGGTACAAGTGTATTTTGTTATCTCATTATTCTTCCTTTTCTTCCTCTCCTCCTCAGACTACAACCACCTCCTCCTCCCCCTTCCATGCCCAATCCTACAGCTCCTCGCCGCCCCAAGTCCATTTCTTGTAGCCATCTACCTCGAGCTCCCTTCTGCACTGCCTCAAGCCCCTTTTGCTCGTAGCCTAGGGCCTCGTCTTTCTCTTCCTCCTCCATAACAGACCCACCACCTCCTCCTTCCACTTCCCTTCTCCAGTGTGCAGATCCCCATCACCACGAGTCCCTTTCTTGTAGCCACCGCCCTAGCTAACTCCATGCACCCTCACCCTTGAGCTCCCTTTCTACAACCCCTTGCCCGCTTCAACCTGCAGATGTATGGACATTTTTTTTCTGAAGGTCGTACCCCATAGTAAAATTACTCTCTAAAACACACAAATACGCTCTTCCTTCTCTCTTTTCTTTCTTCCACATCTTCCCCACCCCAGAAAAGACTTACTCTAGTCTTCCCAATTTCCTCCCCACACATTTCTCCCCATGAGAATGGTTGCTTTTTTATCGATTCCTTGTGTTTCTCTTGGTAGTCTCCCCAACTTCTGTGTAGGGTCATTGTCCTATGAATGTCAATGTCGAATGTTTTCCTCAGAGTTTCTCATTTGTGTTTTAATGTCGCTTTTATATCCCTCTTCTTTGGACGTTTTTTTTCTGAAGGTCGTACCCCATAGTAAAATTATGGTTATAGTGTCCTTGACACTACATCTTATTAATTATCATAACCAGTATTCCCATAATCCTTATTAGAATACCTTCATTCCTGAAGATCTCTATCTCCTAAGGTAATTGCAGTCAAGACCCTTATAGATCACTATCTACAAGATCTTTAAACTTTTGAAGATAAGACTTTGAGATCACTATCTCCAAGTTTTATCATCTTTGAAGATATTATTATTACTGCAATCAAGTGTTTTATCTCCATAGCAGGATTAGTAACAGTTTACTACTCCCACTGCATGGTAGACATCTGGTTCTTGTACACATCTAGAATACATTCAGCTTCTCATAACCGATGCACAAGTGCAAGCAGTTCTAGTATTCACTTCCTCAACTCTTTGAGGTGCTATCCCTCTAGACAGGTCACTACCACATCTTAAGGGAAGGAAGATTTTCTTGGAATTGTCCAAAAAATGGAATAAGTCCAAGGTGTACTACTAATGCGACAGTCCCAATACCCTCTTCTCTTTGCTTCTGAACGACTTCAGAATTAAGATCTAAGAGGTATCCTTGAAATCGTATCTCAAGGTATGGAACAACCAAATTATAAAACACTTATCATTTATTCTTATATGATTAGAATAATATCTACATTAAGCACGATGAACACAATGGCACTCCCACTAAGCTTCACATGGTTCATCAAGATTTTATCTGAAATCATAACATTTATAATTTCATTAAATCTTATGTTCCAACTACAAGAAACTTATTTGAGTCCAAAGATGGAGTTCTTCAGCTAGCACACCTTGCTTTCCTCAACCATGAAACCCTGGGGCTACTTCATATGAATATCCTCAGAGAGGCATTCATAGAGGAATGCAATCTTGAATCACACCATGAAGATGTCATAGACAAGTTGTGTAGCTATAGTTAGCAATATTCTGATGGGTTAAAGCAAAGTCACTGGAGAGCAAGTCTTATCGCAAGCGATGCCTTCTCTTCGGTGTGTAGCTCATGGCTACGAACCGTGCTTTGAAGGTCTATACCTTCTCATCAGGTTCCCTCTTTCTCTTGAAGATCCATTTACACCTTAATGGGTCTGACCCATATAGGTGGATCCTCGAGGGTCCATATACAACACTTGTATATGAAGTCTACATTAGACTTTTATTGCTAACATCCATCTTTCCATGTCATGATCCTCAGGAGCTTCATCATACGAAGTCCGATCATTTTCAGACTCAACTGACACATGGAATCCATCCTCAAACTTATTTTAAGAGGTATTAATGTTTCATCTTTAATTATCTATTTAAGTTTCTAATTTCAGGAGCCTCATTATCTTTTCAAGATTAAATGAGTTCCTTTACTTCATTTTCATCTTGATTCTCAAGAGAGTCATCCTATAAGAATCATATTCTCAAAGATGAGATCTTTTAAGAATCTCAAGGGCATAAAGTAGGTATCCAATACCATCCTTTATTTTCCTAATGAAGTAGCACTCTCTAGTGCCAGATTCCATCTTAATCACATGGAACCTTATTAAGAATATATAATGTAGTCTCTACCACATATATATACCTGGAAACTAAGAGATAATTATGCTATGATTAATCATTGATCAAATCATGTCACACATGATCAATTGTATCTCCCTACAACTCTATTGAGTTAAGGTTCATCAGGAGGATTGAGATAGGAATGATATTCACATCTCCATAAGGTATTCCTTGAATTCATCTAATAGGTACAGGCTACCTTGGTTAGATCAAATTCATTTCATCTTCCTTCAAACTTTGGTTCTAAACCAAAATTACGAAATCTTTGAACATTTCAAGGTTTCTTAGGTGAAGAGAAGAAATCTCA
This sequence comes from Ottelia alismoides, assembly GCA_037367405.1. Lineage (NCBI taxonomy): Eukaryota > Viridiplantae > Streptophyta > Magnoliopsida > Alismatales > Hydrocharitaceae > Ottelia > Ottelia alismoides. The sequence continues at coordinate 846,933 of JAZKJV010003385.1, read as the reverse complement.
TATCATACATAATCATCAACAGATATCACATATCCATAATGTTTACTATGATATAGATGATCTGCATACATCAATATGTATGAGATCCTTAATACCTTGACACCTTACACTTTTCCCAAGGAAGAGTGTATTGGACATTTTACTTTGAATACAATATTCACAAGTATGTGAAATTTGAATTTTTAGACAATCTAAAGTTTCATGTCTTACTAGTCCATTGATCTCATCAACAGACGTATGTCCAAAATTTGATGTCAGATCATTATCAAATGATCTTTATCCTCCTATTGATCTTTTTAATTCTCAGTATTAAAAAAAAACTTAATGAACCATTCATTAATTTTCTAATTTAATAGAGTCCACTAGATTTTAGATTACTATCTGAAATATCTCCATCATAACTCTTTATGATAGATTTATTACAGAATTCATGTTTATATCCAACAATTAGAAATAAACAATGAGTGTATTCTAATATCTAGGTTATAGAGACATTCTCTAAGACTAAGGGCTCCCACTGAAAATATGAAGTCTATTGATCTCATGGAAATTGTTGCAACACTTGCATCACTTTCAACATGGATGACCAATAAACCTTAAGATCAAATTTCTAATACATATGCAACCAATTGCAAGTGTCATTAGAAAATTTGAGATACAATTATTAGACTTTATCTTATCAAATAAGTAAGTCAATATCAATGATTATATGTAGATTATACTGATGCTCCATCCGAGTCCTTTTTGAGGATTCTAGACAGACTTGATAGTCATACTATCAACACATCAACTTATTGCAGTATTGGCATTCATACAACTCTTTGGATGTCATATGGAAGTCACAGAAGTACAGTCAACTATTTTGATTATACTTCTTGCTTGAGTCCAACCCATGCTTCCACTGCGCTCCCTTTATCTATAAACAACCATTGCTTAAGAATAAGGATCTCTTATGTTAAAATCAAAAATTTCAATATAAGAGTATTTCAACATTTATACAAGCTTCACCCAATTCATACAATATGAATATTATGAAGCTTCATGAATGACTAGAGTATAGATAGTAGAATGATGACACTCATCATCTACATCCATCTAAACTCTTAAAACATAGGTTCAGGTAGGTATTCAAATAATTTGAATACATCATCTCTTACAGAGCTACCATTCTGCATGATGCAGAGAACCACATCATTCATGATTAAATGTCAAGAGCACATATGTATGCCAGAAAATCTTTTAAGATTTTATAAGGATTAATTTGATAATTACGATCATCATCGACATGCCACTTCAAAAGTACATTCGATAAGATCAAGACTTATAGAGACATACAAACCCTAGGGTTTTAGTCCTATTGTCTTATTTAATTATCACTTCTCATTATTATGAGGAAACTTGCATATTGCAACCACATACATTGTGTGTCCAATTGCAAGCACAATATCTGGATCAAGGGTCCAATCCATGATATTCTACTGGTTATTAATGAGTATAACATTGAGTGGGTTTAATGAAGGATTATCTGAAATAAGTATTTTGCATAAGGGTATATATTTATATATATACACATATTATACTTTGATTTAGGAGTTTTTATATCAAAGTTGTCTTGCCATGTCAACAATGAAAGTTCATTCCCTTAATCACTTTCAATGTAAGAGATATACTTACCATTATATCTCAGCAAGATCTGGGATCTCCTCTTTATCTTTGTTACATCCCAATAATATGAGAAACTGCAACTCCAATAAAGAGAAGCGGGAACACATTCCGCCTTGCAAGTCCAACTTGCATTTCCCAATTCGGTCTTTAACACCCGGGCCCACCACCCCTAAGGTGATGTTGACCCGTTGTTAATTGAACCAACCGTCAACAGGAATAGAACTCGCTATGCGCAATCCAATATCGCCCCAATAATATGAGGATCCGATATTGGGGTCACTACGCATACGGTCTTACTCTTTCGAGAAGCAAAGAGTCCGATCCAGATGCGCTTGTATATAGGAGCTGTCACTACGTACAGGCGTCTCCTATATACAATCCCTGGCGACGGAAACCCTTCGCCTTGACGGGAGACCATGGATGTCACTTATGTGATCCTCCACCTCTTATTCAAATTTAATTAACTACTATGAATCACATTCATATAATTAATTCTTCCAAGGGAATTATCAACTCTAATCATATTAGAGTATTCTCAATTGAATATAATTAACTTAATCATATTAAATTAATTATCAATCCAATTTAATCAATCAAACTTAATTTTATGCTTGAATATACATATATGATATAATTCTCAAAGTACGTATTAATTCGAATTTTAATAATTAGAAAAAATACATCATAATCCCTCGGACATTATCCCGGCCCTACCCGCTGTCATGGCCAGTACCGACGGGAGTGGGGCGGACCACATACGTTGCAACCCGCTGACCAGCGATCCCCGACTAGACACCATATCCACCTCGGGAAAGGATAATGCCAAATTGATTATTTTGTACTTGAGATGATCATCGGTTCTTCAACCGAAATTATACCATATAGTAATCAAAACAATTTTGATTTTAAGGAAATTTGCTAGGCAAATTCCCAAGTCCTATTCAAGCAAGAAGTTTGATGATTGTAATTCCAATTAAGGTTTAGATCAAATCTAATCAACTAATTGGTTGGGGCCAATTCAATTAGGCAAATAATCATGTTTCAATATTTCACAAATATTTTTCAAGATTATTTCACGAAATTAACATTTAATTTCACTAATTGACAATCACTTGGTTCTACATTAGGAAAGCAATTTCAGCAGTGACCCCTACTTACTAAAATTTGCATATCTCAATCATATTAAATCCAAATTAAGCAAAGTCAATTTCTAAAGTTTGCTAATTTGATTTAGGACAGAACCTAAGTGATGTTTCACGCATTTCGAGGCAAGTCTAAACAGTAATTAACATTTTAATCACGTTCAGATTCACAGTTCCCGCAACAGTGCATACATGTTCATTAAAACGACCATATCTCGAGCATACGAAATCCGATTTACGCAAACTCAGATCCTATGGTTTCCTTATTTAATGGGGAACATAATCCAAGTATAAAATTCGTGTTTAAACAATTTAAACAGTGTCGAATTTATTTACTAAACAGATCTGCGAAATCAAATGCGATGAAAACTTTCGCGACCTTAGCGAACCCAAGTCGTCCTTGGTTAACGAATCACTATTCGAAACCGTCGACCTAAGGCTCTGATACCACTTGAAGGATATGGTTAGATCCTCAAGCGCATCACGGAAGCGTGAGCGTCGTATCGAATACGACGAAGAGCGACTAGTCGCACTAGTTGCTCGATGCAGTGGAATTTAAAAAAATTTTCTTACGACGAAACCACATGATCCAAGAACACTTCTCGGATCGTTTAGTCTAAACCACAAACAAGTAATTAGGATTACCTCTTGAAGCGTGGTTGCGATCAAGTCTCTAAACGAAGAGACCTCCTGTCTCAAGTCCGATCCGACGGAGGAGACGCTTGCGAGCGCGGGGATGAACCGCGTGCTTCTCGCAATCCATGTTGATGATCCAAGCGGTGGATCTCCTGATCTCGACACACGAGATCCGACGTCTTCTTCACGAGCGAGGCGCACCGAAGGAGACGAAGATACACGAGCAGAAGAACGGGCAGCATAACGACGATGCCGCGGCGATGGAGAACCTCTCCATGGCATCCATGGTGGACGGCCATGAGAGGGAGAGAGGGCTGACCTCCAAAGAGAAAGAGAGAGAGAGAGAGATGCTTCTCAAGCATTGTGTGTAAAGAGAGAGCATGGGTATGCCTCTCTATTTATAGGGTTTTGGGATCCATGAATCTCAATCCATGGGACATATAAAATCAATGGGTGAGATTGATTTATGTCAATCCAATGGCTAAGATTGTTGTTGGTAAAACCAACAAATTTAGATCAAAATATATTTGACAAAATCAAATACAAATTAATCCAAAATCAATTCAATAAATAAGGAGAGAATGTGCATGGAGATTTCATCTCCATGCACTTTCCATATGGACGGCCACACATTCCTTTTGCGAATGATGTGCCACCCACCCTCTTTCCATGGAGGGAGCAATCTCATGGAAATCCATGAGATTGCATATCTCCTTGAAAATCTCCTCTATTTATTTCCAACAACTTTTGTTGGCTTTTTATTCTTCAAAAATAATTCACAATTATATTTGAGAATATTGCAATCTTGCCATAGAAAAATTGTGAATCAAATTCACAACCCAAAACAACATATAATTTACATTGTCAATTAATTACACAATGTGTATCCAATACACATAATAATTAATCAACACATATAAATTATAATTAACTCTCTCTAATACATTATAAATCACATTTATAATATATTATGAATAATTGGATATTTCTATCCACATTATTCTTATCCATAACAATTAAATCATATTTAATTATATTGGATAACTTATTCTCATGTACTCAAATAATATGAATCACATTCATATTATCTACATCTTTGATAATCAAATCACATTTAATTATCTAAGATAACTCTCTTTATAATATGAATCAAATTCATATTATTCATGATAATTAAATCACATTTAATTATCCATTTTCTCAATGCTCGGATACATATATCAACAATAGAATTATCCATGAACTCTTTCAAGGATAATGCGCTTTCTCCGCGAATACTTGGAGATAAGGACAGGGCGATTGTATTGTTCCACGTATAGTGACATGGATATTGAGATCACATCTCAAATCCAGATCTCGGGCCTCCCATAGATGCTTGATTAAATCAAGACCGTAAATCTAATCTTCTCATTGAATCTGAATCACATTCAGATCAATGTCCAACATTTGGACTAAGATCAGATTACTTCTCTACTGAGAGGAGTCACTAAAATCCAAACCCGTTTCATCACTCCCTAGGAATGGAAGCGTCATGGTTATACAACCGTTTATGATCACATCACCCTCAGGTATTCCTAACACCTGTACATCCTGCATACTGGAAGACTCAGAATAAACCAGAAGTATTAGATCAACTTTACACTGTCTACTTCAGGGTTTTATCAGTAAGTTTCTCATTTGATCATTGGGAGTTGGTATTGATCATATACTTTCCAAAAGCATATATCATACCTAGGTCTTGATCATATACTTTCCAAAAGTATATATCAAACCAACAAATTCAGTCAAGCTTCCAAAGCGAGACGACCGTGCGCACGGAATTTGATTCTTCCCAATATCTCATGAGTGAGCTCATGTCTTCCGGTTCAGAAGTGAACCTGTATGATCCCTTTGAGAGATCGTATTACTCATATGCCCTTATATGCACACCAGCGCGCCGGTGTATAGACCTTGATTAGGCCATCAACCTATTGGTCTGCCAAATGTACATACTCAGACATATAGTAACACATATGTCTCCGGTCAGAGGATGTGTGCCTATATCATGACAGCATATGATATAGGACTTTGGTTATCTTGATCTCGTTAAGTCAACTCTTTGACCTAACTCATCCGACACCTCCGAATCTCTATTCCTATGCAGAGGACCTGCATCAAGAGGTCGGTCAGATATCAACCTAAATGAGATAGGATTGCCATCTCCTACTCAGGCTGGAGATCATCTCTTAATGATCATTTGACGGTGCTTGATGAGTCCTCAATCTAACTCATTAGATATTCAACTAAGCACCAGCCTCTATGATTCAATAATTGAATCAACAGCTGTATGATCATTAAGATGGCCATGGTACAAAACCCTAATTGTACTAAGGGACATATTATGCAAACTATGTACTCTTTATTTCAGATTAAGGAGTGAATTGCAATAACATTTATTGCATAATGGCTCGCCGTGGGCTCGCATGTCCAACACCCCCCACCGTATTTTTTTCTTCCACCAATTATTTCCACCATCACATTATTTTTCATCGTTGTAAATTTCTATTTACATCATTTGGAATCAGAGTATGGCCTGCAAATCGTCCTCACGATCTGATGATCCGTACAGATGTTCAAGCAGACACCTAACAAAAGAATCTCGTTCAATGAAACGCAAACGACATGCTGAAGAAGCCTACAACAAGGAGTTAATGTCCATATTGCTCGAATTTCAATCAAGTCTACGAGGGTTAGCTACATATTTTCTAACCTCGAGCGTCGCCGAATCGATACCTCATGTCCTCAAATCTACTATCTAGACTTCCGAGGGAGAAAAACAAGAAAACAAAATCGTAATCAATGTCCTGCTTGTTGTCGAGCAAGATTCCGACCAACCTATGCCTACGGAACTGACTCCACTGATACCTGCAACCCTCTCGTTGGTCTCCTAGGCCAACGCCACTCCTCTGGCCCCCTCGTCGACCCCATCTGCCACCAAAACAACCCTGTCACACCCCTTTCCGCCCCCAAATCCATCCCCAAAGCCATGCCACCACCCATCCCTGTCACTCTAATACCTCCACCATCACCCAAATGCCCTCACGACCTAAAAAACCCCTGCTCCAGCAGCCCACAACTCTAGCCACCGTATCCCCGTACTTCAGCAATTCCCAGGCCCTGCCTCACGAGCTTCATGAACCACGGCTATAATGGAAGCCACGCCCCCCCCCCATCGACACGAGTTCGGACCCCATCAACCGAACTCGAAGCTTCCTTACAAGGAGGCCAGTGGTCATTGACGCCACGTGCCTCCAGATATGTGCCACCAACGGAACCAAAGCCGGCGCCGCCGTTGTTCGGAACTTCGCCGCCACCTCCTGCTCCCATCTTGTTGCCGCCGCCACCACTTCGATGAGGAAGAAAAAAAAACCTAACATGGGGTTTCTCATCAATCGGATTCGAATCCCATGAAATTTGGGATTTGAGATTGATTTGGATTAATTTTAGTACATCACATATGTTCTTCCAGCCATGGAAGAAAATGGCCTTTCAAGGCCAAATATTGGCCACATCAGTGATATAACGCTTACCAGTATCAGATATATCGCAGATATATCGCGATACGGCCTTCCATGCTTCCAGCATGAAGTTGACGGCTCCAACCACCACACTAAGGATACTTGGATTCTGCGGTATGTTCCGCATATGTTCTTTCAATAAGGGATCGATAACGACAGAATTACATGTCAAGTCTAAGGTCGAAAGATCAAGTCACTCATCAGGAGATAAGTTTTTCAAAATGGCATAGAGCAGATGCAGCATGAAATAAATAAATATGGCTTTATTTTTCATCCATTAATTAAATTAAAGTCGAGTTAATTTTATTGAGTCCATTGCAACTTTATTTTAAATAAAGAGATCGCATGTATGGAAGGCCATTTCGCGATATATCGTCGATATATCGGTATCGGGAAATCGAGGGTATCGATATCATGTTGTATATCTCTTTACAGAAATATCTCGATCTATCGGCGATATATCGGGTGTCGGTGATATATCGCCGACATAAGGCATCTTCCAATGTGGAAATGCAAGCAAACCAGTCCCATTTCAGCATGTATTGGTCCCATTTAGGCAATATCGCCCATTTCGCATGTTGCAAGCTTGCAAGGAGTTCTCTAAGAGCTTGGCTTCCTTACTTTTAGGTAAGGAATAAAATTCTAGATCTACTCTGATTTCTTATGTGAAATTGTGAAATTTTTAGGGTTTTTGTTCATAGTTGTTAGGTGATACATATTCTTTTTTGTAAGATTAGAATTAATTAGTGAGATATTTGGTGAAGTAATTTTGAGTTTTTGAGTTACATTGAGAGATTAAGTTAAGTTACAAATGAATGGAATTAGAGCTCTTGTTTTAGACAAAGAAATTCAAAATTTTATGGTGATTTTTGTTAAAAGAAGTAGTAATTAATTAAATCCATGAGTTGAAAATTAGATCTACAATTTAGTGAAATTTTTGGTGAAGTAGTTTGGGGTTTTTGAGTGACATTGAGAGATTAAGTTAAGTTTTTTTTTGAAGTCTAAAAGATAGGGGGAAACACTCGGTGGTGTCCACCCCAAATTTATTTAATCAAAATAAAAGGTAAAAAGACCAGTAGGGAAAACAAAAGCACGCTACAAACAGAACGCTACAAGACCCACTTGTCAACCATGCGTTTAGCGAACATCCCCACATTTTCCTTGTAAAAATGTTGACCCGAGAACAGCAAGTCGTTTCTCCCCCGCCATACCGCCCATAGAATGGCCATGGGGTACAGGAGCTCTCCCCTTGATCTATTTGGATTGTCATGGATCGAGTCCCAGAAAGCTTGAAAGTCGCCTCTGCGGCACCAATCTGAGCCCATCTCCTGCCATAATTGAGATACCATGGGGCATGAGAAAAAAAGATGTTCCACCGATTCGATCGCAGCATTACAAGTCATGCACCTGTCCGAAAAGACCCCAAGCAGCCTTACGTACCGATCTCGCGGCATCAATCTCTTTCTCCTGAGCAACCAGAGGAAGATACCAATTCTCTTAGGAAGCTTGAGAGCCCAAATATTTGCACAGTCCCTAATAAGCAGGTCGGAGTTGGCCGGCGGCAGCCTGGAGATGGCACCATAGGCCCCCCTGACCGAGAAAGTCCCCTCCTTCCAACACCAGTGATCCCGTCCCCATATGGCGGCCCCACCTCCCGCACGACCTCCAGCAAAGCCAAAAAATCCTCGAACCTCCGATCAGAGAGGTTAGCGGAAAAAGTTGGGCACCAGAGACCATCAGCCCAACATTCCGCAACGGAGCAGAGCTTCTCCCCCGCAAGCGCATACAGCCGGGGGAACCGAGAGCAGAGGGCCCCTCCCCCCGACCAATGGTCAGCCTAAAAAGAAAAGGAGTCCCACCTCCCGAGGACCGGTCTGAAGAGGGCGATGTTGTTCCCAAAAGTCCTCACCACACCCCGCCAGAAAGGGGTCGGGGCGGTGAGGCCGGCCGTCAACGAAGGCGGAGCTCCCCTCGCGTCGTAGATCTTACGGATCACTGCGCAAACGAGGTCATCTCCCGGGCCCTAGATCCTGCTAGCCCACTTAAGCAAAAGCGCATCGTTCATTTGCTCCAGCGATTTCACCCTCAGACCCCCGTCGCTCTTTTGAAGCAAGATATCCTCCCATCCCACCAGATGGATCCCCATGTTCCCACCCGTATTATTACCCCACAAGAAAGAGCGCATCCGCTTCTCCAGTCTTCCCCGAATCCCCTTAGGCATATTGCGGTTGGAGAGAAGATAGATAGGGATGGAGGATAGGACGGACTTCAGAAGCACCAATCTACCACCCCTCGAGAGAATCGCGGCCCTACAACCCGACAACCTTGCTTCAACCTTCTCTACAACCCTCAGCCAATCACGAATCCGAGCCCTCCCCAGTGTCAAAGGTGTGCCCAAATACTCAAGCGGCAACGAGGATCGCCCCGAGCCCAAGGACGTCACGAGACTGTCAGCAAGCTGCTCCGCACTTCCAAACGGAACGAACACCGATTTCGCGCTATTCTTAGATAAACCCGACAATTCAGTGAAGAGCTCTAAAGCCATCGCCATGCCGTTGGCCTCCTCAAAGCCCCCCTCGATGAAAAAAAGTGTATCATCGGCGTATTGGATGATCAGAACATTCAAGTCATCCCTCGAGAAGCCGCTAGATAGTCCACGACTGACAACACAGCCCGCAATATCGGAAAGAACATCGGCCGCAAGAATGAAGAGCATCGGCGCCAGTGGGCACCCCTGCCGCACCCCCCTCCGCGGTTGGATCCATTCCCCCTCCGGTCGTCCATTGACCAAAACCGAAAAAGACACCGTGGTCACACAGCGCCTCATCCAAGAAATCCACTTGTCGGGGAAGCCCTTCCTCCGCAGCACAGACCACAGAAATCTCCAGTCAAGAGTATCATACGCCTTGGCAAAATCAACCTTCCAAAGAATACCGTCCGTACCCCTCCGCCGCCAATCCGCAACAATTTTCGAAGCAAGCGTGATGCAATCGGAAATCTGACGCTCGGGGATGAAAGCCGACTGGGCCGGCGAAATAAGACTCCCAAGAATGACATTAGGCCAGCCCGCAAGGACCTTCGCCGTGATCAGGTACAGGGCATTCGAAATGGCGATAGGCCAAAAAATCCCCGATCGAAGAGGCCCCTGAAGACTTCGGAAGCAAGACAAGAAGCGCGTGGTTGACCCGATCAAAGCCCGAGTTCCCCTCACAGAATTCCTTCACCACTTCAAGCACCTCATGCCCAACGATGTCCTAGAAGCCCTTGTAGAACGAGATTGGGAAACCATCGGGGCTAGGCGCAGTGTCGTCATTTAGATCCCATATAGCATCCTTCAGTTCCTCCAAGGTAACCTCCCAGAGAAGGTCCTCCCACAATGACCTCTCGACAGCCCTAGTGCCCCGACCCAGCCACCTCCATCTTCGGGGAATGACAGCCGAGGTAACCCCCTTGAAGTGCATCGCAATAGCATGACCCATCTCCTTGTTTCCTTCGACGCAAATCCCGTTGATGATAATGGAGCGCAAGGCATTGATTCTACGCCTCCCATTAGCAATGCGATGGAAGAAGGACGTATTAGCATCCCCCTCCCGAAGCCAGTTAATCCTCGACCATTGCCTCCACTCCGTGACGCGTTTCTTCTCCTCCTCAAGTAGTTTCTTCTGAGCCGCCACACGGGTCTCAATTTCCACCACTGTCTCATGAACATTTGTTGTGTATTTTTTGCAAATTTTAGGCTTCAGTAAATCAACATGATGGCATACTCCAGTTCAGAATCTGATGGTTCTGGTGATCAATTGGACAGTAGACAGATTGTTGGAGGTATGCCACCGCTCCAGACGACAACAAATCGAAACCACAGTGCAACTTTTGGGGAAGAGTTGGGAGGAGGGTCTTACGAAACTAAAGCACCAACTTGTTGGCTACAACAAAAATGTCGCCAAGTGCACTCATTGTCCAAGAGATGTGAGAGAGTTGATGAAGGCCAATTTGGAGGGGAAGGACAAGGATGTGGAGAGATCCAGAAGGGATGAACAGTTCAAAGAATTCATGTTCGAGAAGGAGTTCAATGTCCTCTCCAATTCAAACAACGACGACTTTGTCTAACCTGCTAACATTCAGACAACAGCGGAGAGGACGGCATACAGGAGAGCCACAAAAGAATCTACGAGGAGCGAGTACGAGAGGAGGGGACTCGGTGGTGCGCGTGACGGCTTCCATGGTGCTGGTGGCAGTGGGAGTGGTTCTGGAGGTGCACTAGTACCACCACCCACCAAAAAACATAAGGGGAAGGGATTGGAACCCTTCTTGACGAGGAGTTGGTCCATGCAGCACATGTCAAGCAAGGATCCGAGGCAGAAGACAGAAAGAGATATCACCAATGCACGAGAAAGAGTGGGCAAGGCTATCGGCAAGCTCTTCTTTGGGGAGAGCATTCTGCCCACATCGCTAGTGAACCTTTTTTGGAGCACGCCATTGATGAGATCGTCGCAGCAGGAATGGGAGTGAAGGCTCCTACATCTACGAAGCTAATGAACAAGTATCTTGGGCAGGAGGAGGAGATGAATGAGTACATCTATGAGTTGAGGAGGAGATGGCCAAGGTACGGGGTGACATTGATGTGCGATGGTTAGGCGAGCTACACAAGGAAACAAATCATCAACTTCCTCATTTCTGCGATGGAAAGACCATTTTTTGAAGTCAGTCGATACATCTGAACACGTGAAGGACCACAAGTACCTAATGAAGTTGATGGACGTCATCAAAGAAGTTGGGAAAGAGAACATTGTCCATATTGTCGCGAACAATGGTAGTAACTTCAAAAAAGCAGGTGAAACAATAATGAATTCTAGTAGCTATGACGTTTTTTGGACACCGTGTGTTGTACATTGTATAGATTTAATTCCAAAGGACTTCAGCAAGAGGAAGCCCGTCACAAAGGTGGTGGAGCAAGTACGAACGAACATCACCTCATTTACAACCATTCCAAAGTGTCTGGCTTTGATGAGGCGAACGTCCAATAGTGAGCTGGTGAGGCCTGGCATCACATGCTTTGCAACTAATTTTATAGCGTTGAAAAACCTCAAACAACACAAGACAGGGTCGAAGATCATGTGTTGCCAAGGTGAATGGTTCGAGATACTTGAAGCTTGGATTGAAGGAGCACGAAAAGTGGAGTCAATCATCAATGATCTCCACTTCTGTGATGACGTGACTCGGGTCACGAAGATAATGGATCCGGTTGATTCCGCATTGTGGATCGTAGAGGGCGACAAGAAACCCACCATGGGAGTGATCTACGAGGCAATACACTACATGAGAGAGAATGTCAGAGAAGCAGTTGGGAGATGATTCAAACCATGGTTGGACATCACAGACGAATGGTGGTCCAAGATGCTCTCACATCCTCTTCACAAAAGCTGGTATGTATTATTTAATAAATCTTTTTTTTCCATTTTTGATGGATTAAAATTTGAGAATCAGTGTGACTGTGTCCAGCTTATTACTTCAATCCCAAGTACCAGTATAAGAATGATCTTGGAACAAATGCCGACCTTATAACAACTGTACAAGTTGTGGTAGATAAGCTCGTCAAGGACGAGAAGACACAGACCTCGTGCATGAATGAGGTAATTTTGATTCGTACATGAATGAGTAACAAAATATGCACTAAGAACAATATGTGACATTTTGTGACTTTAAACAATGTGCAGGTCAAGTACTTTAGAGATGCCTTGAGTTCTTTTGGCAGATTACCACGGTTAATGGATGGGGCAGTACTCTTCCTGATAAGGACTAAGACAAAGAAGTCCATTGATTGTGAAGTATAACTAATTTACTATTATTGATTTATCTCCTTTTGGATTTTCCGCAGTCAAATGGTGGTTACTATACGGGATGGAAGCTCCCAACCTACGGAAAGTGGCAGTGAAAGTATTGTCTCAAACCTCATCTGTCAGTGATTGTGAGAGGAACTGGATAACATTCAACTTGATCCATTTGAAAAGACGGAACAAGTTGGGAGAACAGAGGCTCCATGATCTTGCCTTTGTGCACTACAACTTGAGGTTGAAGAAGAAACATGCAAGGGAGGGACATGACAAAGATGACTACACAGATCCCATTGACCTTGCATACATTTTCAAGATGCACGATGACGATGCAGATGAAGATGTTCTGCAGAGGTGGTTAGATTCTAACAATGCTCCAAAGCTTGACCAATGAGAGGCAAGCCGAATCAAAATATAAGCCAACAAATGGGAGCGGATGTTGTTGACTACATGGACAGATCAGGGCGAATCACAGACCCTCTTAGAGGGGTGGAGCTTCATGCAATTGTGGATGATATTCTCTCCAGTAGGTCAAAATCCAAATCTAAATCAAAGGATGACAGTGGAAGTGAAGATGATGATGTTGGTGGTGGTCGTGGTGGATCAGGTGATGGGGAGACATATTCAGGGAGGTCAGGGTCAGCAGGGGGTGGCCGTGGATCACATGACAATACTCGAGGCAGGGCGAGAATACACGGAGCGGCATGGAAACACACATGAGCAGTTTATCTCAACTACGAGTCCAGAACTTATGGATGATGCATATGGAAGGCGTAACAATCGTCCTACGGATAGCTACATGGATGATTTGATATCATCTGTAGGTTCGCTAAGCTGCGTAGACATTGACAGTCCATACCATGGAGGAACACCAAGTCCCCTGTGCAGTTATAGATCTTCACAAGATGAGAGATCACTTGGCGTCTCCCCTGAATATTTCCATGCTCCTCCTAACCTCCTCCTCACTCTCAGGCGTATACTCCTCCTCCCGGACCTCCTCCTTACGCGTATACTCCTCCATTATATGGATATGGTTATAGTGGATATGAAGGATATAACAGTTACAGCGATGAGAACTACCAAGGCAGCCAACCCGAGCTGAGCTAGGGTAGCCTCTTTGGTGGTGACAATTTTAGTTTCTTCTCCGAGTACGTGCTCGTGCCTCCTCCTTTAGGTCCTCCTCTACAGAGATCTTCTCATACTATGTCGTCATCATCTCGATGATCTCAAGCCAGTACTTCGCAGCCTCGTCGTGCACCTCGTCAAGGTTGCAGAAGTCGGCAGTCGGTACTCGGTCGGCAGGGTCACTGACTAAGGATTAATCGGCAGTCGGGAGAGTAATCGGATTTAGTCGGGCATTAGTCGGTTTGGAATTTTTTTATTAGTTTAAATATATAAATCAATTGTTATAACAAGTACTCTCATTTATATTCATATACTTGGCAGTTATAATATTTTTAAGAGCATAAAAAATAGCAAGAGCAATCATCCCAACACCAAATCCAAAACCAACATCAATAAATAAAGCAAACAGCAGCATTGCAAACATCCGTTCCTTCCTGTTATACAAAAACTCTCAAGCCCGGTTCTTGCTGCACCAAAATCAGAAATAATAGTAATCTCTACCGTTGTTAGGGGGAGAATGTTCTATACTAAGATTCTTAAAAAAAACCACAGCTTCCATTTCCAGCTTCTCCAGAAACCAAACCAAACCAAACAGACCTTCCACATTATCCAAAACTACAAGTGATTATTATATACCACTTTCTATTACATGGGCACCTAAATAATGAACCATTATTATTACAATGCAAATACGTTATGTTAGATGATAGCAGCGACCATATTCATTTTGTTAAACATCTATTAAAGAAATCTGGGGTGAAAGAAGAAAATAGCGCATATATGGTAAACTACAATATTTGTGTTAGAACTACCGCATCCTTAAATAAGAAATCTTGGTTTCAGTCCTACAGAACTATGTGCAAAAATGTATATTGCACAAGAGATGGAGTCCGTCCCCAGTGACTTTGTATTCCCCACTAACATCCACTATAACTCACCGGGCGACCAGATGCGGTGCATTGCTCTATATTCCAAGTTCTATTCAAATAGTAAAAATAGAGAAAGAAAAAAAAACGAAAAACGAAAATAAAAATCTGACCTGGGTCCTCAGCGACGACTGCGTGCGGTGTTGGTTGCGAGGCTGGCGATGCAGCAGGGCGTCGGTGGTGAACCGGGAGGGCGGCGAGCGGCGAGCGGCGACCGACGATGGAGCCCCGACGCGGAGAGGCGGCGAGCGACGAGGGCTGCGGGAGGATTTCGGGAGCTAGGGCTGCGGGACTGGGAATGGGAATAGGGAACGATAGTTTCTGTCGAACAGAAACTTAAATCATTTACGGGTTATCGGGTTTACATATGGCCGAAACCTTCATGCAAAAGTCGGCCGATTACTCGGCCGACTACACCGATAAATCGGCCGATTAATCGGACAGACCCGATTATAGCCCGAGTTAGGTTAATCGACTCGGGTGACCCCCCGAGTCGCATAGTCGGGCCGACTAGTCGGCCTAGTCGGCCGACTTTTGCAACACTGCACCTCGTGATACCGGATCTAATGCTTCTTATCCTCGTCATAGCATACTCATAGGGATCTGTGGAAAAATGTGAAGAGAAAAGTTTTATCCCTCATAGCCCTAGAGCTCTCTTATATAATAGGAGAAAAGCTCTAAGGGAAAATTACATAAAATAGACTGGATAAATAAAAAACATAAATAAAGCCGTAGAAATATAACTATCTTAACACTCCCCCTCAAGATAGAGCATATATATCAATCATGCTCGGCTTGGAACAACAACGGTGAAAATGACCCATTACAAGAGCTTTGGTAAACATGTCTACAATCTGATCTCCTGATGCAACATGAGAAGTGGAAATAATCCCCTTTTGGATCAAATCACGGGTGTAATGATAATCTACTTCAATATATAGTTCTCTCATGAAAGGCGGAATTATTAGCAATGAACAAATCCGCTTGATTATCACATTTTAGATGCATAGGAAGAGGCACCTCAATAGTTAGGTCAGCCAGAACTGACTTAACCCACATCATTTTCGTGCTCCATTGAGCCATGGCCCTATATTATGATTCAGCATTGGATCGAGCAACAATTGTTTATTTCTTACTCTTCAATGAAACCAGCAAGCTATCAACAAACATGGTAAAGCCTGAAGTGGACTTCTTGTCCTTGGGACACCCAGCATAATCCGCATTTGCATATCCAGTGATTGTAAGAGACGTATCTCTTCTGAAAAGAAGGCATGCACCTAAAGAAGACTTCAGATATCGTAAGATCATGCAAACTGCATCCATGTGGGCCTATCTGGGTTGCTCCATAAACTGACTTACTCTGCTCACAGCAAATGATATATCATGCATGGTAATAGTAACATATAACAACTTCCCCACTAGCTCTCTGTATTGTCTCTTATCCGCTTCCTCTGAGTCACCATAATAGAGCCTAACATTGGGATCCATTGGTGTAGTGGCAGGTTTGCATCCTGTCATGCTTGTCTCAGATAGAAGGTCAGTAACATACTTCTTTTGCGTCATAACCATACCATATAGGTTTCGTGCAAACTCCAAGTCAAGGAAGTAATGTAGGTTGCCAAGGTCCTTGGTCACAAATTGCTGATCAAGGAAATCCTTAACTGCCTGAATGTCATGTTCATCGCTACCAATAACAACTATGTCATAAACATATACTAGAACAACAACCATACCTTGTTGAGTTCTCTTTACAAAAAGAGAATGATCTGCAGTCTAACAAACCCATTATGCTCAATCAACTCTGAGAGCTCCTGAAATCAAGCACTCGGACTCCGCTTAAGGCCATATATCGCCTTGTGGAGATGGCATACGATACTGGACTCCCCCTCAGCAGCAAAACATGGTGGCTTCTGCATGTAGACTTCCTCCTGCAGATCTCCATACAAAAGGCATTCTTGACATCTAATTGAAAAAGTGGCCAGTCACGTACCACAACAACAGCAATAAGAATCTGTAGCGTAGAGTGTAGCACAATAGCAGAAAAAGTATCCTGATAATCCACCCTATAAGTTTGGGTGAACCCATGAGCAACCAATCTGGCCTTATATCTGTCCACAGCACCCTCAGTCACAATAAACACCCACTTGCTACCTACGACAGACGCGCCTGGAGGAGTATGTACAACACTCCACGTACCTCGAGACTGTAAAGCTGCCATCTCCTCCTCCATTGCCAGACGCCACTGACTACTCTGCGGCACCTCCTGATAAGATCGTGGTATCTCCATAGCTGACAGTCCCACAACAAACCTCTGAAAATCCTCGGATAAACGATCCAGTAAAATATGAGAAACAAGAGGATGCATAGTGCATGTACGCATCAGTTTTCATAGAGCAATAGGTACATCCAGGTCCTCAGTACTCGCAGAAGGTGTATCATCCTGGACATCCTACACCTCAAGCTGTACATGCGAATCACCAGTGCCATTAGAAGAACTCAAATGCTCAGAGCATACCTTGGGCTTGCTGGATGATGGAGGAGGCACATGAGCACGAGGTCGACGCTGATAAACCTGGGGAAAGAAAGTAGGTGTGGCAGGTGGTGGTGGTGGTGGAGGAGGTGGTGGTGGTGGTGGTGGCGATGATGGTGTAGTGGAGAGCGGAGGTAGAGGCATATAGACCTCTTCCCCATCCTCTGAAGAAATGAGCACGTTACTTGTAGGAGAGAAATACATAATATACTCAGAAAAGGTGACATATGTGTTGGGAAACGTGAAAGAGATAGTCTATTCCATAGCCCTAAGCTCTCTTATATAGGAGAGTAGCCTATGGGTAAATTACATAAAGAGAATGGCAAGAAAATAAAATAACAAAACGGTACAAATAAAGCATATGCGTCAACACTCCCCCTCAAGATGGAGCATAGATATCAATCATGCTCAGCTTGGACGCGCACTTCTGGAATGGGCCTCTAAGTAGTGCCTTGGTGAAGATATCAGCAGTCTGATTCTCTGATGTGACGTGAGATGTAGCAATGAACCCCTTCTGAATCATGTCACGTATGTAATGACAGTCGACCTCAATATGCTTGGTCCTTTCATGAAACGCTGGGTTATTTGCAATGAATAAGGCGGCCTGATTGTCACATTCCAACATCATAGGAAGAGGTATGTCAAGGCATAGATCTGCAAGTAAGGATTTCACCCACATCATTTCTGTGGTAGCCTGGGCCATAGCCCTATATTCTGATTCAGCACTGGATATGGCTACTACTGTCTGCTTCTTGCTCTTCCACGAAACTATAGCATCTCCAACATAGACTGCAAACCCTGATGTTGACTTCCTGTCCTTGGGGCATCCTGCGTAGTCTGCATCCGCACATGCTGTGATAGAAATCTCCTTTCCTTTCTTAAATAGCAAGCCTGCACCTGGAGATGATTTTAAATATCTCAGAATCATGTGTATTGCATCCATATGGACCTGACGTGGTTGCTCCATGAACTGGCTCACACGACTCACTGCAAACGATATATCAGGTCTAGTGATCGTGACATACAGTAATTTGCCTACCAGTTCTCTGTACCTTCGCTTGTCGACCTCTTCTGTGTCATTATCATACAACTTCATGCTAGGATCCATTGGTGTCGTAGCAGGCCGACATCCTAGCATACCCGTCTCATTCAGTAGATCTGTGACATACTTCCTCTGTGTCATGACTAACCCATGTGGATTTCTAGCAAATTCCAGCCCCAGAAAATATCTAAGGACTCCCAAGTCCTTGGTGACAAACTCAGTCCCCAGCTTTTCTTTTGCCTGCTTAATGCCTTGGTCATCATCACCTGTAATCAAGATATCATCAACATAAACCATGATTACAGTAATACCTCTCGTCGTCTTCTGCACGAACAAGGAATGATCAGCATTGGAGCGTTTATATCCTTGTTTCTCAAAGAGGTCTGACAGCTTCTGGAACCATGCTCTGGGGCTCTGCTTAAGGCCGTAGATGGCCTTATGTAATCTGCAAACCTTGGAACACTCCCCCTCAACAGCAAAACCTGGTGGCTGTTGCATATAGACTTCCTCTTGCAGATCACCATACAGAAAAGCATTCTTCACATCCAGTTGATAGAGCGGCCAGTCTCTAGTAACTGCAACTGATAAGAGTATCCGCAGAGTGGAATGACGAGCTACAGGGGAGAACGTGTCAAGGTAATCTACCCCATATGTCTGTGTGAATCCTCTTGCAACTAAGCGTGCCTTGTACCTGTCAATAGAGCCATCTGCATTATGTTTCACTGTAAACACCCATCTGCAACTCATTGGGGTGACATCTGGAGGTATGGTAACCAAGCTCCATGTACCTCGAGACTGAAGAGCCGCCATCTCTTCCTCCATTGCTAGTCGCCATCTAGAATCCTGCAAAGCCTCATGGTGGTTCCGTGGAATATCTGTAGCTGAGAGTGCCAATGCAAACGTCCTGAATGGTCCAGATAGCCTCTCAAACGATACCGCAGCTGATACTGGATACTTGGCACAGCTTCTCTTCTGCTTTCGTAGAGCGATTGGGACATCCAGATCCTCTGTAGTAGCACCCTGCTCCTGTACTGCATCCTGCTGAGAAATGTCGTCAGATCCATCAACATTAATATTTTCATTACATACCATAGGCGAGCTAGTTGACTGGTCAGGACCATGAGCTTGATTCGGCCGTCGGGTGTAATGGAATGGTAACGGGGATATTATTGGTGGCGGTGGTGGTGGTGGTGGTACTGGAGGTGACGGCTGTGATGTTGGTGATGACTGTTGTGATGTTGGTGGTGCCATGAATACGGTATCAGGAGACAATGGTGGTGGCTGCATGTTCCCGGATTCTGAAAAATACATGATAGATTCAAAGAATGTAACATCTGCACTGATCATATACCGCCGACGCACAGGGTCAAAACACTTGTACCCCTTTTGAGTTCTGGAGTACCCCACAAAGACGCACTTGACAGCCCTAGGAGAGAGCTTGTCAGAACCGGGCGACAACTGATGGACAAAAGCGACAGACCCAAAGACACGAGGGGTAAGAGTGAACAGCTCCTTGTCAGGATATATAAGTGAGAAAGGAACCTGTTCATTCAAGACAGACGAGGGCATACGATTTATAAGATAACATGCAGTGAGAACTGCATCACCCCAGTAGGTATACGGGACATGACTCTGAATGAGAAGAGACCTTGTAACGTCAAGAAGATGACGGTGTTTTCTTTCTGCAACCCCATTTTGTTGAGACGTATGAGCACAGGATGTTTGGTGAACAATCCCTTTTGAGGAGTAGTATTTGGCTAGATTGTTGGTGCACAACTCTAAGGCATTGTCAGTTCTCATAATTTTGACCGTTGTGGAAAAGACATTCTGAATCTCATTTAGAAAGTGAATAATAATATCTCCAGCCTCAGACTTATTTTTCATTAGAAATACCCATGATGCTCTAGAAAAATCATCCACAAATACAATATAAAACCTGTGCCCCTGATGATCGGGAACACGACTCGGACCCCAGACGTCGACATGAAACAACTCAAACTTGGAGTTAGTACTCCGACCTTGACTACTGGGAAAAGAAGACCTGTGATGTTTTCCCAACTGACACGCCTCACACTGAACAGTTGTGTGAGACAGACTATAGGGTAGGACTAGACGCAACTTCTGAAGCGGTAAATGACCGAAGCGCAGATGCCACAGGAGAGGAGATACTTGTTCTGCGGGAGAGGCTGTGATTCCGGCAAACGGGGTCTGGTTCAAACGGTAAAGGCCTCCTTGCTCATAGCCATGACCAATCACGTTGCCCGTACGGATGTCCTGAAAAATCAAAGAAGATGAATCAAAAATAGCTCGACAATGGAGATCCTTCGTAATCTGACTAATCGACAACAGATTCATGGAAAAATGCGGTGCATGCAAAACATTCTTGAGCTGCATCGAGGATGTCAGTCTAATCTCCCCCTGACCCGTGATAGGGGAATGAGTGCCATTGGCAATCACTATTGTCCGTCCTGGAGGAATCTGAGTATATCCTGTAAGTAGACTCTGGTCGCCACATAGGTGATGTGTAGCGCCCGAGTCCATGATCCACGGCAATGTATCTGATCTACTACTGTGAAGAGCAAGTGTACTACCTGAAGTACTCGTAGAGGCAGAAGCAGCGGCATCAGTATGATTCTCTGTCGGCGGTGTTGGGCCAGGAGATGGTATAATACCCCTAAGACGGGCAACCAGATCATCAAATCGTTGATCCAGTGTAGATGCAGACGGGGGCTCTATCTGCTCAGCAGCTCGTGCAGATGCAGGAAATCCATGCTTTGAGTAGCATGTGTCTTCAGTATGGCCGACTCTGTGACAATATGAGCATGTTGGCCTAGTGCGCCCCCCCTTCCACGGGGAATACGTCCACGGCCCTGGTATTGAGAACCACGGCCTCTGTTGACTGCCATGGCTGAGGGATTCTGACTAGTGGCTGCTGAAGGTATAGTAATCCTGCTCAATCAGTGAAAAGCTTCCTCCATGGGAGGAATAGTCGAGTCCGCCAAAATCTGTGAACGTGCTGCCTCATACTCTGGATCGAGTGCAGCGAGAAAAACACCCACCATCGTCGCATTCCTGTATGTCTTCTGCTGTTCTGGTGTGGCGGTAAGAGGCATGAAGCTATGGAGCTTCTCAAACATTCCTCTCAAAGATGTGTAGAGAGAATGTAATGGGCGGCCATTCTGCTTGATTGTGAA
This sequence comes from Ottelia alismoides, assembly GCA_037367405.1. NCBI lineage: Eukaryota > Viridiplantae > Streptophyta > Magnoliopsida > Alismatales > Hydrocharitaceae > Ottelia > Ottelia alismoides. Next base: position 825,285 of record JAZKJV010003385.1, on the reverse strand, counting down.
TATATCATGTTGTAGTTGCAGGATCTTGGTCTCATTCTTCGCCTGAGAATATGTCGCTGCTAGGATATCTCACATGTCTTTGGCTGTGGGTTGATGTAGAATGTCATTGGCGATCTCAATGGCCAATGTGCCAGATAGCCACACCTTGGCATAAGCATCATCAGCCTCCCATGAGGCATGAACTCCAATCTTCTCTGCAGGCTCGGGTTCGGTAAGAATATGCTTCTTACCCGTAGACTTCATCATACTCATGAACTGCATTGCCCACAGTTCATAGTTCGTACCATCCATCTTGACAATCGGCGCTGGACCACGAAATGCGCCCATAGATGGAATATCTGCCTTGCTTTCTGACATACTTGAGACGGAAGATTGGAGTGACCGAGAGAAGATAATCTTTGTCTACACTGACATGGACGAGATTAGTTGCTTGTGTAGACCTCAAGCAACTAACCTCATGTAGATCTGGTGCTGTGCCCTAGTGTTTTGAGACTTAGGGCACGCACGCACTGGAGTGTTTCGACTGGAGGATCTCACGCCTATGCGCACAGTTGATTTCCTGTGCCGTTGAGCACGATGATGCGCGCACCTATGCACGATGCGCACAGTTCATGCGCACAATGATGACGATGATGCACGGTGATGCGCACAGGTTATGCGCACGATGCGCACGATGATGCACGGTGCGCGAATGGGGGGCCTATGCGCACAAGCGCGAGCAGCGCGAAGGGAGCCTATGCGCACAGGCGCGAGCAGCGCGAGGCGCAAGGGGACCCGGGCAATGCGCAGACGATGCGCAGGCCCAGGCGATGCGCAAGCGAGGGCGTGCGAGGGCGAGGTGCGTCGCCGATCGGCTAGGCGGCGCCGATTCGAGAGAGAGAGAGAAGAGAGAGGCCGGCGGGTGGGGTTAGGGTTAGGTTTAGGTTTCGAGAACTCCGGTCTAGGACCGTCGCTCTGATACCATGTTGGGAAACGTGAAAGAGATAGTCTATTCCATAGCCCTAGGCTCTCTTATATAGGAGAGTAGCCTATGGGTAAATTACATAAAGAGAATGGCAAGAAAATAAAATAACAAAACGGTACAAATAAAGCATATGCGTCAACAATATGCACTACAGTAATACCTTCGTCGAACAGGGTTGAAGCAACGATATCCCTTTTGGGTCTTGAAGTACCCAACAAACACACATTTGACAGCTCTAGGAGAGAGCTTGTCAAGACCAGGAGACATATGATGAACAAAAGCCACTGAACCGAAGACACGACGCATGAGTGAGAAAAGATCCGTCTTGGGAAACGCAATCAAGAACGGGGTCTTTCCCCCAGAATCGAAGAGGGCATACGATTTACCAGGTAACAAGAAGTTAGAACCGCATCCCCCCAGTACGAATGAGGAGCACAGCTCTGAATCAAAAGAGTTCTAGTAACATCCAGAAGATGAAGGTATTTTCATTCAACCACCCCATTCTGTTGGGAAGTATACGCACAAGATGTTTGATGCACAATACCATGTGACGCAAGAAATTGGGCAAGCTGAGTACTACAAAATTGATTTTTGCTGAAAAAATGTTCCTTATTTCATTAATAAAGGACAGAATAACAGGACCAGCATCAGACTTGTTTTTAAGAAGAAAGACCCACGACAATATTAAAAACTTATCAACTGCAACAAGATAAAATCTATGCCCCTGATGATCTGGGACGCGACTGGAACCCCAAATATCAAAATGAATTAACTCAAACAGACTATGACTACTCAAACCCTGACGACTATGAAAAGTGGACCGATGATGCTTCCCAAGCTTGCAGGCTCGCAATGAATGATAGAGCAAGCAGAAATCTGTGGAAGAACGTGACACAGCTTTTGCAGATAAAGATGACCAAAACGAAGATGCCACATATAGAGAGACGCAGACCCAGTGTGAAGAGGAGAAGCACCAGCATAAGGAGATTGCACCAGTCTGTAGAGACCTCCTTGCTTACGGCCAGAACAATAACCCTGACCGTGAGAATGTCTTGAAACACAAGAGCAGATGAATCAAAATGGCACGACAATGTAAATCCTTGGTGATTTGACTAATTGATAATAAATTCATAGAAAACTCAAGAGCATAAAGAACAATATGAAGTCTCATTGCAGGAGTTAACTGCACCTCCCCCTGACCAGTAATGGGAGAGTGTGTCCCATCTGTTATCATAAAAGATGTCAAGAATGCCTTTTTGTATGGCGATCTGCAAGAGGAAGTCTACATGCAGGAGCCACCATGGTTTACTACTGAGGGGAAGTCCAAAATGGTATGTCGTCTTCACAAGGTCATTACAGCCTTAAGTAGAGTTTGAGGGCTTGGTTTGGACTGAAAGCACTAAACTAACCTCTATCATCACAAAGATGATGGGATGCTCCTGAATCCATTATCCATTCTGACAAATCTGACCTGTAACAACTAGTAAAGGAATATGTTATACTTGATCTAGATGTTGATGCAGAGGCGGCTATCTCTGAGGATCCTGAAGGGGAGCTAGTTGACCCAGGAGTAGGCATAATCTCCCCGAGCCTCGCCACAAGTTTGTCAAATCTCTGATCAGATGTGAGTGAGGAACTGCCAGCCTGCTGGATCTGCTCTGTCACACGTGCTGAAGCTGGGAACTCATGCTTGGAATAGCATGTTTCCTCAAAGTAACCTGAAATGTGACAATAAGTACAATGCCGACAAGGGGAACGACTACCCCCTCCCCTGCCACAGCCACCTCGACCACGAAACTGTGCAGGGACCCCTCTACCACGAGATACCGCCATGGCTGAGGATGTCTGAGACAGCTGAGTACCACCAGAAGATATGGAGAGCTTACTCAACCTGCGATATGCCTCCTCCATTGGAGGTATTGTGGCATCAGTAAGAATTTGTGCTCTAGCTGCATCATACTCAGGGTCGAGAGCCGCTAGGAAAACTCATGTCATCACCGAATCCCTATATGCCTTGAGCTGCTCTGGTGTGTCAGTCAAGGGAATGTAACCATGTAACTTCTCAAGCATACCCCCTAGAGAAATGTAAAGGGTATGGAGAGGATGACCATTCTGCTTCGACGTGAAGATGTCGTGCTGAAGTTGCAGAATCTTCAACTCGTTCTTCGTCGGAGAGTATGTAGGGGCGAGAATGTCCCACATAGCCTTCGGAGTGGGCTGAGTCGGCTGACTCAAAATGGTATCTCCATGGATACTGTTCCGGAAAGTCATACACTTGCATAAGCATCGATTGCCTCCCATGAGGTGTTAACTCCAATCTTGTCAACAGGCTCCTTCTATGTGAGGATATACTTCTTGCCATTACATTGCACTAGACTCATGAACTGCATGACACACGGTTCATAATTCATTTCATCCATCTTCACAATGGGTGTTGGACCTTTGAACGCACCCAGGGATGAAAAATCTGCTTTGTTGCCTGACATGATGACAACAATCTCAAAGACCGGGGTTGCAAACTATAAGAATAATGTCTACACGGACATATGGGAAGATGATTGTGGGTGTAGACTCATACCACAACTACTTCCATTCTTTGGTGACTAGTGTATTTTAGATAGTCACGCTACACCCTAGAAACCCAAGAGCGAGGAGCCCCGTGCAAAAGGGAGCAGCCCGAGGTGGTTGCGGCGAGGTTGCGGGCCGTAGAGACGACGCGCAAGCAGGCCACATGCCCGCGGCGATGCTGGTAGAGCACAGGCACGCAGGCAGGGTATCGGTGGTTGTGTGGGCGACGCGGGAGGCGCGGACGACGAGAAGGGCGTAGGCGGCACAGGAGGCACAACGCAGGACGGCGCGCGAGCGGTGGGGCGGAGGTTGGCACAGCATGCTAGGGCTTTTGGTGGGGAGGGGTTTATAGGGCACAGGCCCCAGTCTAGGACCGTCGCTATGATACCATGTGGAAAAACATGAAGAGAAAAGTTGTATTCCTCATAGCCCTATATATAGGAGAAAAGCTATAAGGGAAATTACATAAAATAGACTGGATAAACAGAAAAACATAAATAAGGTCGTAGAGATATAAGTATCTCAACAGGATCGATGACCATCAATACAGACAGTATGTTACGGATTACTAGATCATGTACTCGTACATGTCATGAGAAAATTACTGCAAGTTCATTGAGTCCGTGATCCACTATGAGAGACAACAGGGCAGGGGGTTGATTCAGATCCTCCGTGGAACTCTTGGTTCTAGGTAGTCTCTTTTACAATATTACATTAATTTGTATTTTCTTCATTTGTTTTTTGAATAGATAAATCTTTATTTTCTTCATTCACTATATGTCGATATGACCGATATGAACAATGCGCGATATAAGGATAAGGATCATAGATGATTTATACGTGCTAAGTGTATATTTGTAAGTTGTTTGGTGTTTTAAGAACTTGGACGAACTCCATTCCAATATCTATACGTCAACAATTAACAGTACCAACGATATGTTCGATATGTGCGAATCGTGCGATATATGGGGTATAAATGAACGATATGTGATATAAGTGTGTACACGTAGGTTATTTGTTGTTTTAAAATCTTGGATGATCTTAACTTTTGAAAAAAAAAGGCAAAAAATGACTTTTTTGAGTCGTTTCCAACATTTCCAGTGATATCGTCGATATATCTCGATATATCCTTTTCCAGGCAGATCGATACGATATCTGTTACCGATATGGCATTCCTTGATCGCATGTGAACTCAGATCAAATTTGTTAGTCGGTTATATTTAGCAGTTAGTCGGTTAGAGATATTTAGAGTCCAAAATAGGATTCTATTTTATTTGGTTTTATCGTTTTCCTATTTTTGTAACCCCACCCCTCCTATATAAAGGTGACGGTAATCCAATGTTTAATTCAAGTAAAGATTTAAATTAATTTTAGATTTATCTCATCTCTCTCTCCCTTTCTCTTCTCACTTGATACAATCTCCGCAATTCTTCTTTCCTAAATCCTTGCATCTGGCGAGCCTTCTCTTCTCCCACCCTCTATTTTTTTTCTTCCACCAAATATTTCCACCATCAAAAAAATATTTTTCATCATTGCAAATTCTTATTTGCATCAACCCCATGACTGAGTCTTTTCCTTCCAAATAACCAAAGAAATATCTTCACCTCCAAAGGCAAAGTAGTATCAAATATTGGCCTAAGTGGATCCTTCCTTCTCCTGGCAAAATAACCAAGTCTTTACCATGAAGAAACTATAAAAGCAGCCACTGTTGTTCTCCATGTTTTGTTAATTATTTAACTCTAATCGTTAATAACTTGTACAAATTCAGTCAGTTCTTTTAGTTTTCCCAAGTCATCATCTAATGAATGAAAGGAAAATGGTTCTCATATCCAAAAAGGTACCCAAAAATCTTACCATCCTATATAGCATGACATCTCGGCTAGGACCACCATGCTAGTAAATATATTTTATACATTGAAATTTGTTACATCCTTGTGCATTATGTGACAGCCATCATATCAGTTCTTAGATTCGGCTTTGTTGGGAGTTTTGTTGTACCCATGGTTGGTCTTTGGTTCAACTTAATATAAGTTTAGAAACATGTCATACCTTTCGTTCAAACTCATGAATCATGACAGGTCTTCGGGGGCCATGAGTTGAAGACATGTGGTATTTACGTTGCTTTTATAGCAAGTCTTTGAGGAACCTGTCGTATTTTAAATCCATTTTGATGGCATGTTTTTGGGGACCTGTCAAGTTACTACTTTGTTATGATAGCAGGTCTTCGGATTAACCTCCTATCACCACCAATATTTTCTCTTTCCTCCACTAATATTTTCTCTTTCCTCCCCACCTACCAATACAACCATCATTGCGACCTGCCACCATGATCACGACCTACAACCACCACCTTCTCCTTACCCCCTACCTGTCAACACCACCTCCTTCCTCCCCACATGCCCCCGCCACCACCATTGGAACATCATCTCCACCATCAGTACATCACCAGATTCACCACTACCACTCAGTTATCGAGCACCAGCATCGCACACCGTGCCATCACCGTCGGTGTCATTCGCTCGCACCATCTCCACTGTAATCGCTCACAACGCTATCATCATAACCAGAGAAGGGCATATCGTGATATATCGTCGATATAATCGGTATCGAGAGGCAGGAGATATCGATATTAGGGTGAATATCTATTTACCAGGATATCGGTAATATATGATCGATATATAAAAGATATATCACATATCAGTCAATATCGGTCAACAATGACTCGATTCAGTACAAAAAAGCCAAGATATCGATCGATATCGCCGATATTCCGTTGACATCTCTATATATCAATGTTATTATTCATGCAAGCTTGATTTCATTGTTTATCTAGCTACACCTAGCATTAAAACATACAATGATTTATATATTTTGTTCCAAGTCAGGGTTGCTGCCCCCGCAAGGGGGGGCCAACCAGGCTCGTTAACTGGGCAGCGAGACCCTCGTTCTGATAGGGTATGGTGCGACAGGAGAGTGCATACAATGGTTCTTCAACAGTTCAACTTGGGGGTGTCCAATCGATTTTAATTCATCTTCTCCCCCCCCTTGAGAATACTATTATGAATTATGCTTCTTTAAGAAATTATTAATATGCTCTTTATTTGGTTGGCTTCCAAATATAGCACAAACATTTTGTTTATGCATAATGTATGATGCAATATAAGTCTTAAATGAACTCTATTTCCAATATCTATAAGTCAACAATCAATATTAACAACGATATGCTCGATATGAAAGATGTGTGCAATATAAGAGTCATAGATGATCGATATGTGTGATATAAGTGTATATTTCTAAGTTACTAAGTCTTATAAGAACTAAGATGGACTACATTTACAATATCCATAAGTTAGCAATCAACAGTAACAACAATATATTCGATATGACCGATATACGCGATATAAGGGTCATAGATGATCAATATGTTGATGTAAGAGTATACTGGTAAGTTATTTATTGTTCTAAGAACTTGGACGAACTCCATTTCCAATATCTATACGTTAACAATTAACAGTACCAGCGATATATTCGATATGACCGATATGTGAGATATACGAATAATAGATGATCTTTATGTGTTTTCTAAGTGTATGTTTGTAAGTTATTTAGTGTTCTAAGAACTTGGACGAACTCCATTTCTAATATCTATATGTGGAAAGGAACAATAAAGAAAGTTGTATTCACGGTAGCTCAAGAGCTCTCTTATGTAGTAGAAAAACTCTAAGGGAAAATTACAGTAAGAGACAGAAGAGATAGAAAATTACAACGTAAAGATAAAAAGATATAAATATCTCAACACTCCCCCTCAAGCTGGAGCATATATGTATATCATGCTCAGCTTGGAACAACGGTGAAAAGGGCCCTTTGCAAGAGCCTTGGTAAGCATATCGGCAATTTGATCGCCTGAAGCAACATGAGAAGTGAATATTAGCACCTTTTATATTAAATCGCGGGTGTAGTGGAAATCAACCTCAATGTGCTTTGTTCTTTCATGGAAGATTGGATTATTAACTATGAAAAGAGTGGCTTGATTATCACATTTGAGGTACATGAGAAGGGTCACCTCAACAGTTAGGTCAGTCATGACGGACTTGACCCACATCATTTCTGTGCTCCCTTGGGTCATGGCCCTATATTCTGATTCAGCACTAGATCTAGCTACAACTGTCTATTTCTTACTCTTCCATGAAACCAGCGAGCTGCCCACAAACACAGCAAAGCCTGAAGTAGACTTCCTGTCCTTGGGACACCCAGCATAATCTGCATCTGCACACCCAGAAACTGTGAGAGACGTGACTCTTCTGAATAGAAGTCTTACACCTGGATAGGACTTCAGATACCTCAAGATCATGTTAACCGCATCCATGTGAGCATGTCTAGGCTGCTCCATAAACTGGCTAACCATGCTGACGAAAAACGATATATCAGACCTGGTAATAGTAACATACAACAACTTCTCTACCAGCTTTCTATATTATCTCTTATCCACCTATGTAGAGTCATCGTCATATAGCCTTAGTATTGGGATCCATTGGAGTAGTAGCAGGTCTACATCCTGTCATGCCCATCTTGGATAGAATATCAATGACATATTTCCTTTGTGTCATTACCGTACCATGCTGATTTCTTGCAAATTCTAGGCCAAGAAAATAACGCAGCTTGCCAAGATCCTTGGTCACAAACTGTTGCCCAAGGAAATCCTTAGTTGCCTGAATACCCTGGTCATCACTCACTACCTGTAACAATAATGTCATCAACATAGACAAAAATAGCAACAGTACATCTCTAGGTTCTCTTAAGAAAGAGAGAATGATCTGCAGTAGATCCGACAAATCCTTGTTGTTCAATCAACTCTGAGAGCTTCTAAAACCAAGCCCTTGGACTCTGCTTAACGCCATATATAGCCTTGTGAAGTTTACACACCATGTTGGACTCCCCCTCAGCAGCAAACCCTGGTGGTTTCTGCATATAAACTTCCTCCTGCAGATCTCCATACAAGAATGCATTTTTTACATCTAATTGAAAAAGTGGTCAGTCTCGTACCACATCAACATCAATAAGAATCATCAGTGTAGAATGACACGCAACTAGAGAAAAAGTGTCCCGATAATCCAACCCATAGGTTTAGGTGAACCCACGAGCAACCAATCTTACCTTATATCTGTCAACAGAACCATCTGCACGGTGTTCCACTGTAAACACCCATTTACTGCCAACAACAGATGCACCCAGTGCAGCCGGTACTATATTCCATGTACCACGAGACTATAAAGTTGCCATCTCTTCCTCCATCGCTGGATGTCACTGACTACTCTACACTATTTCCTGATAGGACCGCGGTATTGTCACAGCTGACAATCCAACAACAAACCTCTGAAAATCCCCAGAAAGTCATGCCAGGGAAACATAGGAAGCGAGAGGATGCATAGTGCATGCACGCCTCTTCCTCGGTATAGCAATAGGCACATCCAAGACCGCGGTATCCTCAGAAGGGGCATCATCTAAAACATCCTGCACCTTAAGCTGCACACTCAAATCACCAGTGCCATTAATAAAACTCAAATGCTCAGCACATACCATGGGTGTGCTGGATAATGGAGGAGGCACATAAGCACAAGGTCGTCGTCGGTACACCTATGGAAAGAAAGTAGGTGTAGCTGGAGGTGGAGGAGGTGGTGGTGGGGCGTAAAGGTGGAGGAGAGGGTGGTGGTGGTGTAGTATCGCCTGGATTAGGCGAAGCCTGAGGTAGAGGCATATAGACTTCTTCTCCACTCTTTGAAGGAATGAGTTTGTCACCTGTAGGAGAAAAATACATAATGGATTCAAAGAAGGTGACATTCGCACAAACATAGTACCTTCATCAAACAGGGTCAAAGCAACGATATCCCTTTTGGGTCTTGGAATACCCAGCAAACACACTTGACAGCGCTAGGAGAGAGCATGTCAAGACCTGAAGACATCTGATGAACAAAGGCAACCGATCCAAAAACACGAGGCGTGAGAGAGAAAAGATCTGTCTCAGGAAATGCAATCGAGAACGGGATCTTCTCGTCCAGGACAGATGAGGGCATATGATTCACCAGGTAACACGCAGTTAGAACCGCGTCCCCCAGTATGAATGAGGAGCACGGTTCTGGATCAAAAGAAACCTGGTAACATCCAAAAAAATGGCGGTGTTTTCGCTCAGCCATCCCATTCTGTTGAGAAGTATACACATAAGATGTCTAATACACAATACCATAGGATCGAAGAAACTGAGAAAGCTGAGTACGGAGGAATTCAAGTGCATTATCAGAACGTATAAATAAACGTGACATATTGATCATTTATGACCCTTATATCATCATCAAGTGCATTACTAGTATCAGACTTGTTCTTAAGAAAAAACGTGACAATCTAGAGAACCCATCGACTGCAACAAGATAAAACCTATGCCCCTAATATGGGACACGATTAGGACCCAAAATATCAAAATGAATCAACTCAAAAAGATTATGACTACTTCAGTATTGCAGAAGACGGTATTCGGTATTCAGTCGGAGGGGTCACTGAATAGAGAATAATCGGTATTCGGGCGACTATTCGGAATTATTCGGTTTTGTATTTTTTAATATAAAAATTATTTATAATACATATATTCTTATATTTTTATACATATATGGTCATTATTTAACATGAATCCAAGATAAAAGTACCAATCAATATAATAGACATATAGAATTTGACATTTGTGGTGATAACGTGGTAAAATGTAACCCATAAATATTGAAAGTTGAAAATAAAAAAATAAAAATATGAAAAGTCAAACTCCAGTCGACCTCATAGTCGGGCCAGTCGGCCGAATAGTTGGCCGACTATTCGGTTGGGCCGACAATTGCCCGACTGGAGGTCTGTTCAGTCGAGTACCCCACCGTACCGCATAGTCGGACGGACTATTGCAACACTAGACTATTTCTACCCTGATGACTCCGGAAAGTGGACCGATAATGCTTCCCAAGCTGGCAGGCCTCACATTGAAAAGTAGAGCGAGGAGATATCTATGGAAGAACATGACACAACTTTTGCAGAGGAAGATGACCAAACCAAGGATGCCACACATAGAGAGAAACAGATCTAGTGCGAAGGGTAGAGGCACCAACATAAGGAGATTGTACCGGTCTGTAGAGGCCTCATTGCTCACGGCCAGATCCAATCACCCTGCCCGTGAGAATGTTCTGAAACACAAGAGCAAAAACATCAAATATGGCATGACAATCTAGATCCTTGGTGATTTGACTAATGGATAGTAAATTCATAAAAATTCATGAGCGTAGAGAACAGTTTGAAGTCGCATTGCAGAAGTTGTTGCACCTCCCCCTGACCAGTAATGGGAGAGTGTGTCTCATCCGCTATTACAACAGATCTACCTGATTTAGTTGGACTATAGATACTAAACTGTCCTTTATCACCACAAAGATGACGAGAAGCTCATGAATCCATAATCCATTCCGACAAGTCTGCCCTGTAACAGCTAGTAAAAACATATGGTGTACCTGATGCAGATGCAGAAGCTGAGGCTGCTACCTCTGATGATCCCGACGAAAAGCTAGTTGACCCAATATCAGGCATAATCTCCGTGAGCCGCGCTACTAGTTCATCAAATCTTTGATTAGATGCAGATGAAGAACTGACCACCTGTTGGATATGCTCTGCCACACGTGTTGAAGCTAGAACCCATGCTTAGAATAGAATGTCTCCTCAGAGTGACATGGCTTGTGGCAGTAAGTAGAAGGCTGACAGGGGGGCGACTACCCACTCCCCTGTCACGACCTCCTTGACCACGATATTGTGTAGAGCTCCCCCTACCATGAGATGTTGCAATGGCTGAAGATGTCTGAGGCAGCTGAGTAACACCATAACATATGGAGAGCATGCTCAACCTGCAATAAGCCTCCTCCATCGGAGGTATAATGGCATCAGTAAGAATCTGTGCTCTAGCAGCATCATACTCATGGTCGAGTGCCACTAGAAAAACTATTGTCATCACCGAATCCCTATATGTCTTGAGCTGCACTGGCGTGACAGTCAATAGAATGTAACAATGTAACTTCTCAAACATACCCCTTAGAGAAGAGTAAAGGGTATGGAGAAGACGACCATTCTGCTTTAATGTGAAGATGCCATGCTAAAGTTGCAGAATCTTCGACTCGTTCTTCACCGGAGAGCACGTAACGGCGAGAATGTCCCACACAGCCTTTGATGTGGGCTGACTCAGTACATCATTGGCTATCTCTATGGACACAGTCCTAGAAAGCCACACTCGTGCATAAGCATCGTCTGCCTCCCATGAGGCGTTAGCCCCAGTCTTATCAACAAGCCCCTCCTGTGTAAGGTTATGCTTCTTGCCATTACATTTCATTAGGCTCATTAACTGCATGGCCTACAGTTCATAGTTCGTTCCATCCATCTTCACGATGGGTGTTGGACCTTTGAAGGCACCCAGAGATGGAACATCTGCTTCGTTGTCTGACATGATAACAACAATCTCCAAGACTGGGGTTGAAAACTGGAAAAACTATGTCTACACAGACATATAGGAAGCCGGTTGTAGGTAGACTCATACCACAACCTCTTCCATCCACTGGAGGCTTCTTTAGGTACCTAGGATGGGTTTAGAGAATCAAAAACCACACCCTAGGAACCAAATCAGACCTAGACGGACCCACGAAAAAGGCGGTGAAGCAGCCCTTCGACGGCGGTGGGCAGCGGTGGCAGCCGCGGCTGCTGGCAGCGGTGGCAATCATTGTTGCTTGCTTCTTGATGGTGGCGACGAAGGTTGTGGCTGCCGTTGTCGCGTGGATGTCGGCAGCAGTGGCCGTCACGCGAGGACACGCTAGGGTTTTGGTGGGGTATGGATTATAGGGCACTGCTAGAGACAAAGTTTTCCTTCCATTTTATTTGTTATTGAGATGCAAGAAGCAAGGTGCATAGCTCAAGGTGTTTCAGATCTACAAAGTGCTCGCAGGATTGGTTCTGCCACCATGACAGTAAACATGGGAGTATGGATGAAAAAAAAGGACTCAGGGATGTTGTTACAGTGGGGTCTCTTATAGCGACTATGGAAGGTTAGTAACCATGATTACCACGGAAGCAACATTGTGTTTGTGGGGTGTAACCTTTGCTTGTTTGGTGTGTGTAGCCCTCACTCATGCAATTGCAAGGTTTTGCAAGGTTTTGTTATCTAGAGGTAACGAATTTGACCCCTGGAAATAACCTTATGTATTTTAAAAAAATTGAGGTTGTGCACAATGGTACCCACTTCAATCGTCTGATGGAAGTTCAGAGTGCATACCCCACCCAAAAGAGCATTGTTCAAATCCTCCCTCGAGGGGGTTGCTTAAGGTTGCCTCAACCAGCATAAAAAATAGTCAGATCTTCGACATAGACTTGAGTAAGAATCCGTGTAGTTGACCCTACTTAAGGTGGCAGAAGGCTGTCATTTTTTAGACCATTTACAATAGATTCAAAATGGACTAACCCTTCCCCAGACACATAGCAAGATCTTATGCACGAAACTACCATTTTTAAAAATATTATTTTAGCTATGGGAAGGTGTTTTGAGAATGAGCAAGCATCTTCAAGGGTGCATTTAAAATGATCGATATTGTCTAAATAAGTTTTTAGTATGGCAGTGTGCACAACTGTGAATATGATTTCTTGATTCCAAAGATAAGGCACCCATCTTCCTTAAAAAAAAGAAGTTGTACGCCAAAATACCCGTACAACTTGAGAGAAAAGAAAAGGGGAATAAAGAAAATAAAAAAAAGAACAGAATCAACCCTGATAAAAAGCACAAATTTTTGTAAAAATTACAAAGTATAAATCCTAACATTCCTCTCAAGCTAGAGCATAGATATCTATCATGCTGAGTTTGGAGATACATCTGATTAATGAAGAGTGGCCCAAGGTTTTTGTGAACCCATGCGTGGTGTACTCCTCTTAAAAAAGTGGCTCAATTTGGATTTATCCCTTCTGGATCATATATCCGGTGTAGTGACAATATGCCTCAGCATGCTTTGCCCTCTCATGAAAAGCTGGTATTTTTACAAAAAAAAAAGGTCACGGAGCCATTGCGTCTCAAATCCAGCGAACTAGGATCTGTATGGCAGAGATATTGGAAAAAAGATTTGATCCACATCAACTCGGTAGATCCTTAGGACACTGCCTTGAAGGCAGACTCAAACCGGAATGAGAAACTACAACTTCTTGTTTTTCCATTTCAACATATTGCTTCCAATATAGCTTCCAATATAGATGCAAGAACTCGTTGTGTATTTTTTATCATTAGGACACCATGCAAAAACTATGAATTATACTAAAGCTGGATTTTCCAGCTTTTCCCTTGCAATGACACGTGGATTCTTGTCGTGTTTCCATGCATATGCTTAACATCTCCCCAGTTTAGGCACGTGTCTCTATACATGCATATATTGTTTCTTGATAGCTGCTCTTTCTAAAAATTTTGCCTCAACAATTGTCGTACCACATGCTTCTTTATTGTAAACATATATTAGTACATCTTTGTTATTTTCTTTTCTGCCGTATGCTTTATGTAATTTACCCATAGGCTACTCTCCTATATAAGAGAGCCTAGGGCTGATGGAATAAACTTCTTCTATTTTCCCAACATGGTATCAGAGCGACGGTCCTAGACATGAGTTCTTGAAACCCTAACCCTATCCCCACCCCCACCCGCGTGCCTCTCTCTCTCGCCGCCGCCCACCCACGCCTCGGTCTCTGCACACCACGCGCGCCCCATCGCGCGTCTGCTCCTGCCTACGCCCGTGTGTGCGCCCCTGCCTGTGCACCTACAGCGCATGCACTAGTGCCCTCCCTCCAGCGCGCATCCTTCGTGCGTGAATCCTTCGCGCAGCAGGCAGTTCCAGCGCATGCCCTAGTGCCCTCCAGCGCGCACGCACAACAGCTTGCGCATGCAGTTCCTCCCTCACTTGCTCACGCGATTTCTTGTGTGTCTTCGGTGCTCCCTCGCGCGCTATCTGTTGTGCGTGTGTAACTATTGAATCAGCCCTTCACGTTTCTAGCGCGCACACCGTCAACTAAATGGGTTTGGTTGCTTGAAGTCTACACATGCAACTAAACCCGTCTATGTCCGTGTAGACGATCTTATCTTCAGTCTATCGCTCCAGTCTTCTGGTTCCAGTATGTCAGAAAGCAAGGCGGATATTCCATCTATAGGCGCCTTTCGTGGTCCAACGCCTATCGTAAAGATGGATGGTACGAACTATGAACTGTGGGCGATGCAGTTCATGAGTATGATGAAGTCAACTGGTAAGAAGCACATTCTTACCGAAGAAGAGCCTGCTGAGAAGACTGGAGCTAATGCCTCATGGGAGGCAGATGATGCATACGCCAAAGTCTGGTTATATGGAACTTTGGCGATCGAAATTGCCAATGATATTCTTCATCAGCCCTAGGCTAAAGACATGTGGGATATTCTGGCGGCTACATACTCTCAAGCGAAGAATGAGACAAAGATTATGCAACTCCAGCATGACATATTCACCATTAAGCAGAATGGTCGCCCTCTACACTCACTCTACACATCTCTGCGTGGGATGTTCGAGAAGCTGTACAGCTTCATGCCCCTGACAGCCACGCCAGAGCAACAGAAGACCTACCGGAATGCTACTATGGTAGGAGTTTTCCTTGCTGCCCTTGATCCTGAGTATGAGGCAGCACGGTCTCAGATCTTGGCGGACTCTACTATTCCTCCTATGGAGGAAGCCTTTCACAGGTTGAGCCGAATCACTGTTCCCTCTACGACTACGAATCAGACTGTTTCCGCCATGGCTGCCAACAGAGGTCGTGGAGGTCACCATCATATCCGTGGTTGTGGTCCTCGTGGCAGAGGAGGCCGCATTCAGCCAACATGTACCTATTGCCATCGTACCGGACATACTGAAGACACATGCTACTCCAAGCATGGATTTCCTGCATCTGCACGAGTCGCTGAGCAGATAGAGCCTCCATCTGCTGCCCCTTTGGATCAGCGCTTTGATGACCTTGTTGCTCGTCTAAGGGGCATTATTCCTCCATCCGGCCCAGCACATACTACTGAGAGCCAGTCTGACGATGCTGCATCCGCCTCTGCTTCTACTAGTGCATCAGGTAGCACACTTGCATTTTCTAGTAGTGGATCAGATACTTTAGCATGGATTATGGACTCTGGAGCCACACATCATCTATGTGGCGATGAAAGTCTACTTACAGGATACAGACAGATCCCTCCAGGTCGAACAGTGGTCATTGCTAATGGCACACATTCCCCAATTACTGGTCAGGGGGAGATTAGACTGACATCATCTATGCAGCTGAAGAATGTGTTACATGCACCTAATTTTTCAATGAATTTGTTATCTATCAGCCAAATTACCAAGGATTTACAATGTCGGGCGATTTTTGATCCATCTTCTCTTGTTTTTCATGACATCCTTACGGGCAACGTGATTGGTCGTGGCTATGAGCAAGGAGGCCTCTATCGCCTCAGTCAGCCTCCTTTTGCTGGAACCTCATCCTTACCTACTGGACCCTGTATCCCCTCTGCTATGGCATCTACGCTTTGGACATCTACCGCTTCAGAAGCTGCGTCGTGTGTTACCCTAGGGTCTGCCTCACACATCTATCCAATGTGAGGCTTGTCAGTTGGGAAAGCGTCATCGGTCTACCTTTCCCAGTCGTCAGTGTCGGAGTAGTACCTCTAAGTTTGAGTTATTTCACATTGATATATGGGGTCCGAATCGTGTTCCTGATCATCAGGGACACAGGTTTTATATAGTTATTGTGGATGACTTTTCTCGTGTGTCATGGGTGTTTTTGTTAAAGAATAAATCTGAAGTAGGGAATATTATTATCAATTTTCTTAATGAGATTCGTAATGTTTTCTCCACTTCTGTTAAAATTGTGAGAAGTGATAATGCCCTGGAATTATGTACTCATGTCCTAGCCAGTTATTTCTCATCCCAAGGGATTATCCACCAGACATCATGTGCCTATACCTCCCAACAGAATGGGATTGCTGAAAGGAACCATCGTCACTTACTAGATGTCACCAGGTCACTTCTTATACAGAGCCATGCTCCTTATTCTTACTGGGGTGACGCGGTCCTTACTGCATGTTACCTAATAAATCGTATGCCGTCATATGTTCTAGGTGAAAAGATTCCTTTCTCCCTTATCTTTAGTGGTAAAGATCTATTTTCCCTGACTCCTCGTGTGTTTGGTTCGGTTGCCTTTGTCCACCAGTTGTCTCCCGGTACTGACAAGCTCTCTCCTAGGGCTGTCAAGTGTGTGTTTGTTGGGTACTCCAGAACTCAAAAGGGGTACAAGTGCTATGATCCATTGCGCAGGCGGTATCTTGTTAGTGCAGATGTTACATTTTTTGAATCCGTAATGTATTTTTCATCCTCAGGTGATCAGTTGCTACCCCCAGTTACTACCGATGCCATCTATGTGACACCACCACCACCAGCAGCAGCAGCAAAGGTTCGAAATCTCGATTTCGATTTCGATTCGGTTCCCTCCAAAACCGAAATTTCGGTGAAATTTCGGGAAATTTCGACTGTTTCGGTGGAAATGTCGAAAATGACTCAAAAAAACAATTTTTCGATGATTTTTTTGGAAATTAAGATCTTCTGAGTTATTACAACAATAAATAGCTTACAAATACACACTTATATCATACATATTGCTTATATATGCCCTTTAGATCGCACATATCGGTCATATCGGTCAAATCGATGTTAATGTTGATTCTTGACTGATATGTACTGGAAATTAATATCATCCAATCCAAGATCTTAAAACAACATCTTACAAATGCACACTTATATCACACACATCTCTCATCCATGCGCCTTATATCACACCATAGCGGTCATATCATACATATTGTTGAGCAGTCTGATAGATACTGGAAATGGAAATCAAAATAACTAAGTTAACAACACTTAGAAGACATCTTTTGTTCATAAAAATAGAAAAGAATTTTTACTTAAAAATGTAGATAATGATTAATTAAACAATGTTTTATTCATAGAAATAACTGTCACAGACAAAGTTCGAATGAATTACAGAATTAAATACATACTTACAATAAAGATGCATCTATTTACGAAGATAAATGACAAACAAATGAAAGGAACAAGCTATATCAAATATATAGAAGCTATAGAGTTTTTTCATCTCCGTTACTTAAACCCAAAGGGGAAGAAGCTCCCCAAGTTGAATAATCGATGTATGTACCCTCTTGTCTCAACATACCATGTATCCATGAATTTCAACCGAAATGGGTCGATATGTCGAAATATCACCGAAATTTCGGTCGAAATCCAGGAAATTTTGTACTGAGATCCATGAATTTCAATCGAAATGGGTCGAAATGGATCGAACTATCAGGAGTAACCAAACTCGATACAAATGTGGCATAATAAGGAACAAACTCAAAGAAGGTAAGATAACAAACTCGAAGAAGGTAACATATGCACTCACATTAAAGTGTATATTAATGGGATCATAACACATGTATCCCTTCCGGGTCCTCCAATACCCAACAAACACTCACTTGACAGCTGAGGTATAAATTTGTCTCTTTTGGTAGATAGAATATGAATGCAGAAAGTACACAAAAAACCTTTAGCTCAACGTGAAAAGGATTAACAAAGAATAAGGAATATGCTCATCTAATATGGTGGAAGGCATGCGATTTATAAAGTAGGTGGTTGTGAGAATGGCATCTCCACAAAACCATAGTGGGGTGTTATATTGGGCATTGTTCGAGCAACATTCAATATATGATTATTAGAGTAGAGTACTTTTACTACTTTATTGTGATTATTTTATACTTTAAGGGCATTTTTGCAACTGTCTGAAATCCTACTTCCTTACTATACAAGGAAGTGGTACAATCTCATTAATGATATGAAACATTTTTCCATTTTTACCTCACAATGGTTTCAGAGCGTTGAGGAGGAATTTCATCGTTCGGGTCATGTGCCCTAAGAAAACACAATACCCATCTTCACCATCACCATCACGCCAATGCCTAGACCTTCCAACCATCGCTCGTCGATCACCACTAGCCACCAGCACCTCCTCTCACGTAGGATGCCATAACCCATGACTTTCTCCATCGACTTCTCCAGCGCCATCACCCAGAGCACCTTCTCCAACGTCTTCCATTGCCATTGCCTAGAGCTTCTCATGCCATCGCCATCGCTCAGTGTTTATCCAGCTATAAACTCTCACAGTGCTTCTCCGTCGTCTTCGATGCATCTTCTCCATCCATGCACTCGCCCATTGCTTCTTCTTGCACCAACCTTCTCCGTGCACCAACCACCTCTGAACGGTGCCACCCAACACACACCAGACACCACATCAGTGCTCATTTTTGCCCTAATTGCGTCGTGAGTACTGTTGCTACTAACCTTTTCTATGATTGATATATGAGCACTTTATATGATCTAGTTTGCACTTGCTATGAAGTAGGTTTGTGATTGATGTCTATCGTTATGGCTATGATTCTTGCGTGGGGATCCAAATATCGTGAAGTATGTCTAAATTAGTAGATTCATCCTAATCATGGAGGGGAGATGAAACCCTATTTCAATCTTATCACCAGGTTGGATGGTGGGAACTATGTGCTATGGCCTTAGTCTCTTTTGACTGTGATTGAAGGACATGATAAAGAGCACATTATAACCGATAAGGAACCGGCAAAAAAGATCAGCAAGAACATAACATGAAAGAAAGACAACGCTATGGCAGAAGCAAGGATTATGAAGAGTTATGTCATGTATCGTGAATGATATCGAACACTATAAAACAACCAGGTGTGTGTAATCTTCGCCATACATACTCGAAGGAGAAGAATTGTGCTCAGATTCTTCAAACCTACGTTGACATGTCCTCTATGAAGCAAAATGTTTAGCCTCTGGCCTAATTCTATTTGGCACTAATTTCCAATTTTCAAATATTCATGCCCTGTGGTTATCCCATCCAGCAGAGGTCGCAGGTCTCTTCCGAGGAAGACGACGTGGTTGTCATAGTCCTGGGCATGTTAGACCCCTAGTGTACCTTTTTTGGTCGTGTCAACCACACAAATGACTAGTGTTGGGGGAAGCATGGAAAACCCCTAACTACCTATCAAGCGATCTCCACAAAGCATGATAACGCTTCTTCCAATATATCTATAGCAGAGTGTGAGATCGGATCCAGCAACAAAACCAGCAAGGAATAACATCTCAACAACCATCACCCTCTTCCAGAGCAATACTTACAGCAACTGCCACCTCCGTATACACTGCAGCCTTTGTCGATCCTTTAGTATACATCTAAAGTGCTTTATGTGTCGAGATTTAGCATATTCATATGAGTAGTCGGTAGACTCTGCATCACGACACATCGGCGGTAAAAAAACAAGCTTCGTCGCTTCATGCAGTCATACCTGGTCGCACCATTGTTGTAGTCGATGTCCAATAGTAGTACCCAATTACTGTCCAAGAAAAGGTTCAAGTTGCCTGAAATATTTGACTGAATAATGTTTTCTAGCTCATGAATTCCTTACGAGTTTACTCTCTATTTACATTATTACGAAGGAGTTTGGAGCCATTTCTTATTCCGTCTCTTATTTTTTCAGGACATGCTGATGAATATAATGATTAGTACCTTATTACTGACCAGGAGGAGGTTCAAATTTCCCCCAAATAATTGACTAAATAATATTTTTTTAGCTCATGAATTCCTTATGAGTTTACTCTCTATTTACAGAATTACTAAGGAGCTTGGAGCCATTTTTTATTCAGGACATGATGAATATAATGATTAGTTGTGGTCGCGAGGAAGGGGGTGTACCACCTAACATAATGTCCCTTTGTTGATCATGTTTCTACTTCTACAGAAGATTCATTTGTCTATACATGGCACATTCACCTTGGTCATTTACTAATGTTAAAAATGAGAAGAATTCTAACTCAGATTCTTGCATCCACATCTTTCCATTGTGAAGCTTGTCAACTTGGAAAACATCATAGGAAGTCGCTTCCAAGTCATCCTAGTCGTCTTGCTAAGTCTGTGTTTGAACTTGTGCACTTCGATGTTTGGCGACCTATTTATACTCCGGATCATTCTGAACACATGTTTTATCTTATTGATGTTTATGATTTTACATGTGTATTGTGGGTTTTCCTTATGAAATACAAAAGCTAAAATGCACAATATTATGAAAAATTTCTTGATGGAAATGAAACATTCAGTGGGTCTTCATGTTAAAAAAAATTCCTACTAATAATGCTCTTGATTTTTGCAATAATTGCATTCGCTCCTTTTTAGTGTGTATGGAATCATCCACCAAAAGTCGTTCCTTATGCACCCCAACAAAATGGCATGGTTGAACGCACACCACCATATCCTTGTTGTTGCTCGAGCATTACTTGGTCAAAGTGTTACTCCGCTTACTTTCTAGGAGATGTTATCCTTATTGCTATATACAGGTAAATCTTCCACAATTC
This sequence comes from Ottelia alismoides, assembly GCA_037367405.1. Taxonomy (NCBI): domain Eukaryota; kingdom Viridiplantae; phylum Streptophyta; class Magnoliopsida; order Alismatales; family Hydrocharitaceae; genus Ottelia; species Ottelia alismoides. Next base: position 804,189 of record JAZKJV010003385.1, on the reverse strand, counting down.
TGAAGGAGCAAACACCATATAATCTACTCTTTCTTGACAAAAACATGCTCCTTGTTTGATCCCATGGTCTTTAGGTGCATGTCTTTTATCCACGCTCATTATGTTGGATGTGATAAGCTTGCTCCCCTTGTGGCGAAGTGTCTTTATGGGCTACTCCAGAACAAAAAAGGGTACACGTGTTATGATCCCCTCCACCATCGGTACTTAGTGAGTGTTGATGTGACTTTCTTCAAGTATATACCTTATTATTCTACTTATGGCTCGAGCGGCCTACCCGAAGTCAATGAGACGAGCTATCTTCCTATGCAATCTCCCTTGAGTAGTGTTTTCCCTCGGATCACCCTCTATTTGTCAGGAAGATGGAGAAAGGGAATGCTAGCGACATGATTCTTTCACAAAGAAAGTATGTTACAGATCTTATACAGGAAACTGCAATATTCGTGGCTATGCCAGCATCTATTCTTATTAACCCTAATAAACAGCTATATGAAGACTCCCTCATTCATATTGATGCAAAAAAATACTACTTGGTGGGGAAGTTATTATATATCGCTATTACGGGCCCTAGAATCTCCTCTTAATCAAGTGAGTCAGTTCATGGCTAAACCATGTCAAGTGCCTTAGGCGCGTTATTGGTGATCTTGAGATACTTGAAGTTCACTCCAGAAAAAGGACTCTTGTATACATGACATAAGTTTCTTAACATTATGGTATAATCTGAAGCTAACTATGCATGATGCCCAAACAACAAAAAGTTTAGAACGGGTTTTTGTATCTATAATGGTAATTTAGTCACATTGAGAAGTAAGAAACAAGCAATGGTTGCTTGCTCTAGTGAAGAATAAGAATATAGGACAATGACCCAAGCTACCGCTTAGCTAATGTGGATTAAGTATTAAATATGTACTGAAGGATTTACACCTACCAAATCATAGTCATATGATCATGTGTTGTGACAACTCTGCTACTATGTTCATTGCAGACAATCCCACTTTCCGTGATCGTACCAAACACGTGGAAGCAAATTGACATTACATACTCGATATGTGATCCAATGTAGAAATATCAACATGGAGTCTACCACTTCAAAAAAACAACGGCCGATGCATTCACTAAACCACTAAGTCATTCCCTATTATTTTATATTCCAAGGCTGTTTTGCAATTATTTGTAACCATACATTTCCTTCCTGTAAGTGGTACCATCTCAGTAATGATATGAAACATATTTTCATTTTCTATTTTTCTTAAAAATGATGTCGTTTCCTCTCTACAACCCCATCCTGTTGAGCGGTGTAGTAGAACAAAAGGTCCAATGAACAGTGATATTTTGTTGATAAAGGAATGGAGAATGTGATTACAGAGATCAAAAGTATTATCGGTGCTAACTGAAAATTCTTAAGATTATTGCATACTTAAGCTTTAGAGATCAAAAGTATTATCGGTGCTAACTGAAATTCTTAAGATTATTGCATACTTAAGCTTTTGATTTAAACAAGAAAATCGATGGTATACATGTAAAATCAAGATAAAACATGTGTTCAAGATGATGATGAACCCGCTTAGTCTGAAATATCAAAAGAAACTAATTTTAAAATGGACTTGATAGATGACCATGCCGACTTGGAAATGAGCTCCTATGATGTTTTCTAGGCTGACAATCCTCACAGTGGACAAAGAATATACAAGAATTTGTGGTAAAACTTTCCACTTTTATGGCAGTGGAAGGTGCCAAGAAGAAGATGTCATAAGCACGCAAAAAATCCCCTGATTAGTAGTAGGCACATGACTACTAAATGGAGATCGGGCCAAATGGTTAAAAAACCACTCTTCATGACCACATCCATATTACCCCATTCAACAAGATATCTTGAAAAAAAGACATTTATATCAAAAACTGTTCACCAATTCAACCCCTTCGTAATTATACTAGCAGACAATCAACTCAAGAAAATTTCTAGAGTTAAAAAGCATTCTCCTTGTGAATATTAAGAGTTACATGAATATCACCTTGGCTGAGATAAGAGATTGCCTCCTATTTACAACAATAACTAGTGTATTTACATTTGGTTATAAAACCAACCAATTTACATTTGTCATGCAATCATATTTTTATTTAAAAAATAATATGTACATGTTAGAATTACTAAATCAGACTTTTGATACCTTAAAATTATTTAACTGCATTATACTAGTTTATTTCAATTATAGATCACACGAACTAATATTATGTCATATATTGGAAATTGGGAAATTTTTATATTTGGGGGGGGGGGGGGGGGGGGAGATTAACTAAAATAATGTTTAAATTAAAAAATTCAATAATGTTGCATCTCATCGCACTCCCAAGGGCCTCCTGTGCTGCTAAGGACTCTCTCTAATAATAGGATCAATGTGCGAGAGGAGCTCTCAAGCCAAAAAGTGGAGCGGTATGACGGATTGGCCCATCTCACTCGAAGTATACAAAACAATGTTTACCTAGAAACGATTCGAATAAGTACAATTATTACAACAATAATGTAGGAGTTTTGTAGGTAAAAAAATTAAATGAAAATAATGAATTATATATTCTAATTTTATCACTAAATTTATTAACATTGCCTAAACCACAACATAATGAAAACGGATGTCATCCCTCGCACCTGAGCTGAATATTTTTTTAATGTCATATTCTAGCACATTTTAGGTCTCCCACGGAGACAACAAGATACATTCGAGTACATTATAATCAACATAGCATGTATATCAGTAAGGCATCCGATCATCTACATGATTTGATCATCAATATCCACATCAATATTCTCCCAGATCTCAATTACCTATATAAAAACCAACCATTGGGAACCAATGGCAACATGAAAAAGAATGGATGAAAGGAAACTTAAAGACCTCACCATGGCATAGAGATTCGAGAAGCCACTCCGATCCATAGCTAAATAGTAATGGAGCAAAAAACCCATTAATAAAAACTAGGTTTTCAACCTAATTGAATCTTTGATGCGGGCTACCGTGCGAGGGACAGCGCTGGCGGAGGAGCGTGTGGGATCGGGTAGTGATCTAATAGAGATATCTGACAAAAGCACTCGTAGTCTCAGTAGCAAATGCGAGGGAAGATGCAACAAAAGGATGTAGCAAGCAATATACATCATACGTCAAACACAATGAATCTATAAAGTAAGAAATAATGAAGTAGTAGTGTAAATTGGATATTATTAAACAAAATTATCGAATGGAAAAGAAGGGAGGTCTATTAGTGAAGAAATTCCATGTAGATTTTGCCTCTGTAATTACCACCCCATGGAATGTAGGGATTGTTGCGCATCACATGCATTGTGTATAGAGGTCAATGATCCCCCTGCTTATATCATGCATTAGTCAGAAGAATTGAGAGAAGCACGAAGAAGAACTACATCTGATCTTGACAGAAAGGTTTCTCCTCTCCAGGAGGTGCATGTGTTTTTTGTAAGAGACAACTCCCATATGCTCTGAGATTCGGTGAAGAGATATAGGCAGATGATTACGGGAGCGATATCTTGTGGCGGCAGGAATGACAATAGAACCATTAACTATCTAAGGAAATAAGTTCTAATTATCAATATAAAAATTCATCAACAAGCATTCTTGACCCCCACGTCCAAGGGTAAATTCAGGGGGGGCGGGGGGAATAAATTGTTATAGTTTGATTAACAATTCAAAGAAGAAGTCTTGAGCAACGATGATCACACTTCCAGCGGTCTCTTCATTGCTATAGGGGTTGTCATCTCGACCATAGCTGCCAGCTCCAGGAACTCACCTTCACCAGCCATGTCTTAAGCATCAGATCACCGAGGTGGCAAGAGCAAAAGAAATATCGCATGCGTAGGTGGGAAGAGATTGTAGAGGTCACTAAAGATGAGACTGGAGGGCCATATCCGAGAGAGGGAAGAGAAGAAGTCTTCCGTAAAGACGGGTGGAAGGAAAACTACAGCTGGATTGGCGGGTGCTTCAGCCTTGGGAAGATATAACAACTGGAGACATAAAGAATCATGTGGTACGACAACTGTTGAGGCGAAAATTTTAGAAAGAACGGCTGTCAAGAAACAATGTATGCAGGTATAGAGACACGTGCCTAAACTAGGGAGATGTTAAGCATATGCATGGAAACACGACAGCATTCCATGTGTCATTGCAAGGGCAAAAGCTGGGAAAACCTAGCTTTAGTATAATGTATAGATAGAATGTACGGGTGGAATGAGGTGGCAAGAAGAGAATTTCTTATTGTCACAAACATGCTTGGATGCACCCAAATGTACAAGCCAATTTGAAGAGATAGAAATATCACAATACATAAGGCCTATGAGAGAGATATGTGGCGGTAAGTTATGGGGCGACAAGGTACTGATGAAACCTCAGAGGAAGGTCATCATACTCTACCCTCGTAATGGTTAACTAAGTGCCATCAGGATTGCCCAAGACAACCTGATGGGATGCAGGAGGTTTGTCGTGCTTGTTCCAATACAAGTCCTCTGTATGGCCACTGTGACTGCAAATTTTATAGTGATATGTGGCTCTTCCAAGTGTAAAATGACCAGAGCCATATGCACTAATGGAAGCCTCTCTACATCTCCTAGATGGGGCAATCATGGTAGAGGCAGTCTTAACACTTTAAGGTGGTAGAGGCAGTCTCAACAAGGTTCAAGAAGAGATATAAACAATCTACTCAACATGTTATACACATCCTCTATAGAGGTGAATCTTTGAAGCAATAATTATTTGCGAGAGCAACATCGTATGGACAATACATGCCTCAAAGGAATAGAGTGACTTTCAACTAGGAATGATGATCAACTAAAATTTAAACATTCCTTGCATCGCATACATATAGACATACATATACTATTTCAGCCTCCAAAAACTAGAGCTACTGGAAGAGTATTCAGCTAAAGGTCGACCATCCTACTATAAAAAAATGTACTAAGCCTTCTCCCACTATAAGTAGGGTCGGCTACATGGATTCTTGCTCAAATCCATGTTGAAAGATTCGACTATTTTTTACGCTGGCCGTCGACTACCTAACGCAACCCCTGCAAGAGTGGGATTTGAACCCTGGTCTTTTGTGTGGTACACATTGTACTACCACTAGACCATTAAGTCGACCATCCTACTTCATTTTAAAAAATTCAATATAGATCAGAAAGATTAAGGTGGTCACCTTAGTTTTGATCTAAGATCCTTTGAATTCCCAATATGCAGCTTCCTGAAATCAATATACATTTCCATGACTTAGGTGTAATACAATTCAAAACCAAAGCTTTGGGAAGACGGCTCTAAAAGGTCGGAGACGGCATAGTGTTGCCTATAAACTCTCGTTACTTGGAATTGTCAATGGAAGTGAATTTGTTGGTGTCTAGTTTTGCCAAGATTTGAAGCTAGATCTGATTTCATAAAGGTTAATGCAAATGGCGAGATCAAGTTCAAAAAAGAACGGGTAGGTATATTAAGGTGGTCACCTTACTTCAGACCCGTTCTAAGGTCCTCCAAATTCCCAATTCGGATTGAACTCCCCGGAACCGATATACATCAGTGCCACGCGGATGTAATACAATCCATAACCAAATACGTTAAGAGAAAACTTCCAAAAGGTCAAAGACGATGTAGTGTTGCTTAAACTCCAATTACTTGGAATTCTCAATGAAGTTGAGTTTGTTAGTATCTAATTTTGACAAAAATTTAAAGTTGATTCTAATTTGTAAAGGTCAACGATATAAAACCAGCAATCTTAAACCAAAGAATCGAGCGGAAGAAGGGGAGAAGTCGTTGTTCCTGATCCTCCTGTAGTTGGATCCTCCGAAACCACAAGAATCCAATCCTTAGAATGGGATTCAAACTCAGTACCTTTGAATATGTTGGTATATTAAAGAGGTCACCTTACTTCAGGCCCAAGCTAAGATCCCCCAAGTTCTCAATTTGGATTGATGAATCAATATGCATTTGCACAACTCGATTATAATACAAACAATCCATAACTAAAGCTTTAGGAGGAAGGTTCCAAAGGCCAGGGATTATGTAGCATTTCTTGCAATATCTAGCTACTTGGAATTATCAGTTGAATTGAATCTTATTAGTGCCTAGGATTGATTTTGTATCCGAAATGGAAATCAAAGCTTCAAGTCAGAGTTGTCTATAAGAAAATAACTCCTCTTGTTACCATTGTTTGTTTAAAAGGAACTTCAAGTAAGAGTTGTCTATTAGAAAATATCCTTTTGTGGCCATTGTCATTTAATAGGTGGCAGTCAAGATAATAGTAGAGAAAATCTAATCCTAAAGTACAGTAGGTGGGGTGCAGACCTTAGAGCAAAATCGATGCTTAAGGAAACTAAGACTACTGAGGGGCAAATGGTGGATGATGGCGGATCTTGACCAAGGACAGCAAGGAGGAAACTGTGCAGGAGAATACCAGGTATAATAAGGAGGAAGACAATGGAGAATACCAGGTATAATAAGGAGGAAGACAATGATGTTTTATGTTTCAAGAAATTTAATGCTATAAGAAGGGCAAGTCTCAAGATAGTGACTTCCCACAAAAAATATGCACACAGATTAGAAAGTCACCTGAAAGCTTCAAACAAATTGCCTTTGACAAATCTCAAGCTATCACCGCACCTTGTCTGGTTAGTTCCACTGCATGTGCAAGGCTTGTATGTCAACCTAAAATTTAAACATTTCCAACAATTAAATGATCAGAAGCACTCTTGCAAGAAGAGGTTCTGCTGCGGTACAATATTTACCTCATCAAAGGTGGAGCCTCATGTAAGCCCTCAAGAGGAATTGCAGGGGGGTCTCGATCCTCAAAAAGCAATCTTTGAGTGAGATCTGAGATAGGAGATTGAATGCCTTGACGCAAGCAAAATACTTTGTGGATGCTACAAATCATTTGCATAACATAAAAAGAATGCATGAGTTGTGCTAGATGTTCTTTATTTGATTTCCTGTCTAAAGTAATTTTCGATAGAATGTAGCAACTAAGAACAAATAACAAAAAGCACCTTATCAAGTATCTCAAAGTCATAGGCAAATATGGGATCATATGCATGTAGATGTGCTGTCAAACAGAACACAGCTGTCCTGCAATTTCTGACCTCCTCTTCTCGGACCACTGCATGTAAGCATTTTATAAATCAGAAAGTTCCAAATCACCGTCATCCTATCTCATTGTAAAGAGAACTAAGAATGCACAAGATATAAAATCACGGGTTTTTTATCAGTTGTGCCACTCCGAGATATTGCAATATCAGTTATGTCCCACCCTTTTTGAGAATATCAGTTGCGCCACCAACTTCTTGTCGTTCTATCACTTGTGTCCTCCGTTACTTTGATCGTTAATAAGTTGAATTTAACTATGGTTTAATCAAATCATGGTGTAGTTAAGAGGGGCATATCTAGAAGAAAATCCCCCACCTTCTCCTTTGCCCATTCGACTGCTCCGACCTCGACGCATTCTACGTGTGGGCCTCTGAAGACGACAACGGAGCTCAGGTATGTGCTGGCGAGGAGCACTGGGGGAAGGTGATTGGGACAGCGATGATGAGGAAGACAATACGAGTATTGATTCCTCTGCTGCCTGAGGAGGCAGAGGATAGGAGGGGGAGGGGGAGGTCGACCTGGGGAGGCTAGGGGCGAAGGAGAGGCGTGGAGGACGGGGAGGCTAGGAGCAGAGGAGAGGACGGGGCAGAAGAGGGGGAGGCTGGGGGCGAAGTAGAGGGGGGAGGCAGAGGAGGGGGGATGCTGAAGGCGAAGGAGAGAACGTGACGGAAGAGGGGAGAGACTGGGGGAGGACTGAGGAGAGGGGAGGCCGAGGAGGGGGGCAGAGGAGATGGGGAGGCAGAGGAGGGAATGAAGGATATGAAAAGATCCTAAAGCGCATCATGGAAGCGTGAGGATCGCATCGTATGCGATCGAGAGAGACTAGTCGCACTAGTCGCTCGAGACAGCGGAATTTAAAATTCTTAATGCAATGAAATCACATGATCCAAGAACACTCCTCGGATCGTTTCATCTAAACCACAAACAAGTACTAAGCTTACCTCTTGAAGCGGGGTGCGATCAAACCTCTAAACGAAGAGACTTCCTGTCTCAAGTCCGACCCGACGGAGAGACGCTTACGAGCGTGTTGATGAAATGTGCGCTTCTCGCAATCCATGTTGGTGATCCAACTGGAGAATTTCTTGATCTCGTCACACAAGATCTGACGTCTTCTACACGAATGAGGCGCACCGAAGGAGACGAAGATTCACGAGCAAAAGATCCGGCAATATAACAACGATGTTGCGGTGATGGTGGCTCTCTCTAGGGCTCCATGGTAGATGGCCACAATGAGAGGAGAGGACGTGTAGAGAATGAGAGAGAGCATATGTTGTAGTTGTTGTAACAAGAAAGCAAGGGGTGCATCTTCATATATATATTATTTTGGGAGTCCATGGATCCCAATCCATGTGCACAAAATCCAATGGATAAAATTGATGTGTGTTTCTTTCAATCAATGCCCATGATTTGTTGCTCCAATATTTCCACCAACAATTATTAATTAAATAAATCAAAATATATGCAATTATAATTTTGATTTGATATAAATCAATTTGTAGAGAAAATAATGGAAGGAGACCCACCCCATACCATGTATAAAGGTGGATGGCCATGGAGTCCCACTCCATGTGCCGCCCACCCCATGTATGGAAAGGGGGATACTCCTCTTTCTTTTAGACCAAATCTTGAAGATTTTCCAATATCAAATTATGCAACAACAATTATTGCATATTTGAACACAAAAAATAATTCTAAACTATTTTGTGACGATTTCAATCATTCCATCGAAAGAATGTGAATCACATCACAACCCAAAATAAAATGTAAATTACATTTTCAATTAATTGTCCAGTGTGAATCCAATTCACATCAACATTTAAATTGTAAATGCTATTTACCAATAGCTCTCTCTTATATATTATAAATCACATTTATAATATATATGATTAATATGGATAGTGCTATCCACATTATTCATATCCATAATAATTAAATCACATTTAATCATCTTGGATCTCTACACATCTTTGATAATAAATCACATTTAATTATCTTAGATAACTCTCCCTGAATATGAATCAAATGCATATTATCCATGATAATTAAATCACATTTAATTATCCATTTTCAATGCTCGGATACATATATCAACAGTGAAATTATCCTTGAACTCTTTCAAGGATAATGCTCTTTCTCCACGGATACTTGAGATAAAGGACATGGCGATTGTATTGTTCCACATATAGTGACTTGGATATTGAGATTACGTCTCAAATCAGACCTTGCGGACCTCTCATAGATGCTTGATTAAATCAAGACAAATCTAATCTTCTCATTGCATTTGAATAGCATTCAGATCAATGTCCAACATTTGGACAAGATCAGAATTACTTCTCTACTGAGAGGAGTCACTAAAATCCAGACCCATTTTATCACTCACTGGTAATGGAAGCGTCATGGTTATACAATCGTTTATGATCACATCACACTCAGGTATTCCTAATACATGTACATCATGTATAATAGAAGACCCGGGATTAAACCCGAAGTTTTAGATCTATTTAGATTGTCTCCTTTAGGGTTTTATCATTAAGTTTCTCATTCGATTATTGGGAGTCGTATCGATCATATACTTTCCAAAAGCATATATCATACCTAGGCGTTGATCATATACCTTCCAAATGTATATATCAAACCTTACAAATTCAGTCAATCTTCCAAAGCGAGACGATCGTGCACGAATTTGAATACCAATATCTCATGAGTGAGCTCATGTCTTCCCGGTTTAGTAAACGAACATGTATAATCCCTTTGAAATATCGTATTATTCATATGCCCTTGTATGCATACCAGCACGCCAGTGTATAGACCTCTAATTAGGTCATCAACCTATTGGTTTGCCAAATGTACATACCCAAACATATAGTAACACATCTATCTCCGTCAGAGGATGCTTGCCTATATCGTGACAGCATACGACATAGGTCTTTGGGTATCTCAATCTTGTTAAGTCAACTCTTTGACCTAATTTATCTACACCTCTGAATCTCTATTCCTATGCAGAAGACATGCATCAAGAGGTCGGTCAAATATCGGTCTTTAGAGAAGGATTGTTATCTCCTTCTCAAGCTGGAGATCATCTCTTAACAATTATTTGACGGTGCTTGATGAGTCATCAATCTAACTCTTTAGATACTCATCCAAGCACCAGCCTTTATGATTCAACAATTGAATCAACAGTTGTATGATCATGAAGATGGTCGTAATACATAACCCTATTTATACTAAAGGCACTATTATGTAAATTAGTTATTCTTCATTTCAGATCAGGGAATGATATTTGCAATAACATTTATTGCATAATGGCTCGGTGTGGGCTTGCATGTCCAACAATCTCCCACTAGCCCAAAGAGCCATTAATGAGCTAATCTTTAAACCCACTCATGTGACAATCATAGGCTATTCAGAAAAATAGCTAGGTAAGCTGATTAGTCACTCTGTTCCTGAGAGACTACGTCAAGTCCTTTTACGACACTTGCATATCTCCTAATAACAGTGTATACATCCAATTCGAATGGTGCATCTTATGCAACCAATACTTAATCTTGTTAGTTGTAGTATCCTTGACACTACAGCTCAATTATTAGAACCAGTATGTAATTTCTATTATTCTTATCAGAATACCCTTATTCATGGAGAACTCTATCTCCTAAGGTATCCACGGTTAAGACTATTTAGATCACTATCTATAAAGTCTTGAGTGCTTGAAGATAAGACTCGGAGATCATTATTTCTAAAGTCTTATCTTCTTTGAAGATATTGTTATTACCTCAACTAAGTGTTTTATCTCCATAGTAGGATTAGTAATAGTTTACTACTCCAACTGCATGGCAGACATCTGGCTTTCATACACATCTAGCATACACAGAGCTTTCATAGCTAATGACTAGGTCATGCAGCTTTAGCATTCACATCCTCAACTCTTTGAGGTGATATCCATTTAGACAAGTCAGTACTATATCTTAAGGGAAGGAAGCATTTCTTGGGATTTTCCAGAAAATGAAAATGTCCAAGGTGTACTACTAATGTGACGGTCCCAATACCCTCTTTTCTTTGCTTCTAAACAACTTCAGAACTAAGATCTAAGAGGTATCCTTAAGATTATATCTCAAGGTATGGAATAGCCAGTCTAAAAAACACATATTATTATCCTTATATCATTCCAAATGATTAGTATATTATCTATATTTAGCACAATGAACACAATGGCACTCCCACGAAGCTTCACACAGTTCATCAAGATTCTATCTGAAATCATAACATTTATGATTTCATCAAATCGAATAATCCAACTACGAGAAGCTTATTTGAGACCATAGATGGAGTTCCTTAGCTTGTACATCTTGCTTTCCTTAACCATGAAGTCCCGAGGCTACTTCATGTAAATATCCTCGGAGAGGTATTCATAGAGGAATACAATAATGACTTCTATCTTGAAGATGTCAAAGTCAAGTTGTGTAGCTATAGTTAGTAATATTCTGATAATTTAAGCATGATCGCTAAAGAGCAAGTCTCATCGCAAGCGATATCTTCTCTTCGGTATGTATCTTGTGGATACGAGTCGTGCTTTGAAGGTTTGTACCTTCTCATCAGGATCCCTCTTTTTCTTGAAGATCCATTTATACCTAACAGGTCCAACCCTTATAGGTGGATCCTCGAGGGTCCATATACAACACTTGCATGTGAAGTCTACCTTAGACTTTTATTGCTAACATCCATCTTTCCATGACATGATCTTCAGAAGCTTCATCATATGAAGTTTGGTCATTATCAGATTTCTCTGACACATGGAATCCATCCTCAAACTCATTTGAAGAGGTATTGAGTGTATCATCTTTAATAGCCCTTTTAGTTTCCGATTTAAGGAGCATCGCCATCTTCTCAAGACTAAATGACTTCCTTCACTTAATTTTCATTTTGATTTTCAAGAGTCTCATCCTCCAAGAATCATATCCTTAGAGATGAAATCTTTTAAGAATCTCAAGGTCATAAAGTAGGTATCCAATGCCATCCTTTATTTTCCTAATGAAGCAGCACTCTCTGGTGCTAGATTCCAGCTTATTGCATGGAACCTTATTAAGGATATATTGTAGTCTCTACTACATATATACCTTGAAAACTAAGAACTAATTATGCTAATATTCATTATTAATCAAATCACGTCATATATGATCTAATTGAATCTCCCGCAACTCTATTAAGTTTAGGTGTATCAAGAGGAGTGAGATACGAATGATATTCATATCTCCATAAGGTATTCCTCGAATTCATCCAATAGGTACTAGCTACCTAGAGTAGATCAAATTCATTTTCATCTTCCTTCAAACTTTGGTTCTAAACAAAAATTGTAAAACCTTTGAACATTTCAAAGCTTTCTAAGGTAAAGGGAAGAAACCTCATATCACAAATAATCATCGAATGATATCGCATGTAATCAATGTTTATTATGATACAGATGATCCACATACATCAATATTTATGAGATCTTGAATACCTTGAAATCTGATACCATTCCCAAAGAAGGGTGTATTAGACATTTTTACTTTTGAATAAAATATTCATAAGTATGTAAGTTTTGAACCTTTAGACAATATAAAGTTCAATATCTTACTAGTCTATTGATCTCATCAACAGACTTATGCCCAAGACATGATGCCATATCATTGTCAAATGATCTTCATCCCCCTATTAATCTTTAAAGGTTTAATTTTCACTTTTAGAAATGTTAATGAGCCATTCGTTAATTTTCTAATTTAGTAGAATCCACTAGATGTTAGATTACTATCTGAAATATAGCCATCATAACTCTTTATGACAGGTTTAATCAAGAATTCATGTTTATTTTCAACATTTAGAAATAAACAATGAGTGTATTCTAATATCTAGGACATAGAGACATTCTCTAAGACTAAGGGCTCTCCCACTGAAATTATGAAGTCTATCTATCCAATAGAGATTGTTGCAACAATTGCATCAATATTCATGTAGATGAGTATTAAACCTTAAGATCAAATTTTCTAGCCTTTTAAAGCTTACGCAACCAATTGCAAGTGTTATTAGAAGAATGAGATACATTTATCAGAATTTAATCTTATAAAATAAGAAAGTTGATTTCAATGATGATATGTAGATATAGATTATTACGATGTACTATCCAAGTCCTTCTCTAAGGATCCTAGATAGACTTGATAGTCATACTATCAATACATCGGCTTGTTGTAGTATCAGCATTCATCCAACTCTTTGGATGTCATACGGAAATTATATAAGTACAGTCAACTCCTTGACTTTCCTTCTTGCTTGGATCAGACCATACTTCTACTGCGCTCCCTTCATTCATAAACAACCATTACTTAAGATAAAGGATATTTTATGTTGAATTCAAAAGATTTCGATATAAGAGTATTTCAACATTTATACATGCTTCATTCAATTCATACAATATGAGTATTATGAAGCTTCATGAATGATTTGAGTATAGATAGTATAATGATGACACTCATCATATCTACATACATCTTAACTCTTAAAGACTTAGGTTCAGGTAGGTACTCAAACATTTTGAATACATCATCTCTTATAGAGCCACCAATCTGCATGATGCAGTGAACCATTTCACTCGTGATTAAATGTCGAGAGCTCATATGTATGCCAGAACATCTTCTTAGATTTTATAAGGATTATTTGACAACTACGATCATCATCGACATGATATTTCCAAAGCACACCCGATCAGAGATCAAGACTACAGAGACATACAAATCCTAGGCTTGTAGTCCTATTGTCTATATCATTCTTCATCATTACGAGGAAACTTGCATATTGCAACCACATTATGAGTCCAACTGCAAGTACAATATCTTGATCATGAATCCAATCCATGATATTTCACTAGTTATTATTGAGTATAGTATTGAGTGGGTTTAATGAAGGATTATCTGAAATAATAAATTTGCATAAATATATATAAATATATATATATATATACATATTTTACTTTGATTTAAGAATTTTTATATCAAAGTTGTCTTGCTTTGTCAACATTGAAAGTTTATTCGATTAATCAATTTCAATGTAAGAGATATACTTACCCTTATATTTCAAGCAAGATCCGGGATCTCCTTTCTTATCTTTGTCACATCCCAATAATACGAGAACCTGCAACTCGGATAAAAAGAAACGATAACACATTCCACCTTGCAAGTCCAACTTGCATATCTAATTCGGTCATTAACATCCGGACCTACCACCCCTAAGGTGATGTTGACCCGTCGTTAATTGAACCAACCATAAAGAGGATTAGAACTCGCTATGCGCAATCCAATATCGCCCCAATAATATGAGGACCCGATATTGGGGTCAATATGCATACGGCCTTACTATTTTGAGAATCAAAAAGATCGATCCAGATGCACTTGTATGCAGGAGCTGTCACTTCGTACAGGCGTCTCCTACATACAATCCCTAGCGACGAAACCCTTCGCCTTGACGGGAGACCATGGATGTCACTTATGTGATCCTTCATATCATGTTCAAATTCGAATCAATCATTATGAATCATATTCATTACGATTAATTCTTCCAAGGGAAATACAACTCTATTCATAATAGAGTGTTTTAATTTTAATTGGATTCCGATTAATCTAATCACAATAAATCAATGATCCAAATAATATCCAACAAACATTCTTTATTGTTACTTGAAATATGGTATTATCTCAAATACATAGTATTCAAATTTTAATAATTAGAAAAATACATCATGATTCCTCCAAACATTATCCCTTCCTTACCCGTTGTCATGACCAGTACCGACGGGAGTAGGGACAGACCGCTCACGGAGCAACTTGCTACACCAACGCTCCCCGACTAGACATCATATCCCCATCAGGTCAGGATAATGTGAATTGATTATTTTGTACTTGAGATGATAATCAGACTTCCAACCGAAGTTATACCATATATAACAATAATCAAAACCTTTTTAATATTATTATAAAAAAATTTGCTAAACAAATTCCCAGTCATATTCAAGCAACTTTGTTTGTTGGAATTGTTGTAACCAATTTGTGATCAAGATCAATCATCTTATCATATTTGGTTATGGCAATGTCATTTAAGGATATAATCATCATCAAATATTTCACAAATATCCATCAATAATTATTTCAGAAAATTAACCCTTAATTTTCCTAATTGATTAAATGACAATCACAAGGTTCTTGATTAGGAAAGTTATTTTCAGTAGTGACCCTTACTAAAATTAGCATATCTCAATCAATTTAAATTCAAATCATGCAAAATAAGTTTCCATAGTTTGCTAATTTGATTTACAATAGAACCCAATTGATTTGCACGCATTTCTAGGCGTATCAAAATCATAATTAACTATTTAACTACGTCAAGATTCGTCATCCCCGAAACAATCGATACATGTTCATTAAAAAGATCATAACTTGAGCAAACGGATTCCAAATCACGCAAACTCATGTCCCACAGTTTCCTTATTTAATGGGGAACATATTCAAGTGATAATTTCGTGTTCAAACACTTTTAAACATGGCAAAAAATCGCACAAAACAAGGTTGCGTGAACAAAATGCAATGAAACATCACACAACCAATGCTCAGGTCATCTTAAATTTATGGATCGTATCCAAAACCTCCAACCTGACTCTTATACCACTTGAAGGATATGGGAAGATCCTTAAGCACATCACGGAAGCATGAGGATCGCATCGTATGCGATCAGGAGTGACTAGTTGCTCGAAGCAGCAGAATTTAAAATTTTTAATGCGATGAAACCACATGATCTAAAAATACTTCTCGAATCGTTTCATCTAAACCAAAAACAAGTATAAGGTTTATCTCTTGAAGCGTGGTTGCGATCGAGTCTCTAAATGAAGAGACCTCATGTCTCAAGTCCAATCCGACGGAGGAGACGCTTGCGAGCGCGTTGATGAAACGCGTGTTTCTCACAATCGATGTTGATGATCCAAGCGAAGAATCTCATGATCTCATCATACAAGATCCGATGTTTTCTTCACGAGCGACGCGCATGGAAGGAGATGAAGATCCATGAGCAAACAATCTAGCAACATAACGACGATTTTGCAGCAATGGTGACTCTCTCTAGGGCTCCATGGTGGACGGCCACAATGAGGGAGAGAGAGGACGTGTAGAGAATGAGAGAGAGAGAGCATATGTTGTAGTTGTTGTAACAAGAAGAGCAATAGGTGCCTCTTCTTATATAATATTTTGGGAGTCTATGGATCACAATCTATGTGCACACAAATCCAATGGATGAGATTGATTGTTTTTCCTTTTAATCAATGACAATGATTTGTTGCTCTAATATTTCCACCAACAATTATTAATTTAAATAAATCAAAATATATGTAATATAATTTTATTTGATATAAATCAAATTGTAGAGAAAACAAAAGAAGGAGACCCACCCCACACCATGTATGGAGTGGACAGCCATGGAGTCCCACTCCTTGTGCCGCCCACACCATGTATGGAAAGGGGGAATACTCCTCTTTCTTATTGGACCAAATCTTGGAGATTTTCCAATATCAAATTATGCAACAACAATTGTTGCATATTTAATCACAAAAAATAATTCTAATTTTTTTGTGACAATTTCAATCATACCATTGAAAGAATGTGAATCACATTCACAACCCAAAATAAAATGTAAATTACATTTCCAATTAATTGTCTAAAGTGAATCTAATTCACATCAACATTTAAATTGTAAATGTTATTTACCAATAGCTCTCTCTTATATATTATAAATCACATTTATAATATATGTGATTAATATGGATAGTGCTATCCACATTATTCATATTCATGATAATTAAATCACATTCAATCATCTTGGATCTCTATTCTCATGTGCCCATATAATATGAATCATATTCGCATTATTCACATCTTTTGATAATTAAATCACATTTAATTATCTTAGATAACTATCCATGGAATATGAATCAAATTCATATTACTCATGATAATTAAATCACATTTAATTAATAATTTTCTCAATGCTCGGATACATATATCAACAGTAAAATTATCCTTGAACTCTTTCAAGGATAATGCGCTTTCTCCGCGGATACATGTAGATAAAGACAGGGTGATTGCATTGTTCCATGTCTAGTGACTTGGATATGGAGATCACATCTCAAATCCAGATCTTGTGAACCTCTCATGATGCTTGATTAAATCAAGACCGCAAAATCTAATCTTCTCATTGCATCTGAATCACATTCAGATCAATGTCTAACATTTGGACCAAGATCAGATTACTTATCTACTAAGAGGAGTCACTAAAATCCAGATCCATTACATCCCTCCCTAGGAATAGAAGCGTCATAGTTATACAATCGTTTATGATTACATCACCCTCAGGTATTCCTAATAGTTGTACATTCTGCATGCTGAAAGATCAAAATTAAATCCAAAGTTTTAGATCTATTTAGAATGTCTCCTTCAGGGTTTTATCATTAAGTTTCTCATTCGATCATTGGGTGTCGGTATCGATCATATAATTCCCAAAAGCATATATCATACCTAGGAGTTGATCATATACTTTCCAAAAGTATATATCAAACCTTACTGTTGAGATAAATATCTCTTGGTCTATTTTATGTTTTACATTTCTTTATGTACTTATCATATAATTAACCCAAGGGCTTTTCTCCTATATAAGAGAGCCCTCGGTCTATTCCAAATGCATGGTTTAATTTTCTTCCAACATGGTATCGGAGCAACAGTCCTAGATCGAGGTTCCCATATCCAACCAACCCTAACCCTATATGCCCCCCCCCCGCCCCGTCGCCCGCCGTCGCAAGGGCCCCAGCGCCGCCAGGTACTCTCGCCGTGCCTCTAGGCGTCCTCCCCGTGCCGCCAGGTGGCCCTCCCGCGTCGCCAGGCGCACTCCTGTGCTGCAGAGCGCTCTCCCGCGCCGCCCTAGCGCCAGGCGCTCAACCGGAGTATCGTCATATCGATTCCAGCGCTACCGCTAGATGGGGCCGTCACCTGCCCTAACGAAGAAGGACCTCAAGCACCCTCTGTGGGTCGTCACGAAGGTTTTTTGCACTGAGCCGAGGTCTGTTCTCGTTTGAAGTTAGTGAGATCTTCTGATTTCTCTCTTGTTCTGCGGCTCTAGACCTCGCATGAAGACCTAGGGATGGTTGTATGAGTCTACATATACAACTATTCCCTCCTATGGTTCTGTAGACGGTATTTTATCCCAGTGATATAATCCTCAGTTGTTCCGCGTCTTGGCTTCTTGGTACAATGTCGGAAAGCAAGGGTGGTGTTTTCTCCTCTTCAGGTGCCTTCAAGGGCCCGACACCCATCGTGAAAATGGATGGGACCAACTATGAGTTATGGTCCATGCAGTTTCGTACCCTAATGCAGTGTCACAATAAGGAGCATATTTTGACTGATTCGAAGCCGGCGGACAAAACTGGGGTAAATGCATCATGGAAGCAAGACGATGCCTATGCCCGTATCTGGCTTTCTGGGACACTTACCACGGAGATCGCTAATGATATTGTCAACCAGCCAACTGCGAAGGCTATGTGGGACATATTGGCAGACACATACGGGCAAGCAAAGAATGAGAGCAAGATTCTTTGGCTACAGTTCGACATTTTCTCGACCAAACAGAATGGTTGACCGCTCTACGCACACTTCTCTCATCTGAGGGGCATGTTTGAGCGATTACACGGCTTCATGCCTATTACTACTAGGCTAGCACTGAACAGCAGCAGGCATATCGGAATGCCACCATGATAGGAGTTTTCTTGTCCTCTCTTGACTCAGAGTACGATGCCACTCGTACTCAACTTCTGACTGGAGAGACGATACCGCCGATGGAGGAGGTCTACAAGCGATTGAGCAGGATCACTACCACGGTCCAACCGACTTCTTCTGCTATGGCGGTTACTCGTGGCAGAGGGGGATCGTCCCAGTTTCGTGGCCATGGACCTCGAGGTCGAGGAGGCGACCGACAGCATGGTCCTTATTCCCATTGCCATCGTCCTGGTCACTCTGAGGAGACATGCTTTCAGAAGCATGGATATCCAATGTCTGCACGTGTTGCTGAGCAATCTGAGCATTCTAGTTTGCCTACTTCGGATCCACTTTTCGATGATATTGTCTCCAAACTTCGAGACATGATGACCACTCATATGACTCCAACTCCAGGTGCCACAGATATCGCAGCTACTGCCATAGAATCTTCTAGTTCCTCAGGTACTCCTTTTGCATTTACAAGTAGTGGCAGTTCAGATTTGACTGACTGGATTATGGACTCTGGAACATCACATCATATGTGTGGAGATCGGACGTAGTTCCGTAGATACAGATCTATCCCACCTGGCAGATCCGTGGTTATTGCCAATGGAGTTCGTCTACCCATTGTTGGTCAGGGAGAGATTGTTCTAGCTCCCTCGGAGAATCTTCAGAATGTCTTATATGCTCCAGACTTCCAAATGAATCTTTTGTCCATTAGTCAACTTACAAAAGATTTACATTGTCGTGCCATCTTTGATCCCTCTTCTTTTGTGTTTCAGGACATACTAACTGGCAGGGTGATTGGTCATGGCCATGAGCAGCGAGGTTTGTATAAGCTTGACATACCACCTTGTGATGGCGTCGCTACTCTACCTTCAGGATATGTTTCTCCCTTCATGTGGCATCTTTGATTTGGTCACCTTCCACTACAGAAGATGTGTCATGTGCTACCACAGATATCTCCTCGTACTACACTGGATTGTGAAGCCTGTCAACTTGGGAAGCACCATCGCTCCTCTTTCCCGAGTCGTCACAGTAATCAGTCTTTTGAGTTGTTTCATTTTGATATTTGGGGTCTGAGTTGTGTCCCTGATCATCAGGGACATCGTTTTTATATGATTGATGTGGATGATTTTTCTAGACTTTCTTGGGTTTTCCTGTTAAAAGACAAGTCTGAAGCCGATGCTACCATTAAAACCTTTCTTATTGAAGTTAAAAATATATTCTCCGCTAATGTAAAGTTCATACGTACAGACAATGCTTTGGAGTTTTCCACATTACACTTATCTGAATTTCTCAGGTCCCTCGGGATAGTTCATCAGACTTCTTGCAATTATACATCTCAGCAGAATGGTGTGGTTGAATGTAAACATCGTCACCTTCTTGATGTTACAAGAACAATATTGATTCAGAGTCGTACCCCTCATTCTTTCTGGGGGAACGCCATTCTTACTGCTTGCTACTTGATGAATCGTGTGCCGTCAACTATTCTTTGGGAGAAGATTCCCTTCTTGATTGTGTTTCCCGAGTAGGAACTTTTCTCCCTCACTCCCAGAGTGTTTGGATATGTGGCCTTTGTCCATAACTTCACTCCTGGTCGTGACAAGCTCTCACCTAGAGCAGTCAAATGTGTTTTTGTTGGTTATTCTCGTACCCAAAAAGGGCATAGATATTTTGATCCTGTAGGACAGAGATATTATGTGAGCGATGATGTTACTTTCTTTGAGTCGGTTATGTATTTCTCTCCTACAGGTGACAGGTTATCAAATGCTACTACTGGAGAGGATGTTGTTGTTCCTCCACCTCTGTTTCCTCAACGATATAAACCCCATGCTGCTCCTCAGCTCCCACCACCTCTTCCACCTCCACGCCCCCACCACCTCCAGTTCCATCTACCCAGTCCAAGTTATTACCTCTTGTTTACACTCGCAGGTCTTCTACTCGCCCCTCTGCTCATGCGCCGTCCACATCATCCATCACGCCTTAGGTATGTCATGAACACATTGTTTTTAGTGATGGTATTAGAGCTTTGCCTGATATACATGATGAATTGATTCCAGAAGACAGAGAGGCTGATGATTTGGAGATACCTATTGCCCTAAGGAAGTCTCGTCGTCAATGCGCCACGTATCCTCTTGTTGCTCATGTTTCTTTGGATCATCTTTCAGAGGAGTACAGGAAGTTTGTAGTGGGACTCTCGGTTGTTACTATCAGGAGGCACTACAAGACAGTAAGTGGCGACTTGCAATGGAAAAGGAAATGGCAGCCTTAAGGTCACGTCGTACATGAAGTGTTGTATCTGCTCCAAAAGGTACCTCTATTGTAAGCTGCAAATGGATATTTATAGTCAAGCAAAGAGCAGATGGCAGTGTGGACCGATACAAGGCAAGACTTGTGGCACGTGGGTTCACCCAAACTTATAGGGTGTGTTTGGATAGAGGGTTTAGGTGGGTTAAGTTGGTAGCAGGTAACCCATATATTGATTTTGGTGTTTGGATAGAGGGTTAAACTGGGGGTGGGTTAGAAGTGGGTTTATTGTGATATGATTGTATTGGAGTTTGAAAAAGTGAGTAGTTATTGTGATGTGATTGTATTGGAGTTTGAAAAAGTGAGTAGAAGTGAAGTAGTTTATAATTTTTATATTATATGATGGTATAGTATATTATTTTTTGATGGAATTGATGATGGAAAATTGATTTATTTAATTTTTTAAAAAAGATAAAAAGTAGGACCCACGTGGAGGGAGAAAATATGGGGTAGGGGAGTTAAACCACCCTTGAGGTGGTTTAACCCGTTACACGAACGGGGTCATAAGGTGGACTATCAGGATACTTTTTCTCCTGTGGCTATCGGCACTACGCATTCATCTCTCTATTGTTGTTTCATGAGACTGGCCTTTGTACCAACTTGATGTGAAGAATGCCTTTCTATACGTGGACCTCGAGGAGGAGGTTTACATGCAGCAGCCACCAGGGTTTGCTACTGAGGGGGAGTCTCAGAAGGTGTGCAGGCTGCATAAGGCAATTTATGGCCTGAAGCAGAGTCCGAGAGCTTGGTACCAGAAGCTATCGAAGTTGATAGAGCACCAAGGGTTTGTGTGGTCTACTGCGGACCACTCACTTTTTGTTCAGAGGACACAGAGAGATATCGTTGCTATTCTTGTTTATGTGGATGATATTGTTGTCACAGGAGATGATGACCAAGGCATTCAGACTGCCAAGGAGTTCCTAGGTCAACAGTTTATGATGAAGGACCTTGGCACTCTTCGATACCTCCTTGGGTTGGAGTTCGCTAGGAACCAGCGTGGTCTGGTAATGACGCAGAGAAAGGTTGTGATGGATCTCCTTTCTAAGACAGGTATGACAGGATGCAAGCCTGTTACTACTCCTTTGGATCCGAGCATGAGATTATATGATGATGACACTGAGGAGGTAGAGAGCAGGAGATATAGAGAGCTAGTTGGGAAGCTTTCATATGCCACTATCACCAGGCAGGATATAATGTTTGCAGTAAGCAAAGTTAGCCAGTTCATGGAGCAGCCCAGAAAGGTGCATATGGATGTTGTCTATATGATATTAAGATATTTGAAGAACTCACCTTGGCTCGGGTCTTATATTCAATCAAGATACATCTCTTGAGGTGACAGCTTGTGCAGATGTTGATTATGCAGGTTGTCCCAGAGACAGAAAGTCTACTTCGGGTTTTGTTGTGTTTGTAGGGAGCTCACTTGTTTCATGGAAAAGCAAAAAGCAGACAGTAGTGTCCAGATCAAGTGCAAAATCTGAATACAGGGCCATGGCACAAGGGAGTGCAGAAATGATGTGGGTTAGATCGGTATTAACTGACCTTACTATTGAGGTTCCTCTTCCTATGCAACTTTTATGTGATAATCAAGCTGCACTATTCATTGCCAATAATAATGCTTTTCATGAAAAGATGAAGCATATAGAAGGGGATTGTCATTACACTAGAGACTTGATCCAGAAGGGTCTCATATCTACTGCCCATGTATCCACAGGAGATCAGATGGCTGATATCTTCATCAAGGCATTAGCTACAGGTCCATTTCAAAGGTGTTGCTCCAAGCTGAGCATGATAGATATATATATATGCTCCAGCTTGAGGGGGAGTGTTGAGATACATATATCTCTTGGTCTATTTTATGTTTTATGTTTCTTTATGTACTTATCATGTAATTAACCCAAGGGCTTTTCTCCTAAATAAGAGAGCCCTCTGTCTATTCTAAATGCATGGTTTAATTTTCTTCCAACACTTACAAATTCAGTCAAGTTTCCAAAGCGAGATGACCGTACACATAATTTGAATCCCAATATCTCAAGAGTGGGCTCTTGTCTTCCGGTTCGGTAAATGAACATGAATGATCCCTTTGAGAGATCATATTATTCATATGCCCTTGTATGCACACTAGTGTGTCGGTGTATAGACCTCGATTAGGCCATCAACCTATCAGTCTGCCAAATGTACATACTCAGACATATAGTAAGAGATATGTCTCTGGTCAGAGGACGTGTGCCTATATCGTGTAGATCTTTAGTTATCTCGATCATGGAAGGCCGTATCCCGATATATCGCCGATATATCGATATCGACACGATATCGATATCGAAATCGATATATCGATATATCCGATTTCAGGCATTTTCTTCAGAAAGATTCCTAGATATAGCGATATATCGGCGATATATCGCCGATATATCGATATCGACACGATATCGAAACGATATCGATATCGATATGTCCTTCCATGATCTCGATCTCATTAAGTCAACTCTTTAACCTAACTTATCTAACACTCTGAATCTCTATTCCTATGTAGAGGACCTGCATCAAGAAGTCAGTTAGATGTCAGCCTTTAGAGAAAGGATTGTCATCTCCTTCTCAGGCTGAAGATCCTCTCTCAACAATCATTTGACGATGCTTGATGAGTCATCTATCTAACTCTTTAGATATTCATCCAAGCACCAGCCTCTATGATTCAACTATTGAATCAACTGATGTATGATCAGTAAATACATAACTCTAATTGTACTAAGGGACATATTATGCAAATTAGTTGTTCTTCATTTCATATCAGCGAATGATACTTGCAATAACATTTATTGCATAATGGCTTGTCGTGGGCTCGCATGTCCAACAAGGAAGAGGCTGGGGGTGGAGGAGAGGATGAGGTGGAGGAAGGGGGAGGCTGGGGGCGGAGGAGTGGGGGTGGTTGGGGGTGAAGGAGGGGGGAGGTTGGGGCGGAGGAGATGGGAGGTGGAGGAGGGGGAGGCTGAGGGTGGAGGAGAGGGGGAGGTGGAGAATGGGGAGGCTAGAGGCAGAGGAGGTCGGCCTAGGAGGAGGAGGTTGGCCTGGAGAGGAGAATGAGGGGAGGGAGGACGAGGTCTATCTGGAGAGGAGGATGGGAGAGAGGAGGTCGGCTTGGGGGGAGGAGGGGAGGGAGGAGGTCGGTCTAGGGATGAGGAGGGGAGGGAGGAGGAAGAGAGTGAGGAGGGTCAAGAAAGGCATCTCAATGCTTTTTTCTAATTTATTTCCATTTGTACCCCCACTTAAATGGTATAGTGGTAGTGCAGTGAGCTTACCACCCAAAAGACCAGGGTTCAATCCCCCCTTGTGGGGGGTTGCGTTAGGTAGTCGACATCCAACGTAAAAAATAGTCGAATCTTTCAACATGGAATTGAACAAGAATCCATGTAGCCGAGCTTTACTTATTGTGGGAGAAGGCTTTAACATTTTTTGTGTCCACAAAACTAACGTTAGTTTGCGTTGGGTATGAACGGCAACTAACCCGAGAGACACAAGTGATAGAACAGTAAAAAGTCGGGGGCACAACCGATATTCCCAAAAAGAGAGGGACACAACTGATATTGCAATATCTCAGAGGGACACAATTGTAAAATCATTGCTAAAATATTATTAACTAATCTATACAGATCTCAAAAGTGGGCTTATACCTGCAACTGCATGTCTATTGTTAATTCTTTATTGATTCATTTCCTGCTGTTTTTAGTTTTTTTGGGGAATTTAATGTTGCACAGAACCAATTAAAAAACATAATTTTGCAAGACTGGAAGAATGAATATTTTCATCGAAGTCCATGCAAGATTACAAACTTATCCGTGCAATGTAACTTCAAAGAGAAGCCTTCATGAAACCAAATCTGCACATTTCTCTAATAGCATATACCTCATTTGCAACAGGTGAGTTCTGATCTTCATCACCAAAGACTAGTGCAAGGAGCACATGCTTGAACTCTTCATATGCTTCCTTAAGAAAGAAAAGAAAAACAATCAACAAAGAGTAACATTCTACAGAACAAACTGGAATAGACACCTCTAGGAGAATGTAATAAAAAGAAAACCAGGACCCTTGCAAGCATGATCAGCAGCATTGTCGTATGTCTATCTTTTGTTTGTTTGGATTAACTAAGCCTAGACTGCCTGGAACGGAAGCCATCAAAACAAGCTGTTTTAATCTTTAATTACAACGTTTTTAGTGATGGAAATATGATTAGAGAATTATATCTCAACTAGCATCCTTGTTATCGTCTGTCCAAAGTATCAATAGTTAAGGTTGTGGTATTTCCGCATAGCGTCATCTCTCAAGCCAATTGTGGTTAGACGAACCCCTCATTTATCATCATGTTCGGAGCATTTACCATGAAAAAATATATCAAACTCAGTTGACATTTTATGCATGTGATAAAATATATTATGAATTTTAGAAGAGACTACACCTAAACATAATTTATTAAAAATGTGTGTTCACCTATGTATTCCAATATACTGTATTTAGGTCAATTTCTTTTAATATTGTACTATCATTCTTTTTCTTATTTATTGAGACTTCCCAATAAAAAAACCTTGGTACCCCACCACCCTCACTTTGCCAAACGCTAAAACGTGAGGCAGTGACACATATAATTAAAGCAAGAGCGGAATCTTAGAAGGTTGCAGAAATCGGTAGTCGATACTCAGTCGGCGGGGTCACCTACTAAGGATTAATCGGCAGTCGGGCGACTAATCGGAATTAGTCGGTCATTAGTCGGTTTTGAATTTTTTTTAATTATTTTAAATATATAAATCATTTTTATACATATATTCTTATATATATACATATATTTGTACATTTTATATGCAATCATAATGAAACAAAAGAAATAATTGACTTTATATATAACATTAAGCATATTAGAATATGTTTGCTTTAAAAAAAGTGAAAAACTAAAAAAATAAAAAAAAAAGTTGTTGTAAAAGTCAGCCGATTAGTCGACTGACTAGGCCGACTAGTCGGCCCGACTACTCGAGTGGACCGACTAACGGCCGACTAGGCCTAGTCGAGTCGGCTACACCCCCCCTCCCCCCCGACTCGACTAGTCGGCCGACTTTTGCAAGCTTGCAATCTTATAATAAGTTAAAAACAATTTTGAATCTCTAGGATTCCCCTCAAACATTGCTTCAGCTCCTGCCAAAGGGTTAAAAGATGGACAAAGCCACCCATATTTATGCATGATTAAATAGTGCTTGCCGCTCTTCTGTAAAAGTGCAGTAACCAAATGCAGAACCACATTGAAAAATAAAAATTACAGTTACTAGTTATCAAAATGGATACTATTTTTTATGACTTAGATCTAGGATTTTAGCCGATTGTCATTGGATCCAATCAATCTCAAACCCAAAAAATGTTGTCGGTGCCAGTTTTTCCATGGTAACAACTCAGACCTGAGTCCAGGATGCCAGGTCCATAATAACGAGTGATATTGGGAAGTGCTACCTTAGAGTGAGGCCATTCCTATAACGAGTACAGAGAAAATGGCTATCCAAAAGTCTAATGATACTACTAATAAAAAAGTAATGACATTGCAATAAGACCATTACGAATATAAGAACGAGATTTTAACACTGGAACTATAGTAAACATAAAAAAAAGCAAGAAACTGGGAGTGAGTTAAAAAAGTAGAGTATGATCAGGACGACAATGTCAAAGCGGTCGTCAAAGGAGGAGAGACTCATGCATGCACCTCAGGGCACACGACGTACTCGACAATGACCTCGATGAAGGCCTAGGGCGGTGATGTCAAGGCTGCGGGGGTCGATGTTGAAGACAAAGCTATCACTGCTAGACTTCTTAAGCTAGGAGGCGATGAAGGATGATGTTGCCACAACCAAGGCTGGTGACAGTGAAGATGGAGAACCAGCTGATGACAAAGGAGATGATCCCACTGGCACATGAGGAAATGGAGGGGATACGGGAGAAGGTAAAGGATGGGAATGCGGATGTAAATAATTATATATAAAGGGCCTCTTTATAAATACATTTATTCACTTTCAGTCTCTTGACTGTCATCTCTAAAACAGTTTGATCCAAGAATCTTGACAAGGGTGACAGCTTAAATATAGATGTTTTCTAGGTGTCGTCATGTATATATGGAAAATGTGGAGGTATAAGTGTTAAAGAGTAAATGATCCTTCTACTAATTGATATCCTCGTAATATTGCAATACTTCTCATTATTAATATTGCAATACTTATCATTATTATTTTAATGTTCACATCTTCTAAAAATATCAACTTTCTGAGCCTTGCTCCCCTTATATTTATTAGATGTGCTCGTAAATGAGGAATATGCAAAAAAGGATATTTGAACAAATGTTCTTTACATTCTTCTAGCATATTAGTTGCATGAACTTTGTAGGTCGGGCAAGTCGGGAAGTGGTTCTATGAGTCATAAGCAAGACAACAATATCATAGGGTTCAAGTGTCGCAGTATGCCGACATTAACTGCCATGCCAATGTAATGGTGACTGGCAACACTGAAGTCTGAAAGACATGATGCTGATTCTCCAATATTTTGTCAAGAATGGTACTTTCTGTTAAATTTCCCACATTACAATTAACTTCGATAAGCGTGTCCCTACAATGACTATTGTTGGAGTATATGTGGCATACGTCACTTGTGGTGTAGAAGGGTAAATAGATACTCCAGGATCCATTTACTACATCCCAGTGTTATTCCCACATCTACCAGTGGTGGGACTTGGAGTCTCTGTGGAGGCTATATAAGAAGCCGACTTCCTGTATCAAATGAGAAAATGCAATGCATACATCAGCCCTTCAAGGCATTCTCCCGTTGTTTCATCCCGCTCCTTAAGGAGTAGGGTTCCACGTTAAAATCTATATGTTCCAAGATTTATCTTTCTGTAGTTCATGCTATGTTTATCAGTTCGCTTCCACATTATATTTTCAAAAATGATATCAGAGCGGGTCTATTCTCGAGGATTTTTTATGTTCTTTGTTGGTTTGTACAAGATTCGAGATTATTCTGAAGTTCATGTTCATGATCAAGTTCCAGAAATTTGAGGGTTTCAAAACCCTAATTTGATGGCAGTGCTAAGTTCTAGGGTTTCTTTTTTTGAAACCCTAATACTTCCAATCAGCAGATCGGACCTCAAACAGCAAGCAGCAATCTTTAACTCCAGTCACAGGCGCTCACTGCCCTCCTTGGTTCCATCGCCAAGTCAGGTGCCCTAGAGTCGGGTGACCATCACGAGAAGAAAGGTGATTCCAGCGGTCACAAAAAAAATAAAAAAAGGACACAGGCAGAGGCACCCCCATGCACCCTCCGCTCCATACCCTATTGCCAAGTCAGACACGCGAGCACCCATCAGCGGCGGCATCCCTCTCACAGGAGGCCCCAACATCAGCGGTCTTCCAAGGAGGGGTCCAAACCCTAGTCGATAGGGGGGTCGGGTGGGGGCTCGACAGCATCCCCTTCTCCTGCTCTAAGCAAAGCTGACCTCGCAACTCCTCCTTGCAGTCCAGGCCATCCCGTCCGGCCACCGCCACATCCAGACGCTACAGCATCCTAGGCGTTAAACGTCGGATTTCGATTTTGTTTCGGTAAGGCTGGAAAGAGAATTTCGATGGAATTTTGGTGAAATAGTCGGAAATTGGAGAAATTACTTTTTTTGACCAAAAACGAAGGGGGAGCCCTCCCAAGGCAGGAGTCACCACACCAACTCTTTCATTAATAACAAAAAGGTACATCAGTTGGATATCCAGAAATTGTACAAAGCATTATAGTGCGAGAGAACATTCTCATAGTAAAACCGTTGACCCTTGAATATGCTATCATTCATGCCAGCCCAGATAGCCCAAAGAACTGCAAATGGCCTTGAGACGTCGTCCGTGGACCCAAGACCCACAGAGCGAATAGATCTCCAGAAGTGCTCCAAGCCAGAAGCCTGAACCCAAGACAGCCCCAATGATTCCCAAACATGCATCGAAGATCTGCAACCGAAGAAGATGTGATCCGCGTCCTCCAGAAACCCCTCGCATCTATCACAACACGTCTGCCACACCAAACATTCTTTAATATAGTCATTGTAGGGATATACTTACTTGTTTGGAGAAATTACTTGAAAACTCGTTTTTTTTCTAAAATTAAGATTTCTAATATTCTTTAACTCAATAAATGAGATAGAAATATACAGTTTTTTGCTAAATATCTTGCTAAATATGTGTGTCAATAATTCCCGATTAATATTATAAAATTTATTATACATTACAATTACTAAGTTTTAAAACCCTAATACACTGACTTTAATCCATTTCAGATTTTTCAACTCTTACTCTGATTTACATGATGGACCCCCCAACATGCATATCTTAATACATATTGGAACACATAGGCATTGGTGCTTCAATATAAACTAGCAACTTTCCTTCATGGAAATCAAGATGACCTCACAAGGCCTTCCGCTATGTAACTTTTTTAGCCAAAGAATAACTACTCAATAGCCAAAGAATAACTACAAGAGCAATGCATTCCAGCCAAGAAATGCTTTTTTTGTCCTAAAATTTTTATGCAAAGGGAACTACTACAACAACAACAAAAACAACAAAGCCTTTTCCCACAATTAAGTAGGGTCGGCTACATGGACTCTTCGCCTCCATTCAGATCTATCTTGGGTCAATCTTGGGCTTATATCAAAAAAACTAAGATCCCTTCGTATAGTCTCTTTCCAACACTTTTTCGTCCTAAAATTTTTATGCAAAGGGAACTGTGAAAAATAATTCTCAACTTGCTCTTTACTCATGCGTAGAGTGGACAGCTCATGTCAAGAATGGTACTTTCTCCAATATTTTGTCAAGAATGGTACTTTCTGTTAAATTTCCCATATTACCACTAACTTCGATAAGTATGTCCCTACAATGACTATATTAATATTTTGATGCCAATTTGTCCAGTGGGAGCCAACTATCCAAGAACCTTTTAAGTTTGTACATGCTAGCTAGCAGTTCCAGGACTGCTCGGTGCCTAAATTAGGCTAACTTTGTCGTTTCAAAGTTTATATGGGGCCAGGGAATTTCGATAAACATGGCCCAACTATAACTACAATAAGGTGCACGAGGTGTCATATGGGAGCTAGGAGCTGCGTCAATAATACCCTATTAAAATTATACAATTTATTATACATTACAATTACTAAGTTTTCAAACCCTAATACTCTGACTTTAATCCATCTCATACTTTTCAGCTCTTACTAGGGTTTACTCGATGGATCTCCCAACATGTATCTTCCTACATATTGAAACACATAGGCATTGGTGCTTCAATATAAACTAGAAACGTTCCTTCATGAAAATCAAGATGACCTCACAAGGTCTTCCGCTATGTAACTTTTTTAGCCAAAGAATAACTACTCAATAGCCGTGCCAATATTTATATTAGATAAATCAACATAATAATACGCAAGGCTACAGATAAAGATCCATTGCGTCACCTGAAAATGAATCTACAGCAATCATTGCATGTTAAAACTGCAAACAGTAATTTCTATATAGAAATCCCCCCCTCCCAACTCCCCACAAAAATTGCAAGGCCTCTCCTAGAAGTAGCTCCATATAACAGTCATAGAGGCATCCATCCTGCACATATTAATCATAAAAGAAGACTTGCCATTCCAAGCCTATCCCCCAAAAAATGAGGTACAAGAGCAATGCATTCCAGCCAAGCAATGTTTTTTTCATCCTAAAATTTTGATGCAAAGGGAACTGTGAAAAATAATTATCAACTTGCTCTTTACTCATGCGTAAAGTGGACAGCTCATGTCAGCCGTCTGCTCATGGCACCCATTTACTCTTCCCTCCTGAACTCATTCTCATAACTCAATGTGCAAAGTACACTGTATCATGGATTCATGTTTCTATCACCAAAGAGAATGTTTGACTTTGGTCACAAAGTATCTCCAAATTCTGCTAAGATTTACTGTCTGCTGCTTTGGTCTCTCCTGTATAAGAGGTCTCCACTAGGGATGTTAATCGAATCAAATACCTCCGATTCCATCATGATTATGATTTAATTCGTTATAAAAGTTTCAAATCCGAACTCGAATCGAATTTCAAACGAATTTACCAACTTGAATTTACCAACTTAAA
Source organism: Ottelia alismoides (assembly GCA_037367405.1). Lineage (NCBI taxonomy): Eukaryota > Viridiplantae > Streptophyta > Magnoliopsida > Alismatales > Hydrocharitaceae > Ottelia > Ottelia alismoides. Next base: position 772,797 of record JAZKJV010003385.1, on the reverse strand, counting down.
TTCATAGTCAATTCATTTTGATATTCGAATATTCAAATACGATTCATTTTATTTCAAATTTGAAGTGTTAGTTGATGATTTAGAGCTTCTATAAATAATACTATATGAAAAATAATATAACATAAATATTTTATTGTATAATTCTAATTTTGAAAGTATATTACTAAGATAAGTTGAAAAACATAAAATCAAGGAAAATATCAAACCAATACAGTGAAAGTACCTAATTTTTACAATTATTATGTGTCTTTTACGATATAAATATACTCTTTTTTCTATGATGAAGAAATGTATAAATACAATATAATTATATGAGCCTATCAAAGAGATAGAATGTAATTGATGAAAAAGCTAAACACATTTTGATTACCATTGCATGTTAAAGCAAGATAAGATCAAATTTATATAGAAAGTTGATACAAATTAATATTATTATTTGAATAATGGAAATAGTAAAAAATAGCATAGCAAGTTAAACCTCTTCATTAAGCGTGAGGATATTCAATATCAAAAAACTAAGCCATGAAAATGAAATATACATTTTTTGATGTACAACGGAACAACTTACATTATGTTGAGAAAAACTTGTATATTAAACATGTAATGATAAGTGTTGAGATATTTGTACCTTATTATCTATTTCTAATTTCTATTTCTTTATGTACCTCTCATGTAATTAACTCAGGGCTTTTCTTCTATATAAGAGAGCCCTAAGGCTCTTCTAATGCAAGTAATTCATTTCCTCCAACATGGTATCAAAGCAACAGTCCTAGACCAGGGTTCACGTAAACCACCCTAACCTACACCCCCCCACACCACCCGTCGCCGGCAGAAGCCCCCCTCCCTACCCGCGTCGTCGGCAAACCCCCCTTCCTCCGACGCACCCGCGAAACCCCCCCCCCCAGTGCGGCGACCCTCTGACACCCCCGCTGGACTCGCGAAACCCCCCCGCACCACCCAGCAGTTATCGCCCAGCAGCTCACCGCCCATCGACGGTTGTCGTTGGTGATTCGGTTCCTCCCAACGCAGGTTGGCTTCCCCATTCGCATGCAATCTGCAATTTGGATGTTTATACAAGGCGATACGGTCTGATTTTAATCATTTTTTCATGATTTTCAACATATCAATCACGTCTTCTGACTCTATACTACAACAACAAGTGAGGAGGATGGTTATATGAGTCCATAGATACAACCAATCCTCCATATGATTGTGTAGACTCACTCAGAGCAGTCTACCCATCAGTTTTGTTCCAGATATCGGCGTTCTTGTAACCATGTCAGAGAACAAGGGTGATTTTTTTCACCGTCTGGTGTCTTCAAGGGCTCGACTCCCATCGTGAAGATGGATGGGACGAACTACGAGTCGTGGTCCATGCAGTTCCGCACCCTTATGCAATGCCATAACAAGGAGCACATTCTAACGGATCCAGAGCTGGCAGACAAAACTGGGGCTAACGCTTCTTGGAAGCAAGACGATGCCTATGATCGTATTTGGCTCACCACAGAGATTGCCAATGATATTGTCAATCAATCCACAGCAAAGGGTATGTAGAACATCTTAGCAGACACATATGGGCAGGTAAAGAATGAGAGCAAGATTCTACAGTTGCAATATGATATTTTTTCGACCAAGCAGAATGGTCGACCTCTTCATGCACACTTCTCGCATCTTAGAGGCATGTTTGAGTGTATGTATAGTTTCATGCCTACTGCTACCAGCACTGAGCAGCAGCAGGCATATCGGAATGCCACTATGACAAGAGTTTTTCTATCATCTCTTGACTCTGAGTACGATGCAGCACATACTCAATTACTTACTGAAGAAACGATACCTCTAATGAAGGAGGTCTACAAGAGGTTGAGCAGGAGCACTACTTCATCTATTATTGTGGTTTAAGCTCACAACTTCTCGTGGCATAGGGAGTACTTCACAGTTTCACGGTCGAGGACCACGTGGCCAAGGAGGAGGACGTCAGCATGGCCCATGTTCACATTACCACCATCCCGATCATTCTGAGACATGCTATCAAAAGCATGGGTATTCTGCATCTGCCCGTGTTGCTGAGCAGACAGAGCCTACTTCTGCTCATGTTAATGATGTGCAGTTTGATGATATTGTTTCCAGACTGAGAGAGATGATGACTACTCCTACCACTTCGACGGCAGGTTTTTTAGATGTCGCAGCTACTGCCAGAGTCTCTTCGAGCTCGTCAGGTATTGCTTATGCACTTACCAGTTGTAGCAGTTCAGATTTGTCTGATTGGATCATGGACTTCGGTGCATCTCATCATATGTGTGGCGATCGAGCACAGTTTAGTTCTTACAGGTTCACCCTTCCTGGTATATCAGTTGTGATTGCTAATGGGGTTCATCTACCCATTGTTGGTCAAGGGGAGATTGAAATAGCCCCCTTGATGCATCTGCATGATGTCTTCCATGCTCCAACATTTCAGATGAATCTTTTGTCTATTAGCTAGATTACAAAAGATTTACATTGCCGTACCATATTTGATCCTTCTTCTCTTGTGTTTCATGGCATACTAACGGGCAGGGTGATTGGATGTGGTTGTGAGCAGAAAGGACTTTACATACTTGTCCAGCCACCGTATGTTGGTTCTGCTATTATTCCTTTAGGATATGTTTCTCCTTTCATGTGGCATCTTCGCTTTGGACACCTTCCTCTGTGAAGCTGTCATATTCTACCTCAGATGTCTACTTGTGCTACCTTGGATTGTGAGGATTGCCAGCTTGGGAAGCACCGTCGTTCTTCTTTTCCGAGTAGTCAGAGTCGTCATAGTAGTCGGTCATTTGAGTTGTTTCATTTTGATATATGGGGTCCTAGTCGTGTTCCTGATCATCAGAGACGTCGTTTTTGTATGGTTGATGTGGATGACTTTTCTAGATTATCTCGGGTGTTCTTGTTCAAACATAAGTTTGAAGCGGGTGCTATCATTAAATCATTTCTTATTGAACTTAAGAACATCTTTTCTGCTAATGTGAAGTTTATTTTTAATGGAAATGCCTTGGAGTTTTCCATTTTACATCTATCCGATTTTCTCCAATCTCTTAGTATTGTTCATCAGACCTCTTGTGCTTATACTTCACAGCAGAATGGTGTTGTTGAAAGCAAACACCGTCATCTTCTAGACGTCATGAGGACTCTTTTGATTCAGAGTCAAGCTCATCATTCGTTTTGGGGTGATGTTGTTCTTACTGCTTGTTATTGGTAAACCACATGTTGTCCACTATTCTTGGAGAAAAGCTTCCCTTCTTGATTGTGTTTACCGAAAAGGGCCTATTCTCTCTTACTCCCAGGGTTTTTGGGTCTATGGCTTTTGTCCACAATTTCACTCCTGGTCATGACAAGCTCACACCTAGAGCTGTCAAATGTGTCTTTGTTGGTTATTCTCGTACCCAGAAAGGGTATAGATGTTTTGATCCTGTAGGAAGAAAATATTATGTTAGTGTTGATGTCACATTTTTAAGTATATTATGTATTTTTCTCCTACATGTGACAAGTTGTCCAACACTGATTCTAGTGAGGATGTTTTTGTTCCTCCACCCAGGTTATCTCAATCAACCTCCACTCCATGTTGAGTCTCAGTCATTTCCACCTCCACCTCATCTACCACCTCCACCTCCGTCTACACTGACGCAGTTCCTACCACGTTTTTACTTACTCGACCCTCTGCTCATGCGCCTTCCCCATCATCCAACACGCCTCAGATATGTAATGAACACATTGTTTCTACCAATGGCACTGGAGATTTGAGTGTTTCACAGTATACTGCACAGGAGGAGTTGATACCGGAGAAAAGAGAGGCTGATGATCTGAATGTACCCATTACCTTGTGGAAGCCGCGTCGTCACTGTGCCACTTATCCTCTAGTTGTGCATGTTTCATTGGATTATCTTTCATAGGAGTACAAGAGGTTTGTTGTGGGACTCTATATTGTTACTATCCCATAAACATATCAAGAGGCCGTACAGGATAGCAGGTGGCGACTTGCCATGGAGGAGGAGATTGTCGCTTTGCAGTCTCGTGGAACCTGGAGCATTGTTCATGTTCCTCCAGGTGCCTCTGTTATGGGGTGCAAATGGATCTTTAAGGCGAAGCAATGGGCAGATGGCAGTGTGGATCGCTATAAGACAAGGCTTGTAGCACATGGGTTCACCCAAACTTATGGGGTGGATTATTAGGATACCTTCTCTCCAGAGGAAAGATACTCGACACTGCGCATTCTTCTATCAGTTGTTTCACGAGACTGGTCTCTTTACCAACTCGATGTGAAGAATGCATTTCTATATGGCGATCTACAAGAGGAGGTATATATGCAATAGCCACCAAGGTTTGCTACTGAGGGGGGGTCTCAGAAGGTGTGTAGGCTCCATAAGGCGATTTACAGCATGAAGCAGAGTCTGAGAGCCTGGTACCAGAAGCTATCAGAGTTGATAAAGCAACAGGGTTTTGTGCGGTCTAGTGCGGATCACTTACTTTTTGTTCAGAGGACACAGAGAGGTATTGTTGCTATTCTTGTCTATGTTGATGATATTATTGTCACGGGGGGATGATAAGAAAAGCATTCAGGCTGCTAAGGAGTTCCTAGGTCAGTAGTTTGTGACTAAGGACCTTGGCAATCTTCGATACTTCCTTGGATTAGAGTTCGCCAGAAACCAGTGTAGTCTTGTGATGATCTAGAGGAAGTTTGTTACCGATCTTCTTCTAGAGACAGGTATGATTGGGTGCAAGCCAGCTACTACTCCTATGGATCCAAGTATGAGATCATATGATGATGACACTAAGGAGGTAGACAAGAGGATATATAAGGAGCTTGTTGGGAAGCTCCTATATGCTACCATAACCAGACCAGACATATCCTTTGCTGTGAACAAGGTGAGCCAGTTCATGGAGCAGCCCAGAAAGGTTCATACAGATGTGGTCTATATGATCAAGGTTGCAAAAGTCGATAGTCGGTACTCGGTTGGTTGGGTCACTGGCTAAGGATTAATCGGTCGTCGGGAGACTAATCGGATTTAGTTGGGCTTTAATCGATTTTGAATTTTTAGTTATTTTAAATATATAAATCATTTTTATGCATATATTCTTATATATTTACAAATATTTGTGCATTATTATCATAATAAAAGAAAAGGAGTAATTGAATTTAAATAAAACATTAAGCATATTAGAATAAGTTTGCTTTAAAAAAAGTAAAAAAATAGGGTATCTCCAAGCAAAAATCGATCGACTAATTGGCTTAGTCAGAATTAGTCAATACTCGAACGATCACCCCACTGACTAGACTAGTCGGACCTACTAATCGGGCCAGTCAGGGGAACTTTATAACAATGTATATGATTTTAAGATATTTGAAAAAATCACCTAGTACTGGTCTTATATTCAGTAGTGGTACATCTCTTGAGGTGACAGCTTGTGCAGACGCAGATTATGCAGGATGCCCTAGAGATAGGAAGTCCACTTCTAGCTTTGCCATTTTTGTTAGGAGCTCACTCGTATCATGGAAAAGCAAAAAGCAGACAGTGGTTGTTAGATCTAATGTAGAATCTGAGTACAAGATTATGGCACAGGGAAGCACAGAGATGATGTGGATTAGATATGTCTTGACTGACCTTGTTGTTGAGGTTCCTCTTCCCATGCAGCTTTTATGTGATAATCATGTGGTTCTATTTATTGTCAATAATCATGCATTTCATGAACGGACCAAGCATATAGAGGTGGATTGTCATTATACTAGAGACAGATCCAGAAAGGTCTCATATCCACCTCTCATGTTTCTACTGGAGTTCAGACGGCTGATATTTTCCTCAAGGCTCTTACTAGAGGTCCATTTCAAAGGTGTTGTTCCAAGCTGAGCATGATAGGCATGTATGCTCCACCTTGAGGGGGAGTATTGAGATATTTGTATCTCTTATTATCTATTTCTAATTTTTACTTTCTTTATGTACCTCTCATTTAATTAAACCCGAGGTTTTTCTCCTATATAAGAGAGCCCTAGGGTCTCTTCTAATGCAAGTAATTCATTTCCTCCAACAATAAGTGTCGCCTTGACAATGATAATCATCATGGATAGCCATGCAAGGAAAATCAAAACAACAAAAAAATAAAGGAGATATATCTAGATAAATTTTGAATCACGATAAATATTGAGGAACTCGAAGTAGCAAAACTATCATATTCATGTGCTAGGAGAAGGCTACCATAATCTATCATGGATTTCTATGATCTTTGATAGATAATAAAAGGGAGAATTGGAAAAGACAGTGTAAGGAACGTGGGAACATGAAAATAAATGCGGATGAGGATTTAGAATAGCAATCTTAAACGTTTGATCTTTCATATTAGATTTTATGACTGATATTTGTTACTCTATTTTTATTAAACTTTGGGCGCCTGTTGCATATCATATATAAAAAAGTTTAGAGTACATTACCGCGACGACCAGAAATTACAAAGCATGGTACAGCGAGCAACTACATTTTCACAATAATACCTCTGATTGTTGAATATCACATCGTTTCACCCGATCCAGATGGCCCACAGCACTGCGAACGGTCTCGAACAGACGTCTGTGGAACCGATGCCAACCCGTCTAATAGAAGTCCAGAACTCCGAGAAACCATCAGTCGTGAGCCAAGAAATCCCCACCTCTCTCCAGACCTGAGCCGAAGTCGGGCACTTTAAGAATAAGTGTTCTGAATCTTCCTCCGCCTCCTCGCACCAGTCACAAAGAATGTCCGCCTGACCCAGCAATCTCCCCCTGCATGCTTTATCTAATAAGTGTCCCCTTCTCAAACGCCTAAAGAATACTTCGCTGCCCAAATTACTTTCACGTCCCGGCACAACTCCCTTTCTTGTTCATGCGTCCTCCTGTTGAATTCCTTGTAAGCTCTCTTCATTATAAATTTCCTGCCCAACCATTCAAAATGCTCTCTGTCTAAGGAGAGTATATTCGTCTGGGGTAGTTCCGTCTGCAATCTTAGGTACTCCTCCATGCGCTGCTCAGAGAGATCTGTCAGAAAAACCGGCGCCCGCATTCCCGTTTCCGTTGTCTGCGCAAGTGTAGCCTCTTTTGAGGTCGCCAATGCAAACAAGCGCCGAAATATATCTTCTAGTTTGCCCTCCCCAATCCAATCGTCACGCCAGAATCGAAAGATATTGACATCCCCTACCCTGGGCCTTACCCTAGTCTCCAACCGAGGTAAGACCTCACGGATACTGGCCCAGAGAGGGGATTCAAAGCGAATTCTACCTATTGTCAGCTGACCCTTGACCCCATAGATTTTCCTTAGCAATCTAACCGTAAGCGAGGTTGACGGGCCCCAAACACGACTTACCCACTTCGCAAGGAGCGCCTTGTTCATGCACTCCACATCCTGAATTCACAGACCTTCGTCACTGTGGTCCCTCGTCATCTCCTCCCACCTGACCAGGTGCATCCCAGGTCCCTGCTGCCTCCCGTCCGTCCAGAAGAACCTCCTCATCAAGGATTCTATTTTCCTCCTAACCCATGCCGGTAACAATCTCGTGGAGAAGAAAAAGATAGGTATAGCTAAGAACACATGTTTCAAGAGAACAATTTTCCTCCTCTGGACAATTTTACCGCCTTCCAGCCCGCCAACTGTGTTCCATCCTCTGTAGAATGTCATCTCAGTCTGATTTCTTCAGTTTCCCCGTCACTAATTAAGCCCAGATACTGAATACGAAGGTTCCCCAAGGGGCAGTCTGTCGTCCTTGCCACGTTGTTCCGCTTCGCTTCATTCATCCTAAAGGTTATTACTACCGACTTGCGTTTATTAATCTCCAATCCCGCAAGGCTTCCAAAAATCTCTACCAGTTTTACCGCATTTGCATTTTGGTCTTGGGGCGAACACCGTCGAGTGTCTCCCCCTGTTTATGACTTTCAAAAAAAATATGCATTTTGATCCTCTGTGCCCTCGAGAAAGAGAATAGTGTCATCTGCATACTATAATAGAGGGATAGAGATATCCTCCTTACGATAACTTTTACACCACCATGCTTCAATCTCATGCCTGAATAATACACCCAAAGCGTCTGCTACCAGGATGAGTAACATCGGGGCCAACGAGCACCTCTGCCTCACTCCCTGTTGTGGTTGGAAGAATCCACCCTCAGGCTTTCCTTTCACCAGAAAAGAGTATGAGGCATGTCTTTAACTAATAGGATTATACATAACTATATATACACATTAAATTGGGTATGGCTTAAAGTGCTTTGTATCCTCTTAATGCCTCAAAATTTTTGAATAGCGTGCTAATATTGATTATTGTACTTATATAAAATAACTCATACCTAATTTAGATGTTTTGTATAACCGATGCATGAAGGACCCGCATCTCTAATTCATAACATATTTTGCAGTCAAACCACTTGAACTTATTTATAAATAGGAAAGGAAAGAAATTGGGTCTCATTAGAGGGGTCCGATATTGCATATACACGTCACGCATTAACAATTCACGTCGGTGTAGCGTAGGAGTATGGAAATCATAGTGGTGAACATTGAACATAATATCAACGGAGCCTAGATATGATTATAAGTTTAAAATTAACCACTTAATCACTGTAGTAAGTTGATTTGAGAGTATCTTTAGTTGCTTGCATATATAAGTGATATAATGCAAATGTTAAATCTTTCAATGTAAATAAAACGTAGTAACTTTTTTAATGCATATTCATATATTCTTTTATGCATCTATTTACGTACAAATGAATTCAAATAAATGCATGTCAACCTTTTGGTGCAATTATACTATAATTCCTTACACAAGAATATTCAGAAAAGATCATAATCGACCTAGAGTGGTTGTTACATGTATATATAAATATGTATGTATTATATGCATGTATATGTATGTACTATAAATATATATAAATACATGGATACATATATACGTATATGTATGTATGTAGATATCGAATCGAATTCGAACGAATTCAAGTTAATTCAGATTCAATTCATTTGGGAATCGAATCCACAAGTTAAATTCAAATTCAGTTCATTTGATTTCGAATCAAACTTGTTTTGAATTTTTATTAAACAAATCCTAATCAAATTCGAATGATTTGGTTCAATTAGCATCCCTAGTCTCCACTATATAAGATACCACAGTGCTTCTTATCTTATTAAGCAATGTCATCCTATTTTTCTACGTGGTTTAAGAGCACATGTATTATATTGTAGTTCAATACCTCTTTTAAAATCATAACCCTACACTCACAAGAAACTTCATTATGACATCACCAATGATGAGACAGTTGCCGCACTGCCATAACGGTGTGGCTGCACCACACGTTGTCGTACACCATGCAGGGCCCAAAGCCGTAACGAATAAGGACTCCACATGAGGGCTTCTAGCCCACCATTCAGAATTTCCGAGGTTTGTTTGATACCATTTGTAGAAGTAGGGGTCATTTCGACCCTCCCCCTCATTCTAGAGGCATTTGGATCCTTTTTTGAGGCAACATTAAGGTTTTCTTCATGAGTCAAGGTATTGTACCCCTCAGTTTACAGCTACAATCTTTTCTGATGCAGGTGCAGACCTCAACTTCAAAGAATCCCACTGGCTGGGGCGCGAGCCCTTCCGAGGGCGTAGTAGGATCATATGTTGTTGCTTTGGTTCTCGGAGGAGGAGGACCTCCCTCGTACCTTCTTCAGATTTGAAAGAGCATGGCTGCTGCAAGATGGCTTCCGAGAGGCGATGGCGGAGTACCAGGTTGCAGAAAGCGTAGTCGGTACTCGGTCGGCGGGGTCACCTACTAAGGATTAGTCGGCAGTCGGACGACTAGTCGGATTTAGTCGGTCATTAGTCGGTTTTGAATTTTTTATTATTTTAAATATATAAATCATTTTTTATACATATATTCTTATATATATACATATATTTGTACATTTTATATACCATCTTAATGAAACAAAATAAGTAATTGACTTTAAATATAAAATTAGGCATGATAGAATATGTTTGCTTCTAAAAAAAGTAAAAAACTAAAAAAATAAAAAAGGTTGTTATAAAAGACGACTAGTCGGTCGACTAGTCGGGTGGACCGACTAAAGGCCAACTAGGCCTAGTCGAGTCGGCTACCCCCCCCCCCCCCGACTCGACTAGTCGGCCTAGTCGGCTGACTTTTGCAAGCTTGGCGGAGTTCTGGGCGGGATGTCGGCCGAGTGCAAGGTTGCAGAAAGCGATAGTCGGTATTCGATCGGCATGGTTACTGACTAGGGATTAATCGACAATCGGGCGACTAATCGGATTTAGTTGGTCATTAATCAATTTTGAATTGTTTTAATTATTTTAAATATATAAATCATTTTTATATTGTTGAAGAGCTTTATGTTTTTTGCATTGTTTTACTTTCCTTCTGTCCAGAGTGTGTAATTTACCCATTAGGTTTCTCACCCACTAGGGTTTCTCTCTTCTATATAAGAAAACCCTCGAGGCTCTATGAATAACAAGTTCTCATTTTACCTCAACATGATATCATACCGACGGTCCTAGACCGGATCCCTGATCCGAAACCCTACCCCACCCTTCAGCCCCGCGCCTACCGCCTGCGCCTCTAGCCCCGCGCGCGTCGCCCGCCTCCAGCACAGCTTCTCGCGCGCCACCCTAGCGGCTGCGAAGGTTCCTGCGAGCCGCTCGTCGCCTTCTTGCGGCCACAACGGCTCTCTTTGCCGCTCATCGCCTTCGGCAGCACCTCCTGTTGTAACAGCGACCTTCATCGCTGCTTCCTTGCGGCCGCATCGACTGCTAGAGGCCCTTGTCGCCTCCAGTTGTAGTCCACAGCCGCCCTTTGCGACCTTGCCGATCGCCAGCGCCTCAACGTACCTCCGAGGTTGCCACCCATAGGCAACCAGGCGCCCTCGCGGCATTTTTCGCTGAAGGTCAGGTCTGATTTCGCATTTTAGGGGTATTTTACCCTATTTTTCTTCAAAATCAGACCTTGGTTTCTTCTTTCTATGGCTGTGAGATGAGTCTACAAACACAATCATCATGTTACATGATCATTTAGATACTGAGTGTATCGGTTTTGCGTTTCTATGATTGTTCGTGATGTCGGAAAATAGCTTCGATACACCATCCAAGGGTGCCTTTAAGGGTATCGCACCCATTGTGAAAATGGATGGAACAAACTACGAGTTACGGGCCATGCAGTTCATGAATATGTGGTACAGTTATGGCAAGAAGCGTCTTCTAACGTAGGATGAACCGGCGGACAAGACAGGGACCAATGCGTCATGGGATGAGGATGATGCATATGCCAAGGTTTGGCTATCTAGGACGGATACTTTGGAAATTGCCAATGACATTCTAGGTCAACCCATAATAAAGGCAATGTGGGATCATCTTGCTGCGACTTATTCTCATGCTAAAAATGAAACCAAAATTTTACAACTTCAGCATGATATTTTTACAACTAAACAGGGAGGTCGTCTACTTCACGTCTTGTTTACTTCCCTGCGGGGTATATTTGAGAAACTTCATAGTTTCATATCCCTGACAGCATCCCCAGAGCAATTGAAGGCCTACAGAGATTCAGTCAAGACAGGTGTGTTCTTGACAGCACTCAATCCAGAATATGATGATGTCCATTCTCAGTTACTGACAGATGCCACCATACCTCCAATGGAGGAGGCATATCGGAGATTGAGTCGACTCAATATCTCATCCACACCATCTCAGACGTCATCCGCTATGGCTGCCTCACATGGGCGAGGTACATTTACTCGTGGGAGGGGTGGCTCCTGAGGAAGAGGTGGATCTCGCCCAATACAGGCATGCTCTTACTGTCATCGATCAGGTCATACAGAGGCGGCATACTAGTCAAAGCACGGGTACCCGCCATCAGCTAGGGTTGCAGAGCAGAACCCGACTAGTCATGCTACTTCTGATCATCGCTACGATGATTTTGTTGCTCAGCTTCGAGAGATTATGCCTCCAGCAACAGACTCCACAGGCTCCCACTCATCAGATATTGTGGCTTCTGCTTCCACATCAGGTACTACTCATGCTTTTTCTGGTCATTCCATACCAGACTCTTCGGAATGGATCATGGATTCAGGTGCATACATCATATGTGCGCTGATAGACTTCAATTTGGCACATACAAACCTGCTAAGCCTAGTAGATCCGTTGTTATTGCAGATGGAACCCAATCCCCAATTACTGGACAAGGGGAAGTTCATTTGACGCCAACCATACATCTACAGAATGTTCTTCATGCACCATCTTTTTCTATGAATTTATTATCTATCAGCCAAATTACAAAAGATTTACATTGTTGTGCGATATTTGACACTAGTTCTCTTGTGTTTCAAGATATACTCACGGCCATGATGATTGGATGTGGATGTGAACATTTTTTTTTTGAATAAAAACAAGGGGGAGCACTCCCAAGATGGGAGTCACCACACCGCAAATTTCATTGATATGCAAAAAGTTACATCATCCGGATACCCAGAAGTTGTACAAAGCGTTACACTGCGCCACCACATTTTCATAGTAAAAACACTGCCCTTTGAAAATGACATCATTTCTACCAAACCATATAGCCCAAAGTACCGCAAAAACTCTGGAAACATCACCGGTGGAGCCGGCTCCCACCGCCCGAATAGATCCCCAAAAAAGATCCGCACAGGAAGACTGAACCCATGGCAACCCCAAGGACTCCCACACGTCCACCGACAACCTGCAACCGAAGAAGATGTGATTCGCGTCCTCCACGCCATCAGTGCATATGTCACAATGAACGTCCGTCGCGCCCAACAATCTTCCCCTTCTGACCTTGTCACACAGACGACCCCGCTGCAGACACCAGAGGAACACCTTAACCCCGGTAGGAATCTTTGCCGCCCAAATAATCTTCAGATCCACACATAGGTCCTCGTCATGCTCTATCCCTCCACCACACAACCTCCGGTACGCCTTCTTAACCGAGAACTTACCCTCCACCCACTCAAAACAATCCGGCTCCCCCGACAACTCCCCGGCAGAGGGAATCTCCGTAAGCAACTGCAAAAAATCCTGCATCCTCTGCTCAGACAGAACCGCAGTGAACCTCGAAGCCCAAGTACCAGAGTCCACCACCTCCGCCACTCGCGCCTCCTTGTCCACAGCCAACGCCACCAATCTAGGGAAACGGAGCGCCAAAGGCCCCTCTCCCGTCCAGTCATCATGCCAAAATCTGAAGAGAAGCCCATCTCCCAGCCGTGGGCGAAGAAAAGGCCTCATAGCTGGCAGGACCGCTCGGACCTCACTCCACAGCGAAGACTCATGACGCCGCCTCGCCGCCACCAACTCGCCCGAGACCCCATATATCTTCCTCAGCAGCCGCACCACCAGCCAGTTCGATGGGCCCCAGATGCGCACGACCCACTTCGCAAGCAAGGCCCTGTTCATATATTCCACATCCCTGACCCCCAACCCACCCTCGGAAACGGGTAGAGTAAGATCCCTCCAAGCCACCAGGTGCAGCCCCTTCTTATCCTGCTTTCCACTAGACCAGAAGAAAGATCTCATCAAAGCCTCCACCTTCTTTCTAACCCCAACAGGCATCAAGCGGGTAGAGAAGAAGAAAATCGGAATTGCAGAAAGAACATGTTTGAGCAGGGTAAGCTTCCCGCCCTTGGACAAAGTGACAGCCTTCCACCCCTCCATCCGCTCCAACCTCCGAAGAACACAGTCCCAATCGCACTTCCTCAGTCTGCCGTCAACCAAAGGCAAACCCAAGTAGGAGATGGGTAATGCACCTAGGGGGCAGCCCGCCCACTCAGCTAACCGGATCCTCTCGTCCTCCTGCATCCCAAGAGTTACCAGTAAAGACTTCTGCCTGTTGATCTGCAAGCCAGAAAGACATCCAAACACGTCCACCAGGACAGCAGCATTGTGGTTCTGTGCCTCCGTCCCCCCCAAAAAAATCAGCGTGTCGTCCGCATATTACAAAATCGGGACGGAGATGTCCCCCAACGTGAACCCCTCACACCAACCTTCCTCCACTGCCCGCCGAAATAAAACCGCAAGACAATCCGCAACCAAAACAAACAGAAGGGGAGCAAGAGTGCACCCCTTTCGCACCCCCCTCTGCGGTTGGAACCAGCCTCCCTCCTGACTTCCATTGACCAGCACCGAGCAAGCGTAGTGACACACCTCTTAACCCAGTCCACCCAAAGAGGAGGAAATCCTTTCTTCTCAAGCGACGTCCACAAGAACTTCCAGCTGACACAATCATAGGCCTTCGCATAGTCGATCTTCCAAATCGCACCTTTCTTCCTAGATCTCTTCCATTCACGACAGACCTCCGCCGCAGTCACAATACCATCTGCCATACAGAGTCCAGGAATGAATGCGGACTGAGAAGGAAGGACCACACTTGAGAGAACAGCTCTAAGCCTGCTCGCCAAGATCTTGGCCACAATGAGATAGATGCCGTTAGAGATCGATATAGGCCGATAGTCTCCAACACCCACTGGGGTCTCTTTCTTAGGCAATAGAAAAATCAAGGCCCTGTTGACCTTCTCAAAGCCGCAGTTGCCATCCCTGAACTCATTCAGAACCCCCATAATTTCTCCCTTCAACAGTTCCCAGAACTCCCTGTAAAAACAAATAGAGAAACCATCCGGGCCAGGAGCCCCATCCGCATTCAAATCCCAGACCGCCCGGCGAACCTCCGCCTCCGAAAATTCGGCCACCAACAAATCCGCATGCTGCCCGGTCAACGACCCCGACCCCCGCCCGGTCCACCCCCAACCATCCCCCCCTCACCCTCTTCGAGGCCCCTACAAAATGCTCCCGCAAGGCAACACCAATGTTCCTTTCCCCCGAAACCCTTCGGCCCCCCACCTCCACCTCATGCAAGAAGCTCCTTCTCCTCCTTCCCGATGCAACCGAATGGAAGAAGCGAGTGTTAGCATCACCCTCCCTCAACCACTTCCGGCACGACCGCTGCCTCCAATGAACCTCTTCTTTCCTGTCCTCCTGGTAGACCACCTCCAACCATGCATCCCTCTCCACCTCCTCCGGAGTCAAACCCCGGTCATCATCCAGCCCATCCAGCCTGCTAATCCCCGCCTCCGCCTCAGCCCTGCTGGCCCTCCTCCTACTGGCGACCTCCTTCCCATACGACAGCAACACCCTCCTAAGTGCGCCCAGCTTAGCCGCAAAACGCGACACCACCGAACCGGAGACGGAGAACGCCCGCCAATGCTCGGAAACCAGATCCCGAAAGCCCTCCTCCAGCAGCCACTTCTTCTCAAACCGGAAAGAGAACCGAGCCACGCGCTCCTCGTCAGAAAACCAAAGAACCGGGGTATGATCAGACAGCGTCCTCGGAAGAGCCCAAGCCCTCGCCAAAGGGAATAGCTCCCCCGCCTCAACTGACACAAGGAACCTGTCGAGCCTGGACCTGGACCTCGCATTCCTCCACGTGAACATGCAACCTGCCGCGTCCACCACTGACAAGCCCAAAGAACGGACCACCTGCCTCAACTCCGCAGATCCAGCATCCAAGCCCCCGCCACCCCTCGGCCTGTCCTTCGGGAACAAGGTGACGTTCAGATCCCCACCAATAATCCAGGCTCCATCCCCTACCCCCGGCGCTATATCGTCCAAGTCAGCAGCCAATCTGCCATCCTCCTGACGGCACGGGTCGTAGACGTTAGTGATGAACAGGCAAAGACCATCCGCTCTACGACGAAGCCTCACCGACAAAGCAAAACGGGAGGCGAAAGTCCCCAACAGGTCAAAAGAATCGGACCGCCAACCTGTAAGAAGCCTCCCGGAAGCACCCGCGGCCTCTTTCACCGCCACCTGAAAGATGTCACCCCTACTCACCTCCCTTCGTTGTTGATCATCCAAGGACTGCAGCTTTGTCTCCTGAAGAATAAAGATATCTGCCCCAGCCTCTCTCAGCAAATTACGCACCCCGAGCCTCTTGTCGGGCCGGCCCAAGCCCCTCACATTAAGAGACAGCAGCTTCATTTAGGCAACCGATCAACGATCTTCGATGGAGGAATAACCCCCAACCGTCGCGCCATTCCCCGATCCAGAGCAGCAAAGCGGTTTCTCACCTCAATAGGACTGCCGTCCCCCACGCCAGCTACCTCACCTGCAACTCCCGCCGCCAACGCCACCCGCAACGACGCCCTTGCCAACCTCCCCACCCTTCTCCTTCCGCCCCTCGCCCTCTCATATGCCAAACCGAACCGGCGGTCAGAGCCCTCTCCGCCAACCTCAACACCGGCCCCCAGAGGCAATAGAGGAGCCCCCACTACGCTCCCCAGGCCGGCAGCGACGCCCGCACGAGCCAACGAGTCCCCCTCCACCACCGACCCACCTGCCGCCATCACCTCGGCCAGCAGGATCGACCCCTCCCCCAACTGCTCACCCGCAAGCGGCACCCCGACAGCCAAATCCCCCCCCCCGGTACCGGCGAACCTCCAACCACCCCCTCCAGCCCCATGGACACAGCTGCCACCTCCCCCACACCACAACCCTCAACCACTTCACCCACAGGGCCCCACAGCACAGAACCCGCCCTCGGAATCCCCACCTCAGAAAAGGAACCAAAGCGAACCATCGACTTAGCAGGAAGAAGCCCGTCGGAGGGTCGGCCCCCTCACAAGAAATCCCCCCCTCCACGGGCAGCACCCCCACCTCCGGGACCTGCGCGGCACAAAGGCGAGCCGCCTCACCACCGCCAACCTCCGACCCAGACTCCGCCACCGAGATGCCCCCTTACGCACCCCGGCCCCCTGCAAAGCCGCCCAGACATCAGCGGCCACCAGCTCAATCAAGACCTTCCTGCCATCCAGCACCACCTCCCACCAGCCCATCCTCTCCTCGCCAACCGGCCTCACCCGAAGCAGAACGTCCACAGGTTGCCCCGGGTCACGGCCCGCTGTCTCGACAGAGTCCACCATAAGAACACCCTGCAGCAAGCTCGAGATGCGGTCCTTCGACCTCGCCCTCATCGGCAGCCCCCTGAGCACAACTCGCTCCACCTGAGCCGGCACAACCGCGACATCCGAGTCCCGGACCCTCCGCCACTTCATCTGCAACACTCCCACGGCCGACCCACTCAGCAAGGCATGCTCCTCTTGCGCCTGAAGCCCTCTCGCCAACGCCCGCCACGGAGAGATCAGCCCCACATCACCCTTGAAAAGCGCCTTCGACACGTGACGAGTCCGCAAAAGCCGCGTTATGAAGTTGTTTTTAATGTTTGTTCGTGGTACTAATTATGAGTCGTTCGTTGTAGGCGGCAATCGGAACAGTCAAGAAATAACCACAATTTTTAATCAAATTTAATCAAGTGGTTTTTATGTTTATTTTACTTAGGCAAGTCCCAAGCTCGATCACAAGGAGGCAAAGGAACAACCTAGATTAATGTCTATCCAATTTTGAGTTCGGTTTCAAGGCGGTATTTTTTTTGGAATTTTTCAATGCAAGATGAGATGCAAAATGCAAATTCGGCCTATTTTAGGGACTAAAATGTAAATTTCAGTCAAACAATGTCCGAAAAATACGAAACTTGGCCACAATGTAAATGACGCTGAAATGAGTGCACTGTAATTTTTTTGGGATTTTTAGATGCAATATGAATTTTTTATGAATTTTTAAATGCAAACAAATTAATTTTCAATATTTAATTTTAATAAATATTAAACCTACTTATTTTCGAGAACTAAAATTATCTAAGATCTATCACTAGGTAATGGATCTTAGAAAAATCCTAGACCTCGAAAATGTGGGATTTTATACCTATTAAAAATCAAACATTGAAATGTGCAAAATGATTTTTACAGGGCAAATGATGCATGCAAATGCAAAGATTTTTGGGCACAATGTTAATCAAAGTAATCTCTACAATATTTGATTTTTGGAGAATTTTTAGAGCAACGGTAGATCAACAGCAATTTTAATAACACACAGTGGGCAAAATATGCAATTTTCCAAAAATAATTAATAATTATTTAACCACTTATCACAAAAATATCCACAATGTGTCAAACTGTAGAGAATTAAGTGAGAAACATCATGCAATTTTTAGAAAAATGAAATGATGAAAAACAGAGGTCTAAAATGAAGGAGAACTGCAGGGGTACATATGCAATAAGTAAATAGATAAAAATACTGCAGGGGGGACCTAAAAGTTATTACCGAAACTTGGGACGAAATCTGCAAATAAGGGAACCCCCAGGGGGCTTCTTGCAATTGACCCCGAGGTCACGTGCGTAGCACGTGACCGGGGGGTGATACAGCTGCTGACGTCCCCTCACTCACGTGCGACGCACGTGAGGAGGGTCTCGGGCTTCGAGCCCGGCCCGGCGATGTGGAGCGGAGGTGGGAGGGTCGGCGCTGGGCGGAGGAGCAAGCCGAGCCCCTCCCGGTGGAGCGGAGGCGACGGAGGCTGTCGCGGGGCGGAGGGCACGACCGAGGTGTGCCAGTCGAGGCGGAAGTGGCCTGCTGCTGTGGCGAGGTTGGTGGCGGGCCGGCGGTGCGTTGTCGGAGGGCGGAAGGGCCCCGAGCTCCTGGCGATGTTGTCGGAGACGACAGCGAACTCGGTGGTCGTCGGATATGGTTGATGAAGGCGTCGGTTGTCGGCGAAGGAGCAGCTGAGTTGTCGAAGATGGTTGGCGTTGTATGTTGTCGAAGGAGGTTGTCGAAGTTGCGGTGGCGGTGAAGTGGCCGGAGAAGATGACGATGGTGGTCGATTTCAGAGGGAGGCTCGACGGTAGACCGGAGCTGGGCAGGAAGGCACGGAGGCGTCGTGGGCTGCAGCGGCGTCGATGAAGATGCCGGATCTCGTCGGGAAGAAGGCGGAGCTCGGGCTGTCACCACCGAGCTCGCAGCGAAAAGAGTTCATCCTTGGCTAGTGACTGCATTTGCCCTTGACCTTTGATACACGTGGCAAGGGATGCAACCGGCGGATGTCGAGGAAGCGGGGCAGCGAGGTATTATTTATAGGCGAGACGGGGGGTCAGAGGTGGTTGCGGGAGTTGAGGAGGTCAACGGGCGACGGCTGCGAGGATATCGGGGGAGGCCGGTACGGAGAAGGCGGCGGTCGCGCGAGATCAAGGGCGGAGAATTCGGGTGGTTGCGAGGTTGAAGAAGAAGATCAGTGGTCGTTCGATCAAGCGAGATCGAACGGCCTTGATCATGCCACGTGGTGAAGAGGGTGCGAGTGCGGGGCACGTGCGGAGCACGTGCCTGTGTGGCACGTGTCACGCACGTGCGTGGCTTTAAATATTTTTTTTAATAAAAACGATATAAAAAGGGGCCGAAAATGACTGACACGTGGCGGCCTCTGGGGCTGCCACGTGTCAGCACCAGATAAATCGAAAAATAAATCGTTTGTAAAATCAAAAAGAAATAGCAAATGACCTCGGATCGAAAAAGTTCCTTCACGAAAAATGCTCGTCTCGACGAGATCTACAACTTTCATGAAGACATCAAAGCCAAATTCGGTCAAATGTGAAAAGTGAATTTTTGGGGTATCCCATGTACATAGAATACCTTGATTTTTGGTTTTCTAATTTTTTTGTCATTTTTAAACACGATAAAAATCCGGAAAAATAAGGAAAACTCAAAGATAAATAAAAGAGACCTTAATCTAATTTTTTTGGATTTTTATTAATAAAGAAAATATATACATAAAATATAGGTCAGAAAAGCCGCGAAAAGATATAAAAGAGGCCCAAAACCCAACTTTCACATACGAGCTCCGATTCACTTGAACTTGGTCTTGTTTTGAAGATAATTGAATGTACATTAGTTCAAAAGTGAGTAGGATCAAATCGGACACTGGATGGGGAAGATATGTGGCTTTTAGTCCGAAAATCCTGAAACTAGGGTTTGGGTTTTTGGTCCACTTTCCAGGGTTAGTGATTTTTTTTGTATTTTTTATTTATTCTTGTTAGTGATGTGCACACAGTGGATGTGGTTTTGTGGCATTCGGAGTTAGCATGAAGGAGTTAAAAATAGGGGAAGTTAGGCTATTTACAGGTCATTTTTGGCTTGGATTTTTGGCTTCTTATTTTATGCAGAAATTAATGCTAAAATGCAGTTCTTATGAAATCATGCATGAATGCTAATTATGCAGAATAAATGCAGAAATGTAGTTGATTTTGAGGGACTTGAGCTTTAATTAATGAGACTTAGAATGGTGAATACGAGATTCATCATCCCCCTATACTTAAACCATGCTCGTCCCTGAGCATCAAAAATAAATGCCATGAAGTGAAATGAGACTGGGTTCCATACCAAGACCATGAACTGAAGGTGAAAGTGAAACTAAACTCGACCTTTGGATTAATAATGTGGCGGAACTTCTGTGAGACTTAGAATTTTAAAATCAACAGCCCTCAAGTTCTACACATCATTGTCACAGTTTCGACTCAGAAGTCATCTTAGATCAATCCTCTTCCCAAAGTATACCCTATGAATATTGAACAACCGACTCATGTGTGTGAAGGGTTTTAGCTCTTCCCATTCAGAATGCCAGACTACCATGCTCCCCTCCTCTCCAGTAACTCGTCCTCGGGGAGTCAGGTATTTCCTTCTAAGGTCTGTCGCGCTGTGTTCACAATCGAATGAGGGAGAAGATAGAAGAAAGAGAAAAGAACTGGAGGGTGGCCAGTGTAGTCACCTCTCCTTGTGGAGATAGCCAGTGTAGCCGAGTCTCCACCAAGATCTGCAGGTTTCTGAAGCTCGGACCTTTTTGGTCGGACTTTTATTTGGTAGAATGCTTCTATGTATTTGGAATTTTTGGTGGTTCTGCTTGGATCTTGTTGTGCCCCTACGGATATAGAATCTTTTTGTTCCGTACATTTTTTGGGGTCTTAGAAAAATTGTGCCCAGCCGTCCATCCCTTTTCCGAAGCTTTATTTCAACCCGTACTCCGGTCTTTAGATTTCCACGCTACCAGAAAAGAGACTCACACAGTCTTCCAACATCCCGTCTTGGTTGAGCTAAGTGCATAGTGCGAGAGTGCGAATTAATTCCCTATTCCAGAGTGGTACCCAGAATGAAGAGACCAGGTTAGACACTAAGAGTCAAACGCTGCACATTGTCATGTGGAACTTAAGGAATTAAGTCACAAAGACCTGAAGCTCTTAAAATCCTATTTCTCGGTGAAGTTCCTCTGAAAATTAGGTGGATTAAGGTCAAGCCCAGACCACTCTCGGTTTCGGCTCATAACTCGGTTCAGAACCCAATGACTTTTCACAGATGCAAATGCATGCGGTGATGTTGGATGGAGTGCAGGTGCGTGAAATGCAGACATTTCATCATTTTTTTTTGACATTTTATGCAAGGGATTTTTTTATGCAGAAAATGGAATAAGAAGCCTCTTTTTCATTCTTTTTTTTTTAGAAAATTTGGGCAAGTCAGTGTTCTTCTTTTTTTCAGTTAGTACCCACCCCGTAAATACATATAGACTTACGCGAAAGTACGAGATATGGGTAAAATATATACAAAGTATATATACGACCCCCCTATACTTAGCGAGTGATGTGTCCTCAGAGCACAAGAAGCGTAAAGAAGACATAGCTCGGGCTAAGCGTAAGAGAGTGAGAAAAAAGAAAGAAAAAAGAAAAGAAGAAAAAGAATGAAAAGAAAAGCGGTCAAGAAATGAGGAGAGTATATACGGGTGGATGTCGGTTCCCCCTATACTTAGGCTCTGGACAGCCTAAGTATGGAAGAAGGGTGGATATGGAGCGATTGGGAGTCAGGAGAAGAATGATATATACAGATGGCATCGGTCCCCCCTATACTTAGGCCTTGGCCTAAGTAAAGGAAGAAGCTGTACAAGGAGACCAATGTGGTCGGGAGGGAGGGTGGTTAGCCGATGATTAAGGCGGTTTTCGGCTGATCTTTTTGTGAGCCTGCGGTGGAAGATCGTAATGATGAGTCGGAGATGAGGCATATGATTCCCAACTATTGTCAGTGTCATCCTCAGACAAATTATGATGGATAGTGGATGAATTGTTTGAGTCAAATGAAAGATATCCATCATCGGAATTATCCTCAGAGGAGTAGTAATTGAAAGTGGGCATACTCCAAGTATTCTGGTCTTTTTGTTTCTTCAATTGTTTTCTCAGAATTCGTTCCTTCTTGGGGTCAATCAGTTTGTCCTCGGATGAATGCTCAGAAGCACCGGTCTCAGTCAGCTCATACGAAAGAATTCCAGTGTACTTGAAGAATGCAGGAGCATCAGCTTTGGATGAGTAGTAGTTAGGAACGGGAGTTGTCCAACGCGGATTGAATTTTGGATCCTTACGAAGATATGGCTTTAGGGCTGCCGAACAGACTTCACTCATGTAAACCATCTTTTCCGGACCTGATGAGGGATCATCAACTGATTCCTCTTCCAAAAGGTCAAAGGTGACTTTCTTTTTATTTCGTCGTGAAGGTGTCGGTTCACTTGAGTATCCAGATGAATAGCCATTGAGATTCTCCTTGGTCGGTGCTTGGTCTGTGTGCTTGCTCTCAGTCTCCCGAATGTTTGAGCATTCTCGATTTGGGATGATTTGGTCAAGATATTCAGAGAATGTTGCTCCAGGGTGTGACCATGCATATGTCTCTGGATCGTAGTAGAAAGGTTTGTCAATTTTGAGATCCTCGGGGATTTGAATATTGGGGAGAGTCTCTGCATGTTCTTTCTCTCTTGATTCGATGTTGATGCATTCCTGAGTCGAGTTGATGTAATTCATGTAGTCGGAGTAGGTTGACCCAGGGTGTGCCCATGCATAAGTCTCCGGATCATATGATTCATATACATGGTTGTCCATGGTGAGAGCGGCTGGGAATGGAGCAAGGGGGAGATTTTCTAATCCAATAGTCTCATCAACAACTGCTATCTCAGGTGTGGTCGCGGGGTAGGGCTCTTCTACCGCTTTATGGTTACGGTTGTTGGGGACTTCGTGGGTTGCCCCAGAAGATCGTGGTTCCTCAAAGATAGGGTCGATTTTAAGTGCTTCCAATGCTGTGAAATTGATTTCCCGGGTCTCACAATCGATACTCGCCTTGGCCAATGCCAATAATGGCTTTCCGAGAATGATTGGAGACTGGGTGAATTCTCCTTGATGCTCAATATCAACGATCGTGAATTCTACCTTAAGCGGAGCACCTTGGAATTTCATGATGACAGAAATAATTCCTCTCGGCCGCTTTATTGATCGGTCCGCCAATTGAATAATCTCTCGTATCTTCCGAATCGGTCCGAGTTGGAGTTCGTGAAAGACAGAGGTCGGGAGGATATTAATCGGTGAATCGTCATCAATCCGAGCATGGGTGAAAATTGTGTCTTTGATTTCACAATCGAATCTGGGCAACCGCTTCACTATGCGGCTCTTGGTTTTTCTCCTCAACACCAAGGAGGAGGCCATTGACAAGATATGTCTTTCGGTTTTTGTTCGTATCCTGCCCGACTTTTTGTTCATTAATTTTTTTTTTTGAAGCTCAAAAACGGGGGACGCACTCGATGGTGCTCGCCCCAGATTTATTAATAGAAAAACAAAGAAAAAAAGAGAGACTTGCAGCGGGTGATCACAGAGGAAAAAAAAAGAAAAAAGAAAGAGCCCAAACAAGATCGGACGGTATCACAAAATGATACCCCGACAACACCAGGAAACAATTAAGCAACAGACCAGTCACAGACCAACCGTGAAGCAGAAATGAGGACATTTTCCGAGTAGAATCTCTGGCCAGTAAACAGAGCCTCATTCCTAGCAGTCCAAATGCACCACAGCCGAGCGATAGAAGAGAGGATGTCGTTCTTACTCCTGGCCCGAGAACGAACCAAGCAGTCACAGAAGGAAACGGAGTCCGAAGCGTCAAGCCAAGTCAGATCCGCCCAAATGACACGCGATATACCGCAGCGGAAAAAGAGGTGGTCAATAGTCTCAGCTTCCAGGTTGCACAGACCACATATAGGTGAAACCGAAGGGAAAAGAGCGGCACACCTGCTTCGAGAAAGGAGACGCCCACGACGGAAAAGCCATAGGAAGATGCCAATCCGTTCAGGAACCCGGAGTCCCCAAAAGAATTGACAGTCCCGGAGCAGCGAATCATCAACCACATCCAAAGGCGGAAGAAGGACCCTGTAAGCATCACGAACAGAGAAGGAGCCATTCTTCCAACAAAGGTGATCTCGTCCCACCAAAGGCGAGGGCGAGACCGCAAGGATCTCCAGAAGAGCCATAAACTCCAACTGCCGTTGTTCGGAAAGGTTGGCCACAAAAGTCGGCCCCCAAGCAGCCCCATCCCAATAAGAAGCCACCCTCACGTCAGGGTCATCCACCAGCGCGAATAATCGAGGAAAGGTATCCTTAAGAGGCCCCCTACCGGTCCAATCATCGCCCCAAAAACGAGTGAGGGAGCCATCGCCCAACTTGATGACAAAAAGAGCACGGTTGCGGACCAAAGCATTACCAATATCACGAGAGAAGTGAGAGGAAGATGCCAAAAAGCGGGCATCCATATCCAGACCCAGACTCCGGTCGATCCCAACCGCCAGTCTTAAGAAATTAAGCATCAAATTATCCTCCGGCCCGCATAGTCGAGAGACCCATTTAAGAAGAAAAGCCTCATTCACGATAGCCAATCTCCTCACCGCCAACTCCCCCTCCTTCTTTGGCCGAGTCACATCGTCCCAAGCAACCAAGGGAACGCCGCTACGCACAGTCCCCTTCTTGCCCCAAAGAAAGTT
Source organism: Ottelia alismoides (assembly GCA_037367405.1). Taxonomy (NCBI): domain Eukaryota; kingdom Viridiplantae; phylum Streptophyta; class Magnoliopsida; order Alismatales; family Hydrocharitaceae; genus Ottelia; species Ottelia alismoides. The sequence continues at coordinate 748,050 of JAZKJV010003385.1, read as the reverse complement.
CCGCAAACAAGAATCCAACCGCCGACGAATCCCCTTAGGCATCCCCTTCACAGAAAGGAAGTAGATAGGCAGAGAAGAGAGGACCGATTTGAGGAGAACCAGACGACCGCCCCGAGAGAGGATAGCGGCACGCCAGCCAGCCAGACGGGCAGCCAAGCGATCCATCAACGGCTGCCAATCCCTTAAGCGAGCCCGGCCAAAAGACAACGGAAGCCCAAGATAATCCAGAGGAAGAGCACCCACCGCACAGCGCAAGATCCTCGAGCAAGCTTCAACCTCCGCAGGGGGAAGAGAAAAGGGGACCATGGAGGATTTATTATAATTGATGAGAAGCCCTGATGCCTCGCTATAAAGCTCCAAGGTGGTCGCCATTCCCGCAATATTCGACACGTCGCCCTCAATGAAGCAAATGGTATCATCCGCGAACTGAATAATCGGCAAAGAATAGGGCCCAAGCGAGCAACCACGAGACAGGCCAGTTGCAACCACGTTGTTAACCATTGTGGAGAGAACGTCCGCGGCCAGGACGAAGAGCAAGGGTGCAAGGGGGCAACCTTGCCGAATACCTCGGCGGGGCTGGAAGAAACCCCCCGCCAAACGTCCATTGAGCAAAACCGACAGAGAGGCCGAGGAAACACAACGACGAACCCAGGAGATCCACAACAGGGGGAATCCGCGCCTCTTAAGGACAGACCATAAAAAACGCCAATCAATAGAGTCATAGGCTTTAGAGAAGTCGATTTTCCACAGGATCCCCCTAGTGTCGTTCTTATGCCAGGCATGAATAATTTCGGACGCCACCGCATAGCAGTCACCAATTTGTCTGCCCTTAATAAAAGCCGCCTGGGAGGGCGAGATAAGCGAATCAAGAAGCGGGGCCAATCGGCGAGCCAATACCTTGGCAATGATAAGGTAGATTGCATTTGAAATGGAAATAGGCCTGAAATCCTCAATCCGGGTGGCAGAAGCGGTCTTGGGAATGAGAGCGATAATAGATTTGTTGAGCTTGTTGAAACCGTTATTGCCAGCACAAAATTCGTGAGCAACCTCCAGAACGTCCTGAGAGAGGATATCCCAAAATTCCTTATAGAAAAACACAGGGAAGCCATCAGGCCCCGGGGCTGCATCAGAGTTAAGGGACCAGACCGCCTCTTTCAATTCCTCCAAAGAAATCTGACGAGAAAGGAGATTAGCATCCGCCTGAGGGAGCACAGCGGCTCCCCTACCCGACCACCGCCAATGGCGCGACGACCTGCGCCCATACCACTCCTTAAAGTAGGCCGCGACAGCGACACCCAACTCCCGCTCCCCCTGAACCTGAGAGCCATTGATGAGTAAAGAAGAGATAAAATTTGATCGCCGGCGACCCGAAGCAACCCTGTGAAAGAACGCAGAATTCGCGTCACCCTCCTTTAACCAACGCAAACGAGAACGTTGGCGCCATTCAATCACACGCTTACGATCCTCCAGCCTGACCCTATCCAGGGCATTAGCGCGAGCAAGCAACTCGTCATGATTAAGATCACGATCATTCTCAATACGGTCAAACCGCAAAATCACGTCCTCAGCCTCCACACAGGTGGCAATGCGGGCTGAGCGGGAGACCCTTTTAAAAGACGCCAGCAGCTTCCTGAGAGATGAAATCTTGAAGTCTAGGCAACGGGCGGCACTACCAGAAGGTGAGAGCTGAGACCAATGTTGTCGAACCATATCACGAAAGCCAGGCTCCAGGAGCCAAGACCGCTCAAAGCGGAACATAGAATGCGGACGGTTCTCCTCCCCATTCGACCAGAAGATGGGATTATGATCAGAAAAGGAACGCGGTCGCGATGCAACAAAGCATAGAGGAAAACAGTCCATTAAAGAGTTATTCGCCAAAAAACGATCTATCCGCGACCGCGAGGAGCTATTTCGCCAGGTGAATGAAATGTCGTTAGGAACCAACGATTCAAGAGCCAAAGCATTAAGTACCTCCAAAAAATCCGAGGATCTCGGATCGAGGCCACCGCGCCCACGTGGGCGATCCTGAGCATGCAAAGTAACATTAAAATCCCCGCCAATCAGCCAAGGAACGTCACCAAAGGCAGCAGCATCCTCCCGCAAGTCTTCCCACAATTCACGACGGGCAATATGACAGATAGGGGCATAAACACAAGAAAAGGCCAAGCAACTATTAGTCCGCCCACACATTAACAGCACCGAGATCGAGTGGCGGCCCAGCCGACAAGAAGAAAACGAAAAGCGGGACGAGCGCCAGGCCAAAATGGCACCACCCCGAGCACCCAAGGCGTCCAATGCACGGAATTCGTCGAGCTGACCAGCCCCAAAAGAACGCCAGAGAGAATCATCCATCGCCTGAAGCTTCGTCTCCTGAATGAAGGCAACATCACAAGACCATTCAACAAGGCGCGAGCCCAAAATGCGCCTGCGGTCCGCATCACCCAAGCCACGAACGTTCCAAGATACAATCTTCATAAAAACAAAAAATATATCCCCCCAAAAAACGTGAGGCCCCAAAGAACACCAGAAACGAGTGAAGCAATCAAACCCCAGCATGCGGCTGGACAACCACAGGATCCAAGCCCGCCGCCTCAGCAACCGCGTCGCGCAATGTTTGGCAAGTAGAGACCACAACAGAGTTGGAGAAGAAAGGACGCCTCCTAGAATAGCTTCGGCCATAATGAGATGAGGGAGACAGTCCTACCACCACAGTAGCCTCAGGAGAAGGGGGTGACTCCTCGCCGAGATCAGAGATAAAGGGATTCAAATTGGCCGGAGTAAGTGGTTGGCCCATATCGACCGGGTGGAAGACCACAGCATCCCCACCGGCTGACGTCTGGGAAGCAAAGTCGGAGTAGATAAGCATCGGTCGGGACACCGGCGAAGGAGGAGAAAGCGAACCTTCCACGAGACCAGAGAATGGTACTGCTCGAATAGGGCAAGGGCAAACCACATTAGAAGCGGAGAAAAGATGCTCCGAGCCGAGAAGGAGATCCGTACCCGAGAACGGATCCGATAGGGACTGCTCCGAGGAGGCCTGAAGTGGGGCCCAAATAGAGTTAACCATAGGGTCACAAGGGATGAACGATCTGACCTGTGAGGGGGCCACTTGCAGTAAATCTGCCGGCATAAATGAAACGTCTGAGGAAAAAGATTCAATGTCGAGAATAACAGCATCTGAAGGCAAAGGGACTTCTGGCATCTGAACCGCCACCAAATCTTTGGAATTCCCCCAAGCATGCGGGAAACGAAAAGCCGCCTCGCCCGCACGTGAGGTAAGGTGCATGCACGTCGCCGCTTCGGTGACAGCCCCAGGACGAGCCACGTGGCGAGAGGGAGATGAACCGGCATTTGCATGCATCGCCGGAGACGCGGCGGCATATTCCCGCCGATCGACCGCCAGAGAAGGCGCCACCGGCGTCACCGGCGGGGGAATGAGAGAGAGCTCCAGGGAGAAAGTCCATCGTCCCAAGGATAGTTTATCAAAACGGGTCTTCCCCGCCAAATCAGCAAAAAACGCTGCCGGAGCTTCCACCATCACGCGGCAATACCGCCAGTCAGCACCAGGAGCGAGGCCATCATCAAGGATCTGAAGGACTTGGCCCCAGCTGGAGAACGCCTTGGAAAGAGCATGAGCCGTCCGAGACAAGAAAGGCACCCCCCTCACCATAGCCACCCGGACCTCCGTCGAGAAGACCCCACCGTCAGAGACCCGCATCCCCCGCCACTGGACACCAACGATATCTTGGCAATGAATGAGTCTCTCCCGTTGTTCCGGGGAGAGACCCCTAACACAGCAGCGCACCGCATCGAGGGAGATGAAGTCCCCTCCAAAGCCATGACCCAGAAAGCCCAAAGTAGCAGCACGAACAGCTTCCCAATCAACAGAACGATTCCGGAGCACCCCAACAAGCACTGATACGGCAGATGGCGGGCCCGAACTGGAGGTCGAGCCTTCCACCCCCGCTTCGAAGACATCCACAGCAGGACCAGCCCCCCCCCCCGAAGAAAATGAAGGAGCCGCCGGAGGAGCCCCCGGCGACGGCTCCCCAACCACCGGAGCAGCCTGAGGGTCAACCCCCTCCACCATGGAACCAAGCAAGACCGATTCACCTGAAGAGAAAGGCGGAGCCGAACAACCCCCTACCTGAGCACCGCCAGCGACACCATGCACGGGAGGAGAAGAGCCATCAGCCGCCACCACCTGAGCGAAAGAGCGGGAATCGCGAGCACCAAGCCGACGAGGATCGCAATCCGACAATGGTTGTGCAGCCAACCGCGGCCCCGAAGCGGCCAAAGAAGCCCAGCAGGATGCCCTCCTATGGCCAATCTTTCCACAAAGAAAACAACGCGGCGGAAGAGAACACTCGGCCGCAGAATGGCCCCTAGAATCACATCTGAAACAACGCTTACCCGGTTTTGCATGGGAAACCCGGGTCCAGCCACCTTCTCCGACGTCAGCCATAGCACCATGTGACCGCGAGAAAGCGCGGCTCTCCCTGGCAAAAGAGAAGTCCCGCGCCTTAGGTCTCCACGCCCTCCGCAGGACAGGAGCCCACCGATCACCAAAACTCCCCCGAGAAGCATCCACACGTCTTACCCGACTTGACCCTCCGGTCCCATCAGTCGTACGACCCCGACGCTCCCTACGCACATCGCACTCCCAACGCACCCCGCTTCCCATCGCACTCCCCCTTTTGTTCATTAATTTATCTGTTATAAATCTTTTAAGGTCAGGAAAGTGTTCAATGGCCTGTATAAAGGGAAGTTCAAACATCAAGCGTTTCTCCAGTGCTTCCCGTACAGTTGGATCCAAATTCCTCAGATCATCTTTAATTTTAATTTTTATGAAATTTTCTGAATTTTCAATTTTTTTGTGATTTTCAAATATTTCCATTTTTTTGGTATTTTCTGGGTGGTGTGGGGGTGTGGGGTGTTCTTCAGACGAAGAGGGGCTCTGGTGTTCAGGGTGAAGGTCAGCAGCATAATCATTTTCAGAATTATCCATCGGTCCCTGAATATCCTCAGAATTTTCAATCTCAGATCCAGTTATTTCCTCATTCATTGTACTGTCCGAGCCACCATAGAATGCGATGAATCGATCGGTAAATTTTTGAAATCTCTCCTCTATTGAATTGAATTTCTTATTTATCCTCAAAAAATCGTCCTCAAGATTCGGTTCATGATTAATTATGAGAGCGGTAGGTGTATATTCGATAATTTCCTCTTCCATTTTTCCCTTTGTACTGAGAGGAGAGTTTCTTGGAATACCCGAAATATGATCATTATTTTCTGAAAATTTCTCCTCAAAAATAATGGAAGGAGGCTGCTCATATAGTCTAGTCATGTGGAGTTGATCCGAGTAAAATTTATTTCTTTGATCATGAGTGGTCGGATCTTGGTATAGTGGAGCATGTCTGAAGAAGGGGTTGTTGTTCATGAAGCCTATCGAATTGGTGAAAAGAGATGGTGGTTGAGAGTTTCTGGGAGGAGGTGTTTTGGGTCTAAGCGACACGAATTCATTTTCATAGTATAATTTCGATGGGTGTTCCGTCATTTTTGAGAGGAATGGGGGGTTGGATCTGTGAGAGTATTTGGACAAGAGTTCCATTATGAGGTTTAAATCAAGAGAGGGAAGAGATGATTGTACGGGATAGTCAAGAGAATTTTTATCGAATGTGCGGCTATTGATCTTGAAATCGGTTCACGCACACCAATGCAAACACAATTCAAACCCCGGGTTCACCAACTCACACAATGAAGCCGTAAGAGTTCGGCTATTATCTTTTCAATTTTAGTTGGTGATAAATTCAATCTTGCAAGCCGTTTAAACGAGATGTTAGGTTTGGAGCTGGGCTCTATCCTAGTGTGCGTCTCTCTCCTCGCTGCAAGATAAAATCAAACAATGTCGGGGTTGCTCTCCCGCAGAAATTCTTGATTTTATGGATTTTTTTTAGATCGGCTATATTTAGCAGTCCCAGTTTTATTAAGGCGATCACTGTAGAATTTAGATGAACACAAATACACGTCTACCGTCTAGTCCCAATTTCCTTTAGATTTATGTGACAAAACAAGAGAGAGGAATTCGGGAAAAGCCGATGCACGCGGAAAACTTATGATGAATGCTCAGTTAGAAGACTTACAGTGCCTCCTCGCAATCTCCATGTGGGATGCAATACAGAATTGAAAATTTATACTAAATGCGTGCAAGCCGATGAAAACCGCACCTAAGCCGAAAGTTCTATTAGCGGGAAGAATTGAGTTGAATTTGGCTAAGTTGAACGATCTAATGTGCGTCTCAGTTAAAGTGCAGTGTGGCTTAAGATCCTACGAGCACAATCAAAAATAAAAAATGCTCTAAGAGCCGTATGTGCAGGTCTATCCTAATCGCCACTCAAGTCGGGCCCCACCCTCTCCGGAGAGTGAAACAGGCCACGACACACCACAAATAAAGTTCAATGTCTTTGTACACACGCGAGAGTCCAAACGGATACCGCTATAAATGAGCAGGAAATAAAAGTGCAGAAATTAAAAACCTAGACTCTATTCTCTCTCACGACTCGACTCGATCTTAATTTAATTGCGTTTTCTTCGGGTGTCGGTGAAGATGCGTCGGTTCCTTGAAAAACCGCTCCACGTGCTCCGGGTACCTTGCAAGAAAAATAAGAGAGATGGGTGTAAGAGAGTGACTCAGAAAATAATCAAAAATAAAATAAATGAAATAAATGCTGAAAAATAAATACAAGAAATAAAATGGGATTTACAATGACAAATTCGGGGGGTCACTACCCGAATTCGGAAAACCGAACAAAAATTTTTCGAAACAAAAATCTAAGCCGTTTGCCTCCCCGGCAACGGCGCCATCTGACGAGTCCGCAAAAGCCACGTTAAGAAGTTGTTTTTAATGTTTGTTCGTGGTACTAATTATGAGTCGTTCGTTGTAGGCGGCAATCGGAACAGTCAAGAAATAACCACAATTTTTAATCAAATTTAATCAAGTGATTTTTATGTTTATTTTACTTAGGCAAGTCCCAAGCTCGATCACAAGGAGGCAAAGGAACAACCTAGATTAATGTCTATCCAATTTTGAGTTCGGTTTTCAAGGCGGTATTTTTTTTGGAATTTTTCAATGCAAGATGAGATGCAAAATGCAAATTCGGCCTATTTTAGGGACTAAAATGTAAATTTCAGTCAAACAATGTCCGAAAAATACGAAACTTGGCCACAATGTAAATGACGCTGAAATGAGTGCACTGTAATTTTTTTGGGATTTTTAGATGCAATATGAATTTTTTATGAATTTTTAAATGCAAACAAATTAATTTTCAATATTTAATTTTAATAAATATTAAACCTACTTATTTTCGAGAACTAAAATTATCTAAGATCTATCACTAGGTAATGGATCTTAGAAAAATCCTAGACCTCAAAAATGTGGGATTTTATACCTATTAAAAATCAAACATTGAAATGTGCAAAATAATTTTTACAGGGCAAATGATGCATGCAAATGCAAAGATTTTTGGGCACAATGTTAATCAAAGTAATCTCTACAATATTTGATTTTTGGGGAATTTTTAGAGCAACGGTAGATCAACAGCAATTTTAAGAACACACAGTGGGCAAAATATGCAATTTTCCAAAAATAATTAATAATTATTTAACCACTTATCACAAAAATATCCACAATGTGTCAAACTGTAGAGAATTAAGTGAGAAACGTCATGCAATTTTTAGAAAAATGAAATGATGAAAAACAGAGGTCTAAAATGAAGGAGAACTGCAGGGGTACATATGCAATAAGTAAATAGATAAAAATACTGCAGGGGGGACCTAAAAGTTATTACCGAAACTTGGGACGAAATCTGCAAATAAGGGAACCCCCAGGGGGCTTCTTGCAATTGACCCCGAGGTCACGTGCGTAGCACGTGACCGGGGGGTGATACAGCTGCTGACGTCCCCTCACTCACGTGCGACGCACGTGAGGAGGGTCTCGGGCTTCGAGCCCGGCCCGGCGATGTGGAGCGGAGGTGGGAGGGTCGACGCTGGGCGGAGGAGCAAGCCGAGCCCCTCCCGGTGGAGCGGAGGCGACGGAGGCTGTCGCGGGGCGGAGGGCACGACCGAGGCGTGCCGGTCGAGGCGGAAGTGGCCTACTGCTGTGGTGAGGTTGGTGGCGGGCCGGCGGTGCGTTGTCGGAGGGCGGAAGGGCCCTGAGCTCCTGGCGATGTTGTCGGAGACGACGGCGAACTCGGTGGTCGTCGGATATGGTTGATGAAGGCGTCGGTTGTCGGCGAAGGAGCAGCTGAGTTGTCGAAGATGGTTGGCGTTGTGTGTTGTCGAAGGAGGTTGTCGAAGTTGCGGTGGCGGTGAAGTGGCCGGAGAAGATGACGATGGTGGTCGATTTCAGAGGGAGGCTCGACGGTAGACCGGAGCTGGGCAGGAAGGCACGGAGGCGCCGTGGGCTGCAGCGGCGTCGATGAAGATGCCGGATCTCGTCGGGAAGAAGGCGGAGCTCGGGCTGTCACCACCGAGCTCCGTGGCAAGGGATGCAACCGGCGGATGTCGAGGAAGCGGGGCGGCGAGGTATTATTTATAGGCGAGACGGGGGGTCGGAGGTGGTTGCGGGAGTTGAGGAGGTCAACGGGCGACGGCTGCGAGGATATCGAGGGAGGCCGGTACGGAGAAGGCGGCGGTCGCGCGAGATCAAGGGCGGAGAATTCGGGTGGTTGCGAGGTTGAAGAAGAAGATCAGTGGCCGTTCGATCAAGCGAGATCGAACGGCCTTGATCATGCCACGTGGTGAAGAGGGTGCGAGTGCGGGGCACGTGCGGAGCACGTGCCTGTGTGGCACGTGCCACGCACGTGCGTGGCTTTAAATATTTTTTTTAATAAAAACGATATAAAAAGGGGCCGAAAATGACTGACACGTGGCGGCCTCTGGGGCTGCCACGTGTCAGCACCAGATAAATCGAAAAATAAATCGTTTGTAAAATCAAAAAGAAATAGCAAATGACCTCGGATCGAAAAAGTTCCTTCACGAAAAATGCTCGTCTCGACGAGATCTACAACTTTCATGAAGACATCAAAGCCAAATTCGGTCAAATGTGAAAAGTGAATTTTTGGGGTATGCCATGTACATAGAATACCTTGATTTTTGGTTTTCTAATTTTTTTGTCATTTTTAAACACGATAAAAATCCGGAAAAATAAGGAAAACTCAAAGATAAATAAAAGAGACCTTAATCTAATTTTTTTGGATTTTTATTAATAAAGAAAATATATACATAAAATATAGGTCAGAAAAGCCGCGAAAAGATATAAAAGAGGCCGAAAACCCAACTTTCACATACGAGCTCCGATTCACTTGAACTTGATCTTGTTTTGAAGATAATTGAATTTACATTAGTTCAAAAGTGAGTAGGATCAAATCGGACACTGGATGGGGAAGATATGTGGCTTTTAGTCCCAAAATCCTGAAACTAGGGTTTGGGTTTTTGGTCCACTTTCCAGGGTTAGTGATTTTTTTTGTATTTTTTATTTATTCTTGTTAGTGATGTGCACACAGTGGATGTGGTTTTGTGGCATTCGGAGTTAGCATGAAGGAGTTAAAAATAGGGGAAGTTAGGCTATTTACAGGTCATTTTTGGCTTGGATTTTTGGCTTCTTATTTTATGCAGAAATAAATGCTAAAATGCAATTCTTATGAAATCATGCATGAATGCTAATTATGCAGAATAAATGCAGAAATGCAGTTGATTTTGAGGGACTTGAGCTTTAATTAATGAGACTTAGAATGGTGAATCCGAGATTCATCAACACGAACCCCACATCTGATGTCGCCAAGAAGAGGGCCCCAACCCCAGCGCCCTCAGCAACCAACATGCTTCCAGGCCGAAATAGCAACGGGCAGGACCGCCTAGAATGACCGAACCCCCGGCAAGAGAAGCAGCGAAGCGGCCCGCGGCACGCCCTCGCCCAGTGATCCAATGCACCACACCGGAAGCAACCCCTGCCGAATGGAGATACCAGCGGGGGCCCCCGAACCCGCACAGAAGCCCTAGCCTCGCGCCGCCTGCGCCGACCTTCCACCACACACCACTCCCCCGGACATCCTCCAGCAGCCAGACCTTCCCCCATATCCAGACCGGCGACCCCAGAGCCGGAACTCCCCCCAGCGGCATCTGCACTTGAGACAAGACTGTCCAAACAGTCCCAACCATGGACCCCCGGATGCCGGCGAGCACCATCGGACCCCCAACCAAGCTTTGGGGGCAGACCAGCTCCATCAGAAGCCCCCTGGAGGGCCCTCGACCATGGGCGGAAAGGCCTCGCTCCCTGAAAAGGTCGTCGCGCAGGTGGGCGAGCTCCGCCAGAGGCACCCCCAGCGCCGCCGAGCACCGCCGACGAATGCACGCGGCAGCTAGCATGGAAGCGTGAAGTCCTCGCAATCGCCTGATGCCCGCCATCGCCAGACCTCGCCTCGCGACGCCAGCCCTCGCCGAAGACCCCGCCAGACCTCGCCTCGCGTACTGTACAGACCTCGCCTCGCGTGTCGTAGACCTCGCCAAACCTCGCCTCGCGTCGCCAGACCTTGCCTCGCATCGCCAGCACTCGCCGCAGACCCCGCGTGCAGTAGACCTCGCGCGCCCCCGACTGACCACGAGCGCCCAAGAGTTGGCCATCGCGCGCGGCAGTCTCGCGAGAAACCCTAGACCTCGAGCGCGCCTCGCGAAGCGACATCCAATCAACCCTGACGTCTCATGTGGATGTGAACATGGAGGCCTATATTGTTTGTCTCAATCTCCTTATGCATGTGCCACGTCTCTCTCTGCAGAATCAGACTCTCCTTATATATGGCATTTTCGGTTTGGTCATCTTCCACTGCAGAAAATGTATCATCTTATTCCTGGAGTTTCCGTTGAATCTACGTTTAATTGTGAGTCGTATGAACTCGGAAAACATCACAGGTCTAGTTTTCCGAGTCGTCAGAGTCGTAGTAGTCGTGATCTTTTTTATTTATTCCACCTTGATATGTGGGATCCGAGTCGTGTGCCTGATCACCAGGGTCACAGATATTATCTTGTTTCGTAGAAGATTTTTCTAGATTGTCATGGGTGTTTCTCTCGAAGCGAAAATCTGAGGCCAGTACTGTTATTCAGAAATTTGTTATTGAACTAAAGAATGTCTTCTTTGCTTCAATAAATTTATTCGTTCTGATAATGCCCTTGAATTATGTTCTACAAACCTATCTTGTTTCTTCCAAGCACAGGGCATTAGTCATCAAACATCTTGCCCACATGCATCTCAGCAAAATGGTGTGCTTGAACGCAAACATCGTCACTTTCTTGACATCACCAGGACTCTACTCATCCAGAGTCGTGCCCCACATTCCTTTTGGGGTGATGCGATGTTAACGGCATGTTACCTTATCAATAGAATGACGTCAATCGTTTTGGGTGAAAAAGCTCCATTTGCTATTGCCTTTCCTGATAAGGATTTATTCTCTCTTACCCCGCATGTTTTCGGTTGTTTGGCTTTTGTTCATATACTACGGCATGGTCATGACAAGCTCGCTCCTCGAACTGTCCATGTTTGTTGGGTACTCACGAACCCAGAAGGGTTATCGTTGTTTTGATCCTGTTCGTGGCAAATACTATGTTCGTGTTGATGTCACTTTCTTTGAGTCCATCATGTACTACTCTCTGACAGGTGATCGTATGTGCTCCTTTGAGGCTGATGAGATTGATGTTTTTCCACCACCACCACTTCTTCAGATACCTCAACCCGCTATCCATGTTACAGTGCCTTCCCCAGCATCCAGCACGCCTTTGAGGCTGATGAGATTGATGTTTTTCCACCACCACCACTTCTTCAGATACCTCAACCCGCTATCCATGTTACAGTGCCTTCCCCAGCATCCAGCACGCCTCAGATAAATACTGAAAATTTGGTTATGACTGATGGAACTAGTGGTTTGCAGGATGACCGTGCAGATATATATGTTGAGCAGGAACTACCAACATACAATGACCTAGGATGGTCTATTGCCTTACGGAAAGGCAAACGGTCTTGTGCCCGTTATCCCATGGCAGGCCAGATTTCTCTAGATCGGCTTTCTCCATATTTCAAGAATTTTGTTGTGGGACTCTCTTCTGTTACAATCCCGCGCACTTATCAGGAAGCACTCCAAGTGAGGGAATGGTGCCGTGCCATGGAAGTAGAAATTCCAGCATTACAATCACGTGGCACATGGAGTACGATTTCAGCTCCAGCAGATGCATCTATTGTGGGATGCAAATGGGTGTTCACTATGAAACACCATGAAGATGGTAGCATTGACCACTACAAGGCTCGACTAGTGGCACATGGGTTCACCCGAACCTATGGGGTGGACTACCAGGACACCTTCTCTCCAGTTGCTCGTCACTCTACCCTTCGGGTTCTTCTCTCTGTTGCTGTCACACGTGACTGGCTTCCCTACCAGCTAGATGTGGCGAATGCTTTTCTCTATGGGGATCTTCAGGAGGAAGTCTATATGCAACAGCCACCAAGGTTTGCTGCTGAGAGGGAGACACAGAAGGTATGCAAACTTCATAAGGCAATATATGACCTTAAGCAGAGTCCGAGAGCATGGTTTCAAAAGCTCTCCGATGTGATAGAGAAAAGGGGGTTTGTGAGATCTAATGCAGATCATTCCTTATTTGTCCAGAGGTCTCAGAAGGGGAGCGTTGCTATATTGATATATGTTGATGACATTATCATTACAGGAGACAATGCATAGGGGATCAAATCTGCAAAGGATTTCTTAGGTCAGCAGTTTGTGACCAAGGATCTAGGCAGTCTACGTTACTTCCTTGGACTAGAGTTTGCCAGAAACCAGCGAGGTCTTGTGATGACCCAGAGGAAGTATGCTACAGATCTATTGTCTGAGACAGGTATGACAGGATGCAAGCCAGCAACTACTCCCATGGATCAGAGTATGAAGTTCTATAATAATGGCATTAATGAAGTGGACAAAAGAAGATACAGGGAGTAGGAAAGTTGTAATATGTAACCATCACCAGACCAGACATATCATTTGCAATGAGCAAAGTGAGCCCGTTCATGGAGTAGCCTAGGCAGACGCGTATGGATGCAATCCATATGTTTTGAGGTACTTGAAGACCTCACCTGGTATTGGCCTTTTGTTCAATAGAGGAACATCTCTTGCCATTACAGCTTGTGCAGATGCAGATTATGCAGGATGCCCCAAGAACAGAAAGTCAACTTCAGGGTTTGCAATTTTTGTGGGGAATTAACTTGTATCATGGAAAAGCAAGAAACAGACAGCGGCATCCAGTCGAGTGCTGAATCAGAATACAGAGCTATGGCACAAGGTAGCACAAAAATGATGTGGGTTAGATCAATTATGCAAGATCTAGCGATTGAACTACCACTTCCCATACATCTCCAATGTCACAACCAGGCTGCACTATTTATTGGAAACAATCCAGCCTTCCATGAATGAACCAAGCATATGGAGGTAGATTGTCACTACACCAGAGACATGACCCAAAAGGATCTCATTTCTACCTCCCAAGTCAGTTCCAGTGAGCAGACAGCAGATGTGCTCACCAAGGCTCTAGCTAGGGGACCTTTTCAGAAATGATGTTCAAAGTTGAACTTAATTGATATCTACGCTCCAGCTTGAGGGGGAGGTTGAAGAGCTTTATGTTTTTAACATTATTTTATGCATTTTACTTTCCTTCTGTCCAGAGTGCGTAATTTACCCATTAGGGTTTCTCTCTTCTATATAAGAGAACCCTCAGGGCTCTATGAATTACATGTTCTCATTTTACCACAACATATACATATACTAACTTATTTTGACATAGATTTGTACATTTTCTATACTATCTTAATGAAACAAAAGAAGTGATTAACTTTAAATATAATATTAACATATTAGTATAAGATTGCTTTTAAAAAAAGCAAAAAAAAAAACTTAATATAAAAGTCAGTACAAATAGTCGGGTTGATCGACTAATGGCCGACTAGGCCTAGTCGAGTCGGTTACCCCACCTCCCTCCAACTCTAATAGTCAGGCCGACTTTTACAAGCTTGGTCGAGTGGATCGACACTTGTCGGTTGGCTAGCAAGCTGGCGGAGCTCAGGAGGTTCTTGATGAGGTTCAAGAGAGAGGTAGGGGGACAGCGAAAGGCAAGGAGGCAGAAGGCAGAAGAGGAAGTGAGAAGATTGGATAGACTGGAGGATGAGAGGGCGTTGGCAGCAGAGGATGTGACTTTGAAAGTTGGATACCTTGAAGAGATTCTTTGGGAAGGCAAAAAGGAGGAGATTGCTTGGAGGCAGAGATCTCGGTAGTGGTGGTTGAGGGAAGGAGATGCAAATAAACGATTCTTTCACGTCATGGCCAGCGGGAGAAGGCGAAGGAATTTGATACACTCGATTTCGGTTGATGGAGAGGTGGGTTGGATGGTGGGTGAGACGCTACGGTCACATTTTCAGGACGATGGGAAATTCTCGGTAAATAAGGCTTATCAATTTTTGGTGGAGGATTTAAGGAGGTGGAGGAAGAGGTTGTCGTTGATACGAGGTTGATTTGGGGATGCAGAGTGCCAAACCGTATAAAGATTTTTCTTTGATTTTTTTGACTTGGCAGGATTCTCACACAGGTACGTTGGGGGCAGTTGTTGGGGGCGAAGGTTGATGCTAGTGTCAGATGCAGGTCGGCGACGGAGGACATGGACTATTTGTTCTTCTCATGCTCTTCGGCTCAAATGTGGAGCAGAACCAACATTCAGTGGATTGGTGATCAGGATTGTTCCAGCTTTTGGAGAGACATTAGATTGGTTTGTGGGCATGGTCACAAGGATAGTTCTTACCCGTTTGCACTTATGTAGGCAATTTGGTGCGGCAAGAACGATGTCATTTTGGGGGGGCATACTTTTAATACTGAGAATGTAATTAAACACTACAAGGTGTTACGTACATCCTGGAATATGTAATGTATTGTAATTTATAGTTAAAGTAATATATACTATTTGCGGTGGGTCCCAGATTGGGATGTCACCCCTTTCCTCTTCCAAAAAAACTTCGACCAACTAAAAGGTGTGGGCCATGTAATTAATGAGTACTTATAGGTCCATGATAAGCAGCATATCTTGAAGGAGATAGTGCCCAAGGAGAAAACATGAAAGAATGTGACTTAGAAAAAAGGCAATAATTTTGCTAAGGTGTTGCATACATGAATTCTCACAACTGGAATAACACATTAGATCATGGATAAGTCCACGGCTAAAGATATGTATGTATGTATGCTTGTTGCTTATTCTCGGGCAAGGAATAAGTGATGTTGTCATGGCACCATGATATTCATCAGATCAAGTAGGGCAGTCAAACCATTGCAGTTTGATGAACTCGCAGTTTTCGAGGATGCGTTCCACAAAAATCAATTCGCGACGGTTCAGTTGGCTAAAGATGTGGTTTTCGAGGAAGCGTCACTTGCGACGGTCAGGCTCTCCCCATTAGAGGCAGAGCGATGCCCGATATTCTCGCCTTTTATTCGGGCATTGGAATTAAACCTTGGTGAGCGAGTTTCGCAGGAGGGTTATTTCTTTGTATCTCCTGGGTCTGCAGGTCTGGTGGTGACTCGGTCCGTGTTTGATGACCGATTACTGTTGGGGAGCCCGATGCCTCAGCTCGTTGTTCGAGACCGCTTTAGGGAGGGAACAGAGAGATCTGCGAGCTTGTGCGGGGAGGTCTTTGGTGTCTCTGCGGCGGCTGAAAGCAATGTTCTTTGCGGCTCTTCCCAGCCTGCTCTTCTCTGCTCTTCACAGCCCGCAATACCCGACCAGGAGTTGGGTAGGGTTGATACGGGCCAGCCAATCAGGGCTCAGAATTTACAGAGGGAGGATACGGTTGATGCTGGTGGGTCCATAGGGGACAAAAAGGTTGGGAAGAGATACAAAAGGAGGCAACGACGTAAACATCAACATAGTGATCCTCCTCCTGTGTCAGATCGACAAGCTCAGGTCGCAGCGCTGGCGGGGGTGGTCCACTTTTTTGGTAATACAGTTGCTCACAAATGAAGATTCTATCATGGAACGTTAGGTGTCTGGGTGACCCTGATAAGAAGAAGATCTTGGGCTCGAGATTCATTGAGTGGGGTTGCGATATTGTTATGTTGCAAGAAACAAAATTAGACTCGATGTCGGATATAATCTGGTGCTCTTTTGAGATGGGCTCGATGAGCGGTTACAGATCGAGTGATGTTATGGGCTCGGCAGGGGGGGATGATTATTGCCTGGAAAGACTCCAGGTTCGTTGTCAAGGCTGAGTTGAGGGGGACGTATGCATGGAAGGACATATCGATATCGATATCGTTTCGATATCGTGTCGATATCGATATATCGACGATATATCGCCGATATATCGCTATATCTAGGAATCTTTCTGAAGAAAATGCCTGAAATCGGATATATCGATATATCGATTTCGATATCGGTCCCATGTCGATATCGGTATATCGGCGATATATCGCCGATATATCGGGATACGGCCTTCCATGGACGTATGTTTTCACAGTGTTATTGGAGTGTCTTCGCCCTAGAGTCGTTTTCGCTTTCTCCTGTGTGTACGAGTCGTGCCAGCCAGCTTTGAGGCAGCAGCTTTGGACGGAGTTGAGGGATGTGAGAACTGGTTTTCCTGAATGTGTGTGGTTAATTGGTGGACATTTCAACGTTACACTCCTCTCTTCTGATCATCTGAGGATGCGTGGGGGTCAGGACCCCGGATCAGCGGAGTTGCAAAAATGGTAGTCTCTTTGGAGTTGGAGGTTTTGGACGTTGCAGACTTAAAGTACACTTGACGGAGTTCTAGATCCCGCTCCCGCATTGATCGATTCTTGGCATTTGCCGGGCTACTGGAACTGTTCCCGTTGCATTGATCAATTCTTGGCATCTGCTGGGCTACGACTCGTTCAGATCATCAACTCGAACAAACGAGATAATTTTTCCAATATCAATAAGTACAATAGATAGAATGGAAAAAACTACTTATTTTACTTACTATCTAAACGAAAAATAAAGATTTATTATATACCTCTACTGTGTATAGAATTTATGGTTTCTATTGGTGCAAATCCAATCACCTTGATTTGGGATGAAAAACAATTCCCCATTGGTAGTGGGATCTTTCACTCTCATTTTTTTCCACCAAGAACGTTTTATGAAACTCTTTGACCCCCGAATTTTAAGTATCCTACTTTCCCGCGATTCACAGGGTTCAACAAGCAATCCATATTTCACGATCAAAGGCGTAGTACTGCTTGTAGTAGCGATCCTTATATCTCGTATTAACAATCGAAAGATGGTCGAAAGAAAAAATCTCTATTTGATGGGGCTTCTTCCTATACCTATGAATTCCATTGGACCCAGAAACGAGACATTGCAAGAAAATATGGCTTTCAAATTAAGTTCCGAATTAGCAGATGCTGCCAAAGGGAGTGGCGATGCTATACGCAAAAAGGAAGAGACTCATAAAATGGCGGAGGCAAATAGAGCTTTTGCACATTTCCGTTAATCCATGAACAGGATCCATATAGACACATGGATCCATACATCTCGATCGGAAAAGAATCCGAATTGATCGATATCTTTCTCGAAACAAACAAAAAGGAAAAGAAAGATGAAACATAAATCATGGATCAACCAAGCCCTCTCGAGGGCTTGCTTAAGAAAGAGGAATCTTATGGAAATCCCACGAGTGAATAGAAAATTGGATCCACATTGGATCTCACCTTAATCGCCCTATCTATCCTCCTGAGGAGAAGTTTGGTTTCAAACTCCGATTCGAACAGGAGGAGTACGCCATGCTAATGTGCCTTGGATGGAACTGTTCCCGTTGGTGTTTGTGACAGGTAGGGCTCGAACGCAGTCGGACCATTATCCACTGATGTGGGACTCTAAGGAGACCTCACAACCGAAGGGTTTCTTTAAGTACGAGAGGGCTTGGCTTTTGGAGGAGAATTTCAGGGACCTGGTTTCGTCTCATTGGTCCTCCTCGATCGTATCAGGATCCGTTGTTTCAAGATCCGTTCAGAAGTTAACCTCTTTACGTATCGGGCTTTGTACGTTTATGAAGGAATCCAGAGAGGCCAGACGCGTGGTCAGAGTGGCGGCTAAGGAGGAACTTCTTAGACTTGACAGATTAGAGGACGACAGACCTCTACTTATGGACGAGCTGGTTCAAAGAGCAGAAGCTCAAAGAAGATTGCAGAAGAAGATAGACAGCACCTGGCAGAATGGAAGTAGAGGTCCAGGCACAGATGGTTAAAGGAGGGTGATGCGAATACTGCGTTCTTTCACAGAGTGGCAAGCGGGAGGCATCGTAATAATATGATCCGGTCTGTGATTGTGGACGGAACCAGGGTGATCGGAGATAGAGAGATGGGCTTGGCGATATCCGATCACTTCCATGCTTTTTCGACGAGAGGTAGTGGTAGGCAGTAGAGGTGGACTGGTCTGGGTGCTTCGTGACTTTTAGGGGCGCACGCTGCTAGCCTGGTCCAGCTGGTAACCATTGAGGAGTTGAAGGCGACTGTTTGGAGCTCAAATGCGGAGAGGGCACCTAGCCCGGAAGGTTTTCCAGTCTCCTTCTATAAGGATTGCTAGAATCTGGTGGCTTTGGAGGTGTTAGAGGTCGTGCAAGAATTTTGCTATTATAATGCGGGATTTGAGAAGATAAATAAAGCTACGATTTTCTCCTTCCTAAGCATGGGGCAGCTGAACGAATCGAGGATTTCAGGGCGATTGCCCTTTCCCATGCAATATATTTGATTGTGGCGAAGGTATTGGCAACAAGTCTAAGCAGGGTACTCGAGCACATTATATCACCTTTACAGTCAGCTTTTGTACCTGAGAGGCAGATTGGGTATGGTCTAGTTATGGCATCAGAAATCATTGCTGATTGGAAGAGACATAGGGTGAAGGCATTACTTTGGAAGGTCGATTTTGCGAAAGCCTACGATACGCTGGACTGGCATTTTCTGTGGGAAGCCTTGCATAGGAGGGTTTTCCGGACCTTTGGATCTCGTAGATGAAGCGTTGTATGAACACTACCTCTTTGACAGTTCTTATGAACGGCCAGCCTAAGGGCGGCTTCTTTCAGCCACAAAGAGGAATCAGGCAGGGTTGTCCTTTGACTCCCTTACTTTTTATCATCGCCACCGATGTGCTTGCTTGTTTGGTTGACCGGGTCCAGGACTGCGGAGTCACGCGTAGGTATTCAAAGAATGATCTGTCTATACCTCTTCTTCAGTATGCGGATGACACCATTTTCTTTATTGAAGGTGGTACAAATGAAGCAAATGGCATGGCAATCACCCTTGATTTGTTTGGAGAGATGTCGGGTCTGACACGGAATCACGTCAAGTCTACGATGGTCCCTTTTGCTATGTCTGAGGAGGAAGCAAACTTATGTAGCATTGAGCTGGGTACAGAAGGTGGCGCGTTGCCTACTCCTTATTTAGGGTTTTCGTCGACATCGGGCCGAATTAAGGTGGAAGACTGGTTACCTGTCGTTGAGAAGTTGGAAAATAAACTTTCTGGATGGAAGTCCTCTATCCTCTTCAAGGGGGGTCGCATGGTCTTGCTGAAGGCGGTCCTCTCTGCGATCCCGGTTTATTTCATGCATGCTCGCCTTTTGCCAGTCGAGGTTCATAAGCGCCTTGAGAGGTTGATGAGGAGATTCCTGTGGCGGAGAAGTGACCAAGAAGGCTGATGGCATGCACTTGGTGGGCTGGGATACTATCACTCTTCCCAAGGCTGAGGGTGGTCTTGGAGAGGCGTATTGATGCTTTGAATGAAGCCTTATTGTTGAAGTGGGTGAGCAGACTTTGGGGGAGTGGCGAGGATATATGTTGTTCTCTTGTGCGCCAGGTTTACGGCATTATCAACGCTACGCCGTCGAGAGTGACTAGTGGGGTCTTGTCGTCTCCTTTTTAGAAGCATATTCTTAAGGTTCCCTCGAATTTCAGTGAGCTCTTTCGGCCTGTGCTGAGAGATGGACACTCTTTTGCTTTCTGGCAGGATGATTGGACGGGTGGTGGGTCACTTGATGGACGCTTTCCTCACTTGTTTGCCTTGGCAACTGACCGTGAGGCAAGTGTCGCTAGCTGCTGGAGTGACGGAAACTGGATGCCGAGGTTCCACGCTAACTTCTCGGACCAGCGCTTAGAGGAGTTTCTTCTTTTGCTGGACTCCCTATCGGCTTATGGGGGCCCTGCGGGGGGGACCATTGGACGTGGAAGGTGAATTATTTTTCAGTCCGGAAGGTGTAAGGGCGATTTGTGGACCGCCTCCCTCGCGAACGGATGATCTGATCAGGGACTGAAACATTATCTGGGGGCTTCTGCTCCCCGAGAGAGTCGGCTTTTTCCTTTAGCTCTTTAGACCGAAAAGGTTGTTGACGAGAGATCGATGCGCCAGATTCTTTGGGCCGGTTTCTGACAGATGCTCTTTGCGAAAACGGAATTAAATCAGTGGAGCCTCTCTTCTTTCTTTGCTCGAGAACGGCAACTTTGTGGGAGGAGCATGGCCTAGACTGGGTTTGTGTGAGGAGCTTCGACACTTTTTGGGCGTCTTTGGGGGGGGCACGTCAAAGATCGAGGAGGGAGCTGCTTCTCCCTATGGCAATTTTGTGGTCAACATGGTTGACTAGAAATGCCTTGATTTTCTCGGGTCATAGGCTTTATCGGGAGAACGTCTGTATACCAAGGCCTTAAATGTCGGTTTCGGTCACCATTTCGGTATCGACTAAAACAGAATTTCGATGGAATTTCGGTGGAATTTCGACCGAAATTTCGGTCATTTCGGTCATTTTTTGTACTAGCACCCCCATATTTCGGTCATTTCGATCATTTCGACCGAATTTCGATTTCGACTGGATATCGATATTCGACAGAAATTCGACCGAAATTCGCTGAAATTTGATGCCATGCTGTATACAATTTGGGGGCCTGGTTGAAGAGTGGTTGATGCGTTGAGTGTGCTTTTGTAATGTCTTAAATAGTTTATTAATATAATTTTGGAGCGGACACCTCTGCGTGTTTCCCCCTTCTTTGACTTCAAAAAAAAAGTAGGGCAGTCAAACTCTTCATGTTCACTACTCTGATATGAAGGTTATGTTTGAGTATCACATAATATCCTCCATGGAACTGCAAGTCTCAATAGGCAAATTAAGAAATGCTCATTTTGGTATGTTTATGACTCTGACAGAGAAATTGATTGCTCATTAGCGTCATGATTCCACCTACAGAAGAGGCATGTGAGCCATCTTAATCAAGTCATAATGCCTGCTATTTAAGAAATGCTCATTTTGGTATATTTATGACTCTGAGAGAGAAATTAATTTCTCATTATCGTCATGATTCCACCTACAGAAGAGGCATGTAAGCCATCTTAATCAAGTCATAATGCCCACTATACATGGCATTGATACTCCCTCAGCCATGGCTGCTCCATGCAGTTGAGGAATCCCCTTTGCTGCATAGGGTCGAGGTGGTTGAGGATGTAGAGATAATCGTGATGGTTTCTAACCCCAATAAGCCTTCTATTAGAGGCATCACCACACTTAGGACGCGTGCTACAAGAAGCAAAGTTGGTCATCTTTGGCCCACCATGTCAAAAATAAGATTGATAGTAACTAGAGCCACCCACCTCTACATTTGATCCATGGAGGGATTGTATTCTCTCTGAATTGAGAGAGGTGATTAGAAGTAGATCATTACACAGGCCTTTAGAAGCAATATCAGAAATGAGAAATGTGATATGTAGTATGACATACTCGTTTGTCTAAGGCATCTAAAGCAATTAAGCAGGTAAGAGAACTACAGTAATGATGTATGCGCAGATTTTGTGGTTTGTAACATTTATTTAAAGGTATTAAAAATAAAATAATAAATGCAAGAGATTTATGACATATTTAGTGAAATACCACAATCCAAAATATAAAATTTCAGGGTAGGCCCCGTATTAGGGGTGGGTTGGAAGGCCATAACAACCCAAACATAATAAAGGAATCTTTTTTAAGGGAAAAGGGTGAGACACCGGGGAACACCTACCCAAGCATGGAAAAGAATCATGACATGATAAACATACACATTACACTTACATGACATGAATAATTAATTAAACAACTTAATTGACAATGCTGATAAAGAATGACAAAATCTACAAATTCAAGTTATTGTGGATCTTTGGTGAATTGAGTTCGCTAAATGAATCACTTAGATCATTTGTATTTTATTTTTTTGAGTCAATCATTTGTATTTTACCAGATCCAAACCTAATACAATGACTCATTTGAGAAAAAAAGAACCTTGAGAATTTATAAATGTGGAAAGGAAATGAGTGAATGGATGTATTGAGAATGATCCCTAGCCCTCTATGAAGAGGCTAGGGTTATGGAGAGTACGGACATTGAAAAATACAAAACTACTCCAGAAGGGATACGACACTCATATACTACACTTTCCCTCGAGCTGGTACATATGTATTCTAACATGCTTAGTTTGTGACAGTATTGGTGAAAAGAGGCTAAGTTTGTGACGGTATTCTAACATGCTTAGCAGTTTTGGTCTGCGGAGGGAGCATCAAAATTATGTAAAAGTCCTCGTCGAATGAGATCCCCAGTGAAATCTCTACTGATCTCTACATGTTTCGTTATCTCATGAAAGATGGAGTTACTTGCTATGCACATGACAATGGCATTGTTGCATCTCAACTCCGTCGTTGTATCCAGAGGAAAGTGAAGGCCAGTAAGCACAACCTAAATCTATTGCATCTCGTTTGTTACACGAGTCATCATGTATCCTACGCTGGAGCGAGAAACCACTACTTGTTTCTTGTTTCTCCATGTGGCAAGATTACCCCAAAGGTAACCATGGGAATTGGTGCTGGATTTTCTATTTACAAGGCACCATGCATAATACCTCAATATGTTTAGCTCTCTCATGAACATGGGGTTATTTGATATGTACATGACAACAATACTGACGCATCTCAACTCCATTTTGTCTAGGAGGAAGTGAAGATCAATGAGAACCTAAATCGGTTGCATCTCTTTTGTTGCATGAGCCATCATCCAATATCCTACGCTCGAGCGGGATACCACTGCTTGTTTCTTGTTCCTCCATGTGACAAGATTACCATAAGGTGTTGGATTTTCTATTTACAAGGCACCATGCATAATACCTAAATATGTTTAGCTCTCTCATGAGCATGGGGTTATTTGATATGTACATGACAACAATATTATCGCATCTCGACTGCATTTTGTCTAGCAGGAAGTGAAGATCAATGAGAATCTAAATTAGTTGTATATCTTTTGTTGTATGAGCCATAGTCCAGTATCCTACGCTCGAGCGAGATACCACTACATGTTTCTTGTTCCTCCATGTGACAAGATTATCATAAGGTAAGTATGAGAATTAGAGTTGGATTTCCTAGCTACAAGGCACCTCGTAAAATATACAGCATATCGAGCGATCAATATCCTACGATGAATGGCTCGATCTAGGGACAACCTTGGTGTACCTAAAGGCCATCATGACTACGTCTAATGGGCCTACCTAGACCTGCTCATGAACTGAGAAAATTTTCCTACTGGAAGGGAGATGATAAATCTAGTAATAGTGATATGTCCCACAAATCAATGAAATTACGAGTATTAGGATCACAAAAATTTGGATAGGTTTGGTGCCTAACATGACATTCTCTTGCAAAATATCAGCAAATATTTCTTCTAAAACAGAACCAGAATACAACCAAGAGTCGCCTTTAGCTTAAGGAAATATCTAAACGAGCTCCTTAGTCACAAAGTGATCTACAAGTATCTATTTCACTTCTATGATCTCATACTCCTCATCACCATTTAGAACTGTGTCATCAGCATAGACTAATATAACTACAGTGCATCTAACTAACCTCCTAATATATCTTATTTGATACAACTATAGTGCATAATACCTCAATATGTTTAGCTCTCTCGATTGGTGCTTCACTTATATAACTTCCTGTTAATATTTCTTGTGATAAGTGTTAATAGAAAATCCAAGCAGATACTTGTAGATCACTTTCATCACAAGAAATTGGGGGCAAGCAATCAATAAGGGTGACACATTCAAGGTTCCCTGGATTTTCGGAAGTTCAAACTGATCATATACTGGTCAACTTTTTTGTAAAATTTCAGGAAATTGAGAAGTTGGCATTGGGAAGTGGCTCTTTGACGAAGGAAGGCATACAAGATTGCAAACTGATAAAGATTAATTGGATAGTGATGCAGCGTGGACTCGACATGTAGGGCCGTCAATTTATTTAAATTGTGGCCGTTAATTTTATTTACGTTTTTTAAGTTGTCGCAATTTTAAATAAAGAGATCGCGTGTGATCTCAATTAGTCTTAATTTGAATTTCAAATTTGGTAGTTAGTCGGTTAATTAGTTAGAGTCAGTTTAGGATAATTGGTTGTCGGTTTAAACTATTTTCTATTCTTGTAATGTCATCCCTCCTATATAAAGGGATGAGGGTCCAATGTTTTAGTCAGTTCAAGATGTGATAAAATAGAGATTTATCTCTCTCTCCTCTCCCCTCTCTCTCCTTCTCCCCACGTGATCTACACGTGTTCTTCTTCTCCCAAACCTCTCGTATTCCCGACGAGTCTCTTCTCTCTTCCCCTCGCGGTCTACGCGTTTCTTCTTCTCTAACCCCGCGCATCCGGCGTGTCTTCTCTTCTCAACCCTTCCAGTTTCTTCTTCTCAACCCCTCTATTTTCTTCTACCATCGAAAATCCACCGTCAAATCTATTTCCCGCGCCGCGCCGAATTTCAATCTGCATCAGATAGATAATATAATCTGATTTCAAGATTAGATGGGTAGCAATTAAGATCAAAATCTTATCGTGTTTAAGAAGCAACAAACTTATGATAAAAGTGTGTCCACCGCAGTTTGCATTAGAATGAAATGCAACATTCATCTTTGGTGGAGCACTCCGCAAATGGTATTTTCTTAAGAAGCTATGTGGCCCAAGAAACTTCTAATGTGGTCCTTTTTGTAACAATGGGAAGTGTAGTTTACCACCCATCTTATTGTTAGCTTCATAGTCGGAATGCAACGCAGCGCAGGCAACTTAAGGTGTTTGTCAGTAGAGAAACTTGTTTAGGCTCTCTACTTAAAGGTCCGTTAAGCTTCTTTCATTCGTATATCCAAGCTCAAAGTTTTCATTTGCAGTTTGATATTGGACGGCCTGAATTAAAGTAGTCTCTATGATGGTCAACAAACTTGATTTCATTTCTTTTTTCTTGCAAAGAAGATGATCTTCCAATCCAGCACAGCTAGTCATTCCTTATTGATATACCATGATATGTCGAAGCATCTCCAGATGGTACCAGCAATAAACCTCCTTTGGTCGAGCAGAAACAAGCTAGACTTCGGGCCCGTCATGTTTTATTGATGATTTCACTTCTATATGTATTTTTTAAAAGAAATCGGTATTAAGTAGTTTATTTCTGTCCCGTATTAAAAAAAGACAGTCTCCTCAGAGTTCCATCCCGATCGTCATGCCTCTTTCTCAACTAAGGGCGTATAAGTTTAGCCTTTGAGACATTATCTCGCCATGAGAGATCTGCAAACCTTACCGGGTAGGCATCCAGGGCGACGGGGGCGAGTGAACTCCTCAGGCACTTAAGGGCCTTATCCCGATCCTCCTCTTTCCCGCTCCGCAACAGCTCCACGAATCTCTATCCATTCCAAAAACAAAAACAGATAAACAAGTAATCACAACCATAAACGAAAATAATAAACAAACCATCCATGGCCTCCACGCATCCGGATGCACACACCTGCTTCTGCAAGCGAAACAGCAGGCGGTGGTCCTCGAGCACCTCGGGCACGCGCGCCCGGAGGAGCTCAATCGCGGCTTCGACGTCGCCGGACTCGACGGCGCGGCGGATCCGGCGGATGAGAAGTCGCGATCGGAAGGTAGAGGAGGAGGGATTGGCGTCGTCATCGATGATGAGGCGCTCCGATCGGGCGAAGTCGAGGATTAGGGCATCGAGGGTGTCCCAGTTCACGGGAGTGGAATCCATTGCGCGGGGGCAGGTTGTTGCGGTCGCGCCTCCCCGATTGGGAGCGATCTGAAGGAGGGATAACGGGATGCGGCGGAGGAGCCTTATATAAGGGGGACGTGTCGCGGGGGTGACGTGTAGGCTTGGTAAGTCTCGGTGGATCTCTCTGTTCTCTATCGTCTGCGGATGGGACTACGGACGTGGTTGTGGCCCGGGCAGATTTTCTCCTGTTTCTTACTTCAGGATTGTCCCTTTTATTGTAGTAGTAGGACGGCGCGTTTGGTTTGGAATAAATGGGAGAATGGAATAAGGATTAGAAAGAAAATCGGATTTGCTCTTATATAGGAATTGTCATTCTTAAACTTTTCTAATAATAATAAATGTAGTTTTCTTTAATATTTTTAATTAAAATATCATTGTTACAAATATATGGTTATCGATATGGATATATATATTTTTTTATATTTTTTTAGACATCGACATGAATATGATTTTGTGTATTGATATATGGACACTGGCATTGAGATAAATATATGGATGCAAAAGACATGGAAATGAGATTTTTTTGTTGATACAATTCAATTTTTTTATACAGATACAAATATGATTACAAGATATTCCAGTGGATACGAATATACATATATTACATATATCTATTATATAGATAAAATATATCAGATGTGATTTTTTGCGGAGACAGATACAAACATGGATATGTGTTTTTTTCGGATACGGATATGGACAAGGATATGAGATTTTTTATAAGGGAGAGAAAGCAAGGGAGATCGAGAAAACAGGCTTTAAACTTTGGTATTCAGGTAAAGATAAGGGCAGAAACGGTGTTGGAGTGGTTGTTCATAAAGATTTGAAGGATTGTGTGGTTGAGGTGCAAAGATTTGGGGATCGGATTATTTTGCTAAAGTTGGTGCTTAAAGAAGAAATTCTGAATATCATCTCAGTTTATGCACCGCAAATTGGTTTAGATGAAAGGACTAAACAAGCTTTTTGGGAGGATCTGGATAAGATTTTACAAGGAATCCCACAGAGAGAGATGGTTTGCATAGGTGGAGATCTTAATGGACATGTGGGAAAAGATGTTTCAGGTATGCAAGTGTGCATGGAGGACATGGTTTTGGGGATAGAAACGAAGAGGGAAAAGTCATTCTGGATTTTGTAATTGCATATGATCTTTTCATAGCAAACACTCTTTTCAAGAAGAGGGAGGAGCATTTAATTACTTATAAGAGTGGCTCAATTAGAACACAGATAGATTACTTTGCGTTGAGGAGAAGAGATCGGTTGTGTTGCAAAGATTGCAAAGTAATCCCTGGAGAGAGTTTGACAACCCAGCATCGCTTGTTAGTCTTGGATTTACAAATAAAAGGACTGGTAAAGAAAAGGAAGGTTCCTAAGATCACTAGAACTAGGTGGTGGAATCTTCCGCTGAAGCAATCAAGCTTCAGGGAGAAGGTTTTAGAAGACTTATCTTGGGATTGTAGCGGTAGTGCAAACGAGATGTGGGAGGCAGTAGCATCCTGTATCCGAAAGGTAGCCAAAGAGATGCTAGGCGAGTCAAAAGGAGGAGCTCCGGGTCAAAAGGAGGCTTGGTGGTGGAGTGAAGGGGTGCAAGAGAAGCTAAAAATTAAAAGAGCTTGCTTTAAAGCTATGTCTAAGGATAGAATAGAGGAAACTGTCACAGACTATAAAATAGCAAAGAAGGAAGCAAAGAAGGCTGTAAGCGAAGCTAAGTCAAAAGCTTATGAGGTTTTGTATAAAAATCTCAACTCTAAGGAGGGCCAGAAGGATATATTCAGGTTGGCCAAAGCAAGAGAAAGAAAGACCAAA
Source organism: Ottelia alismoides (assembly GCA_037367405.1). Lineage (NCBI taxonomy): Eukaryota > Viridiplantae > Streptophyta > Magnoliopsida > Alismatales > Hydrocharitaceae > Ottelia > Ottelia alismoides. Next base: position 720,086 of record JAZKJV010003385.1, on the reverse strand, counting down.
GACCTTTCTCAAGTGAGATGCATTAAGGACGAGGAAGGTCACGTACTTGTTACTCAGAAGGATATAGAGACTAGATGGGAGCAGTATTTCTATAAACTTTTCATTGGAGAAAGAAATAGAGAGATCACTTTGGGTGATCTAGCTAGCAGTGAAAGTTACTTGAATCGTGCATGCTATAGACGAATACAAAGAAAAGAAGTAGAGGAGGCTTTGAAGGTTATGAGACCTGGGAAATGTGTTGGACCGGATGACATCCCTGTAGAAGTATGGAAAGTTTTAGGTGAGCGTGGTTTGACTTGGCTTACGAATCTATTCAATGTTATTTGGCGAAGCAAGAAAATGCCTGAAGATTGGAGGAGGAGTATCGTGGTGCCTCTTTATAAGAACAAAGGAGACATTCAAAATTGTTCAAATTACAGAGGTATCAAGCTGATGAGTCACACTATGAAAATTTGGGAACGTGTGATCGAAATAAGGTTGAGGCAGGTTTCCCAAGTAAAAGAAAATCAATTCGGTTTCATGCCAGGTCGCTCAACTATTGAAGCCATCCATTTGCTGAGGAGAACAATGGAGATTTATAGAGCTAAAAGGAAGAATCTTCATATGATCTGTATTGATTTGGAGAAGGCTTATGATTCCGTCCCACGAGAGATACTGTGGAGAGTTTTGGAGAAGAGACAAGTACATGTCCTATACATTAATATCATAAAGGATATGTATGATAGGGTTTTATCTTGTGTAAGGACCCCGACGGGGAAGACTGACTATTTTGATATCAACATTGATTTACATCAAGGTTCAGCTTTAAGTCCATTTCTTTTTACTTTGATTATGGACGAGTTGACAAGTCACATTCAGGATGAGTTACCTTGGTGTATGTTATTTGCTGATGATATTGTGCTTATTGACGAGACTAGAGATGGAGTAAATGAGAAGCTTGAGGTTTGGAGACATGCATTAGAGACTAAAGGTTTTCGTATAAGTAGGGCTAAGACGGAATATATGGAATGCACCTTTGATGGAAGCAATGGTGAAGGAATCGAGGTTAAGATTGGTGACGATATCATTCAGAAGAGAGATTCTTTTAGATATCTGGGATCTATTTTGCAACATGATGGGGAAATTGATGGAGATATTACTAATAGAATAAATGCAGGCTGGCTAAAGTGGAGAGGAGCCTCCGCTGTTCACTGTGATAAGAAAATTCCTTTAAAAATTAAAGGAAAGTTTTACAAAGCAGCCGTGAGACCTGCTATGCTTTATGGTTTTGAATGTTGGCCTGTGAACCATAGACATGTGCAGAGAATGGCTGTAGCAGAAATGAAAATGCTAAGATGGATGTGTGGACATACACGTAAAGATCGGATTCGGGATGATGCAATCAGAAAGAAAGTTGGTGTAGCTCCGATCGAGGATAAGATGCGAGAAAACCGCTTAAGATGGTTTGGTCATTTGCAAAGAAGGTCAACTGATGCACCGGTTAGGAGATGCGAGTGTTGGGATGTTGAGCCGGCTAAGAGAGGGTGAGGACGGCCCAAGAAGTGTTGGAAAGAGACTATACGAAGGGATCTTAGTTTTTTGGATATAAGTCCGAGATTGACCCAAGATAGATCTGAATGGAGGCGAAAAATCCATGTAGCCGACCCTACTTAATTGTGGGAAAAGGCTTTGTTGTTGTTGTACAGATATGGAGATGGATGAGGGTTTTTTGCAGAAATGGATATAGAAATGGAAATGAGTTTTTATTTTTTTTGCAGATATACATATATATATATGGATACGGATATCATCTTTAGTTTTTAGGATATGGATACGGGTTACATTTTAGTGGATATGTATATGGACATGGATATGTGTTTTTATTTTTTATGAATATAGATATCTATAACTTTTTCAATAATTTTAAGATATGGATACGGATATAGTAATAAAATATTCTAACAGATACGAATATGAATATGTCAAATATATCAATTGTATGGAAAAAAATCAAAATAATTTCCACTTAAATTTGACTATTGATTCTTTATATGAAATATATCGATTATATGAAAAAAATAAGTTGGAGGATATGTCGCTGAGGCGGACGCTCATGAAAGTCAAGTAATCAACAATTAACCCACAAATGAATATAGCAATGCAAAGCAAAAATTGGAGTTAAAATTTATTATTACTCTACAAAAGATGTGTGTAGAACAAGTAGTGTAGAATGTCGGACATTAGGAGCAAGGGGAATAGACAACAAGAATTGGCAAAAAAGACAACAATTGTTTTGGGATTTTGTGAACATTTTATTGGGTTTTTAATTATTTACTTTTTTTATTTTTTGTTCTATATTTTTTATGTTTTTTTAGTTTTATAATTTTTATTTTCTTTTATATTTTTTATTTTAAATTTTCTTTTTTATTTTTAAAGATAATATAACTATATAGGTAATAATAGGTAGAATATAACTACTATATATAATAAATATATAAAATAGAAATAAAATTAGGAAAATACCCTAAAGTACATTCCTTTTTTTTAAGTAATAAAAATGTTATTAGGATTTTTTTAATTATTATATTAATATTAATATAAGTAAATATGGCTATGTAGATAAATGTGGCTTTTTAGAATTATAAAATAGCTATAAATATTTAAAAATAAGAAAATAAAATATTTTCAACTTTTTATAACTTCTCTATTTTTTATATTTTTCTTAAGATTTTTACTACTTTTGTATTTTTAATTAGATAAAAATAGAAAAATAGTGAACAACAAAATGTGTCTAACTTGTTTTGGATTTTAAAACTAGCTAATTAGCTCAAAAAATTCTAAAACTAATTTTAATAATAGTAAATATAATAGAGAAAATGCAAGAACAGAAAGCACAATTTGATCTTTGATAAATTTCTTATAATTTTTATAGGGTTAGAGAGGTTTTGTTATTTTTTATTTTCTTTTGAATTTTTTGTGATTTTTGTTAGGTGTAAAATACAATAATAAATAACCCTTTTTTTGGAATTTTTAAAATAGTTTTCTAATTTTTAAGGATTTTTTAACGTAAACATGGAATAAATGCAATATTGTTATATTTTTAAATATAAGAAATTAAAACCGAATGCTCTACAGAAACTATTTGTGATGAAATATAATATAGTGCATTTATATTAAAAAACTTGTAATTTTTAGATGCATGATGGTATTTTTAATCCAAAGAATACATAAAATAAAATACATAACTAGCATTGGCTAATATGCAAATAAAAATAACTTAAAATGCAAACAATAACCAAAACCCGAAGTCCAGAGGCCTCTGCAAAATTTACCCACAAATATTTAATCCATTCCATGTTGTTAGGGGGTATAAATGTAATTAATAAAAGGTGGTAAGGCATACATGCAGATATCCCAAAAGTTTTGAACTTATATCAAAAATTATTGGACTAAACAATAACCTAAAATTGCAGGGGGTCCTTGAAAAAGTCCCACCACCTCACGTATATGGGCAAGTAAGGTGATGTGGCAGAGGACCTAAGTGCAAATAAGAATAATACAGGAGCTACTTGTAAAATGTCCAAAAGTTTTACACTACAGACAAAAGTTTCTAGACTAAAATAAAATACAAAAAAGACAGGGGTTGAATAAGCAAAATACCCCCTAGGGGTGCTAGCGGATGATGTGGATGCTCTCACTTTGACACGCATCGCTTTCTCCTTCCACGATGATGGTTCGATGATGGACGCTGGAGATTAGAAGGAGGAGGATGATCCAACAACTGAAGGCATGCGCATCCAATGGTAGCTGGTCCTCTTAGCGCTTGGACTTGATCGGATGGCAGGGAGAGGACTTGGAAGAATTAGAAAGAACGCATGTTCTTTCGAGTCTCGATCAGGCGCATCTCCATCCTCCAAAGGTCTCAGGCGCTGCTCTAATGCATAACACACTCCTCGAAGTGGTCCGCAGCTTCTGGAGGCTTCAGATTGAGCTGAGGATCACCGGAGCAAGCCCCGTGGTCAAGGGAGAGTAGTAGCTCCAGGTACCTGACCTTGGGCAAAATGAAAGCTACCCTATCCTAGTCTAGGTTCTAGGAATAGAAAAATGCATGAAATAAAAGCACATCTGACCTGGGAGGCAGGGAGCCAAAGCTCGTGGTGGAGATGACCGTCTGAGCTGGATATGGCTCAAATCACACCCTTCCTCCCACGCGGAACTACTGGATAGCCTCCTGCTGTCACCAAGAGAGTCGATCTGATCTAGGGTTAAGGTTTGGATGGCGGAAGAGAGATCAAGTTTAGAATGATGTCTAGGCTGGGTCTTTGACTCGAGAAGGGTGCTTGATTCAAAAGACTATTGATCGAGGAATCATGGGAGTGTGAAAGTCCAAGGATCAAGGGTCAAAAGTCAAGAAGGATTTGAGCAAAAATAACGTAAGAATTGAGTGGCATAATCGAGGAAGATGGTGGGTCCTCGCATCTAACAGGGTCCAGAGCCAAGGAGCCTCAGTTGACTAGCGGGTCAACCAAGTCTTGGCTCCCATTAGGCCATGTCAGCCTGCTAAGAGACAAAAATAAAATAAAACCTTTATTAAATCGTGTAAAACTAGTAAATGATTTTATTTATTTTTTATCAAAATATAAAAAATATATTTATTACTTATATAGTATTTTATGATGACTTTTATTTATTTTTACAAGTTTATTTATTATGGATTACTTTTTACAAGTATAAATATACGTACATTCACCTATATAACATGTATTTTATTTTTATTTTATATATTAGATTTTAATATTTTAGCTACATAATTTATATATTCATAACATATTTATATACATACAAATATATTTTTTATTTATTTTTCTGAAGTAGTTTGTACACTTAAATAAATATATGTATTAATTAGATAGGTATAAGTAAGTATATTTCATATATGTGTTATAGTTGTCATATTTATTTTAGGGTATTTTTAATGGTTTTATTTTAGTTTATTTATGTACATATGTTATAAATAATATTCATATAATTATAAAAAAATATTAAAGAATATAAAGAATAAATAAATGAATATTTTATTCAGGTATAATGTACAATAGGGGTCCAAAACCTAACTTTTGCATCTTAACTACAAATTAGATGAAATCACCTCCATTAAATAGCTAATTAAAATTTATACATAACTAAAGTGATTTTGATGAATTTCGAGTTCATATAGAGAAGAAATGGGTCTGTGAAGTTGGGATTTTGGTTTTTTATTCTGAGTATAGAAAGTATAATAGGCATTATTTTTATGTGAAATAAATTTTTTTATTTTTTATACATTTTTATCTACAACATTCATAACAAAGTTTATTGATTTGAAGTACGAATAATAAAGAATAAAATATGACCCAAAATGGACTTATTGATGAGTTGGAAATTAGGGTTTCCTGTATTTGTTGTCCCTTATCTCCCCCTACGTTATTCCTTGTTGACCCAGTCATCATGATGCCTAGGTCTCAGGATTTAGAGTCATCTAATACCTCTGGTATTTCATTTCCTTTTCTTTTCTTTTCTTTATTATTTTATTATGGATTTAAATGCAGTCTTTTATACCATATTTGCATAATAAATAATATGTGTTATTTTATGCAATATAATGATATTTACATGTATTTAGTTGGGGTTTAAAGGCCAAAATAAAAGAATAAAGGTGGTGAAATGGAGATTCATCGCCCTCTTATACTTTCCTTTTGCGAGTCCTTAGCAAACACCCACGCCTATAAGTGCATAAAAGAAAATAAAGAAAAGAAAAAGAAAGAACTTGGGTTGACTTCAGCTTTCAAACTAGTCTTCATAAACCAAAGTTCGGAGCTCAGTCGGACCCTTAGAACTTAGATTTGGTCGGAACCTTATTGGGAAACAGATTTGAAACTCAACAACCTCTAAGACCCACAAGACTATGCCCGGGTCTCCTCATAAGCCAGGTCAGAACATGTCGATGTCATACACAGACCCTTCTGACTATGAGTCTATCTTGTACATTGTTAGTGATATGTAGCTCCTCTGGTGACCCTAATTTCCTAATCCATCAACTATTTCCTTGAGAAGCAGGGTATTTCCTTCTCAGTTTAAGTGCAACATGCTCAAGAAGAGGAGGTGGAGAGGAGATGGACAGTTGCCAGTGTAGCTACCTATACTAGGATGCTTGACCAGTGTAGTCAAGTCATCCGGCTGCAGGCTCACATTAATCTTTGACTTTGAAGCTCGAGCTTGCTTATTGACTATATTTACATACATACTCCGACGGGGTTTGATATTTCTTAGATTTTTACCCGCATATTCTTTTGGAATTTTTTATTTCTGTATTTAAAAAAATTATATACAACAACGTTTACATAAGTACTTTTTACTCTTGAGTCGGTAGACTATCCCTCTTTTGAAACATTGTTGCTACCCACAGACCTTTGTCTTTAGACCTTGTCGCTACTGGATCAGGTTAGGTACAGTGGCCGAATGTGTGACTTCCGATGTTTCCATTAGCTTGAGTTTCATACCGATAAATCCAGCCCTCTACCGCTTCAACTAAGGTGAGCAAAGTGTACAGTGCAGGTGTGCGAGCTAGGTCATTGTCGACAAGAGTCATGCGTATGTTTTGAAACATTCTAATTAGGCACTCAAGATGACACTGAACCTAGTCTTGTGATCTCAAAGAATTAAGTCTAGTAGACATGAAGTATCTCAATTCTAGTTCTTATAAGGTTCATGTGATTAAGTGGATTAAGATCCAACCAAGATCCAATCTTCGGATTTTACTTAGACTGGTTCAATTATTATTATCAATCCAAAAAATACAAATAATATGTATAATGTAAGGAAAATATTTTTGTGATGCAGTTTTCTAGTTTTGAACTTTTTATGGATTTTAGAAAAGGATTTATATTTTTATGCAGGTTTTTGAAAAGATTTTACAAATGTTTTTAGAATTTAGAATTTTGCAAATTTTTAGCGATTTTTTAATAGAGGTTAGTACAACTACATACACGGAAATGCATATATATATATATACAATGGATTTTTACAATTTGAGTATTATTAAATATTAACGTACGTGTTTTATACAAGATTTTCAAAACATTTTTGAAAACTTTTTTGCAAACATTTTGAAAACTTATTTTTCTAAATAATTTTGACAAACATTTACAAGCCTTGAAAATTATTTTGCAAATATTTTCCAAGTAGTGTATATAGATTTTTCAAAAGTTTTTCAGCCAATTTTAAAATTATTTGCAAATAGACTTTCAAAAGAATTTATTTACACAACTAAAAGAATTTTTTGCAAATAAAAGATTTTTACAAAGATTTGAAAATATTTTGCGAAGGTTTTCCAAACTGTTATCAAAAGATTTTTCAAATAATTTTTCAATCATTTTTAAAATAATTTTACAAACATTTTTAAACTAATTTATTACTTATATTTACAGAGAATTCTGAGTGTTTTATTAATGAGCCATATTATTGAAATACGTAAGTACAAGTTATGGCTAAAGTATATACACTTTATATACTGCCCCCATATACTTAGCTTGAGCTATGTCCTAATAGATCAGAGAGAAAAGGAAGAAATAACTCATACTAAGTATAGAAAATTCTATACTACAACGACTAAAGAATGAACGAATGAGAAGTTGATCGTTCCCACTATACTTAGGATGCAATAATCCTAAGTATAGCACACTGTACACAAAGTAGGGATGGTCAAGGGTGGGACTATACAAACTCATCAGCTTGACCTGTCCCTCCCTATACTTAGGGTAAAATATCCTTGAGTATAGGCGGAATTTCAAGAGTTGAGGGGACAGGTGAGGGATCATAGAAATGAATAACGCATGGGTACTCACCCCCTATACTTAAGACAAAGTACATCCTAAGTATAACAACGATGAAATGGATGAACACCTTTTCGGATGAATAAGAAAAATGAAATTGAAAAGAATAAAACAGAAATCTTTTTGTGATTTTTCTTGCTCAAATGTCCGATCCATTTGCCTCTATGAGCTCTTCTTGATATACAACTTCTATTGATTCGACAACGGACATGAATGTATCATGCTATAAATATGTCTCTGGTAACTGTTCGTTGACTACAAAGGACTATGCGTTAGGCAACAATTCCGATATCAGCAGGCTTCTGTTGTCACATACAGTTTTCACAATAAAAGGTCATGTCCATTTGCTCTTCAACTTGCCTAGAAAAATCTTTAACTTCGCATCAAGTAACCACACCTTCTGTCCAGGTTCAAAAATCTTTGATAGATGTGTTTTTCATGTCATATCTTAACTTTTGCTTTGTACATAAGGTTGTTATCATACAGGTAGTCTATGAATTCAAGCAATTTGTTCAGATCAACTTTTCGATTCTTTCCTCCTCGTTCGGAATCAAGGTTGTACATATTCAATGCCTATAAGGATTTGTGAATTAATTCATAGGCAGGTGGCAAGGCTTTCCATACACAAGGTGGTAGGGTGACATATCGAGATGAGATTTGTATGTCGCGCGATATGCCCAAAGAACTAGATCCAGTAACCGAGACTAATTCTTACAATCCTGGCGTACAAGCTTCTACAATATGATTTTGACCTCCCTATTAGAACATTCAACCAAGACATTAGATTGTGGATGGCATGACACTACAACAGGATGTTCGATGCCGTATTCTTTGGTCAACTTCTTAACCTCCTTATTGATGAAGTGGCTCACCCTGTTAGAAATGAGAATCTTGGGGATTCCGGACCGCAAGATGATGTTATCTTTCTCGAATCGACAGACGATGTGGCTGTCTGTGGTTCAAGTAGGGATTGCATCCACCCATCTATTGATGTAGTGATGACATGGGTTTGGCGAGGGTCTAGAAATCTCATAAGGCAAGAAATCAAGTCGATGCATTGACTACTCAAGAAACCCATGATCAATCAATAATTAACCGACAACAAAATGATGACAATGAGTAGCAAAAATGTGAGTTAAAATTTATTATTCTCTACAATACAAAATGTATAGAAAGCAAGCATGTAGAGGTCGAACCACATAGAGCAAGCCACTAGCCTATGATTATTTCTAATTAATGTGTAGTGTGTTCAAACTTGTATTTTATCATCCTTTTTGTGGGTTTTTGTTTTTGTATTTTTTATGGAATTTAAATTTTATATTTTTGTAGTTTTTGATTTTATAATTTTTATTTTATTTTTATATTTTCTGATTGTTAACTTTCTCTTTCTTTTTAAATACATAATGCCATATATAAGCTATATATACAATATAAATTAATATAAATTATAAATACTAGTATAAATAAATAAAATACAGAAAATAAATTATTTTGGGGTTATATATTTTTCTAATATTTTTGTGATTTTTCTTGAATTAAGGCTAATTTTTATGGATTTTTAAAGTCAAGAATATCTCAAATCAGGGGTTCAATAAATAGGCCAAATTGACTTGAAGATTAAAAATAACAAATAAAGTCCAAAATTCCCCAAATCAATTTTAATAGATAGATATTAATATAAATAAAATTCAAAATATTTTTGGGATTTTCGGTGATTTTTCACATTTTTTACTGGATTTTGGAACTTTTTAATTTTTAGTCTTTTTCCTTTTTCTGTTTTTAGAGATTTTTGGTTTGGAAATAAAAACTACTAAAATTAAATGCAAACAAAATGAATTACAATATTTAATTATAATAAATATTAAAACTACTTATTTTCAAGGAATAAAATTATCTAAGATCTATCACTAGGTGATTGATCTCAGAAAAATCCTAAACCTAAAAAATGTGGGGTTTAATACCTATTAACAATTAAATACTAAAATATGCAATATGATTTTTACAGAGCAAATTATGCATGCAAATGCAATTTTTTTGGCACAATGTCAAGCACAATTAACTCTACACTAGTTGATTTTTCGGGAATTTTTATAGCAATGGTTAATCAATGGCAAATTTAATAGCAAGAAATGGGTAAAATTCGCAAGTTTCCACAAAATGATTAATTATTAATTAATCAATAATCATAAAAAACTCTGCAATATGTCAAAATGTAGAGAATTAAAAGACGAACATTATGTTATTTTTTTGATAATAAAATAATGTAGAGAAGAGGTCTAAAATGGTAAATGAATACAGGGATATAACTGCAATTAATAAATATAAAGAAAATATGTAGACAGGGACCTTGACGTAATTACCAGAAATTAGGAGGGTATCTCTACAAATTTTCCAAGAGGCATGTGCAACGCACATGCCCATGGAAGGGCTGGACTAAAGCGCAAATAGATGATCTCGGAGGGCGGCGTCTACAATTAACCCAACAGGTCACGTGCGACGCACGTGACCCTTAGATGGCGTGTGGCTGACGTTCCCCCCAAACGCACGTGCCTCGCACGTGCGTGGGGGGTCTCGGGTCTGAGCCCCGGCGTGCAGTGGAGCGGGAGAAGGGGCGAGCAAGGCGGTGGAGAGGGGTGGCGAGGGTACCCGGCCGATGACGCGTAAGGTGGAAGGCGGCTCATCAGATAAGATGGACCAAGGCGGAGAGACCCGGTGGAGGAGGCGAAGGCAGAGGCGTAGCGTCGGTGAAGTCGTAGGCGTTGGAAGCTCTTGGCGATGAGGTCGATGAAGCTCGTCGGAGATGATTTCGAGGCGGAGGTTGAAGTCGGCGGTGTCGATGGTCGCTGGCGTTGAGTCGTTGATGGCGGTGGTGAAGACGACGAAGGCGATTGACGTTGGGCCGACACATAGTCGGGGGGCGTCGGGGCAGAGTCGGGAGCGTTGTCGTAGTCGGAGCCGGTCTATGTCGATGAAGAGCGTCGTTGGCGTACGGTGTTGCACGGGGTGAAGCTTCGCGAGAAGCTCATAGGTGTAGTCAGAGAAGATGAAGGTCAGAATGAAGGGAAGCGCGGGAGTAGCGATGGGGACGATGATGGTTATGGGAGATGAAGTGCGATGCAGAAGAATGGAGGGTTGATCGGAGTAAGGTGAAGATGGAGGAGGAGGTACCTGGGGAGGACGGGCTCGACGGCGGTGCATGACGGAACGAAGCAGCTGCGACGGAGGAGGTGGCTGCGACGAGGCCAAGGAGACCTCAGATCACGCCGACGATGGAGATAACCGGGCTGTCACCACCGGAGAGGAAGGTCTCGACGAGGGAACGACGGATGGCTGAGATCGGTGGCGAAGATGCCTTTAAATAGGAAGGAGAGGGAAGGGGCCGACACGAGCTATGCGGAGGAAGCGGTTGGCCGTTGGCAGTGAAGGCGGGGGCGGTAGTTGGAGGCAAGGTCAAAGGCAGAGGAATCAAGGGGGTTGTTGTGAGGTTGAAGACGCACAACAACCGTTCGATCGGCCGCTAATCGAATGACCGTGGAGGCGCCACGTGGCGACAAGCGGGGAGAGGGCACGGTACGTGCGGAGCACGTGCCTGGGGGCACGTGCGACGCACATGCGGTTATTTATTTTTTAATAAAAATGAATAAATAAAGAGGCCAAAAACCGCTGACATGTGGCGGCCCCAGGGCCTGCCACGTGTCAGCAACAGAAAATTCTAAGAATAAATATTTTGTAAAATAAAAATAAATAGTAAACGACCTCGGATCGAAAAAGTTCCTTCACGAAAAATGCTCGTCTCGATGATACAACTTTCATGAAGACATCAAAACCAAAATCGATCAAATGCACAAAGTGAATTTTTGGGGTATCCCATATATATAGAATACCTAGATTTTTGGGTTTTGTAATTTTTTGTCATTTTTAAACCAGATATAAATCCGAAAAAATATGGAAACTAAAAGATAAACAAACACACCTTAATCTATTTTTTGGAATTTTTATTAATAGGAAAATATGTACAAAAATATCGGGTCAAAAACCGCTAAAATACACAATGTACAAAAGAGGCCCAAAAATCAACTTTCACATACGAGCTCCGATTCACTTGAACTTGGTCTTGTTTTGAAGGAAATTGAGTTTGCATTAGTTCAAAAGTGAGTAGGATCAAATCAGACACTGGATGGGGAAGATATGGATCTTTTAGTCTGAAAATCCTGAAACTAGGGTTTGGGTTTGTGGTCCACTTACTTGGGTTAGTTCTTTTTTTTGTATTTTTCATTTATTCTTGTGAGTGATGTGTACACAGTAGAGGTGATTGGATCATTTGGAGTTAGCATGAAGGAGTTAGAAATCAAGGAAGTTAGTCTATTTACGGGTCAGTTTTGGCTAGGATTTTTGGCTTCTTATTTTGTGCAAAAATGATGGATAAAATGCCATTCTTATGAAAACATGCATGAATGCTAATTATGCAGAATAGATGCAGATATGTTGTTGATTTTGAGGGAATGGAGCTTAATAAATGAGATTTAGAGTGATGAATCCGAAATTCATCATCCCCCTATACTTAAACCTTGCTCGTCCCTGAGCATCAAAAAGGAATGCCATGAGGTGAAATGAGATTGGGTTCCATACCAAGACCATGAGCTGAAGGTGAAAATGAAACTAAACACGACGTTTGGATTATTAGTGTGTCGGAACTTCTGTGAGACTTAGAATTTTAAAATCAACAGCCCTCAAGTTCTACACATCATTGTCACAGTTTCGGCTCAGAAGTCCTCTTAGATCAATCCTCTTCCCAATGTATACCCTATGAACATTGAACAACCAACTAATGTGTATGAAGGATTTTAGATCTTCCCATCCAGAATGCCGGACTACCATGCTCCTCTCCTCTCCAGTAACTCGTCCTCGGGGAGTCAGGTATTTCCTTCTAAGGTCTATCGCGTTGTGTTCACAATCGAATTGGGGGGAGAAGATAGAAGAAGGGGAAAAGAACTGGAGGGTGGCCAGTGTAGTCACCTCTCCTTGTGAAACTGTCCAGTGTAGCCGAGTCTCCACCAAGATCTGCATGTTTCTTGAAGCTTGGACCTTTTTGGTCAGATTTTTATTTGGTAGAATGCTTCTTTGTATTTGGAATTTTTGGTGGTTCTGCTTGGATCTTGTTGTGCCCCTACGGATATAGAATCTTTTTGTTCCGTACATTTTTTGGGATCTTAGAAAAAATTGTGCTCAGCCGTCCATCCCTTTTCCGAAGCTTTATTTCAACCCAAACTCCGGTCTTTAGATTTCCACGCTACTAGAAAAGAGACTCACACAGTCTTCCAACATCCCGTCTGAGTTGAGCTAAGTGCATACTGCGAGAGTAAAAATTAATTCCCTATTCCAGAGTTGTACCCAGAATGAAGAGACCAGGTTAGACACTAAGAGTCAAACGCTGCACATTGTCATGTGGAACTTAAAGAATTAAGTCAAAAGACCTGAAGCTCTTAAAATCCTATTTCTCGGTGAAGTTCCTTTGAAAATTAGGTGGATTAAGGTCAAGTCCAGACCACTCTCGGTTTCTACTCATAACTTGGTTCAAAACTCAATGACTTTTCACAGATGCAAATGAATGCGATGCTGGATGAAGTGCAGGTGTGTGAAATGCAGACACTTTTTTTTGATGCAAAAATGAAATAAGAAGCCAATTTTTTCTTTTCAAAAGTTTTGGTCACTGTTAGTGGCAAAACTCTTTTTCTTTTTCTTTGTTTTTTTTGTTTTTTGTTTTTTTGAAAGACTACCCACCTCGTAAATACATATAGACTTACGTGAAAGTACGAGATATGGGTAAAATATATACGAAGTATATACACAGACCCCCCTATACTTAGCGAGTGATGTGTCCTCATAGCACAAGAAGCGTAAAGAAGACATAGCTCGGGCTAAGCGTAAGAGGGTGAACAATGAAAAGAAAAAGAACAATATTTACAGAACCGCCCCCCTATACTTAGAATGTGACCAGTCTAAGTATAGAAGTAGAGCGGAAAAAAATGAAGCGGTCGGGATATGTGAATGAGGAGAGCATATACAGGTGGATGTTGGTTCCCCCTATACTTAGGCTCTGGTCAGCCTAAATATAGAAGAAGGGTGGAAGTGAAGTGATCGGAAGAAGGAGAAGGATAGTATGTACAGTTGGCATCGGTCCCCCCTATACTTAGGCCTTGGCCTAAGTAGAGGAAGAAGCTGTACAAGGAGACCGACGTGGTCGGGAGGGAGGGTGGGTAGCCGATGATTAAGGTGGTTTTCGGCTGATCTTTTTGTGATCCTGCACTGGGAGATCGTAATGACGAGATGGAGATGAAGCATATGATTCCCAACTATGATTAGTGTCATCCTCAGAAAAATCATGATGGATAATAGATGAAGTGTTTGAATCAGAAGAAATATATCCATCATTAGAGTTATCCTCAGAGGAATAGTATTTGAAAGTGGACATACTCCAAATATTCATGTCTTTTTGTTTCTTCAGTTATTTCCTCAGAATTCGTTCCTTCTTGGTGTCAATTGGTTTGTCCTTGGATGAATATTCAAAAGCACCGATCTCAGTCAGCTCATACGAAATTATTACAGTGTACTTGAAGAGAGCAGAAGCATCAGATTTGGATGAGTAGTAGTTCAGAACGGAAGTTGTCCAACGAGAATTGAATTTTGGATCCTTGCAAAGATATGGCTTTAGAGTTGCCGAACAGACTTCACTCATGTAGACTACCTTTTCCGGACCTGATGAGGGATCATCAGCTGATTCCTCTTCCGAAAGGTCAAAGGTGACTCTCTTTTTATTTCTTCGTGAAGGTGTCGGTTCACTTGAGTATCCAGATGAATAGCCATTGGAATTCTCATTGGTCGGTGCTTGGCTTGTGTGTTTGTTTTTAGTCTCTTGAATGTTTGAGCACTCTCGATTTGGGATGATTTGGTCAAGATATTCAAAGAATGTTGCTCTAGGGTGTGACCATGCATATGTCTCAGGATCGTAGTAGAAGGATTTGTCTATTTTGAGATCCGCAGGAATTGAAATACTGGGGAGACTCTCTGCATGTTTATTTTCAATTGATTTGATGTTGGAGCACTTCTGTGTCGAGTTGATGTAATCCATGTAGTCAGAGTTGGTTGACCCAGGGTGTGCCCATGCATAAGTCTCCGGATCATATGATTCATAGACATGATTATCCATGGTGAGAGCGGCTGGGAATGGAGCAGGGGGGAGAGTCTCTAAACCAATAGTTTCATCAACAACCGCTATCTCAGATGTTGTAGCAGGGTAGGGCTCTTCTACCGTTTCATGGTTGCGGCTGTCGGGGACTTCGTGGGTTGTCTCAGAAAATCGTGGTTCCTCAAAGACAGGGTTAAATCTAAGTGCTTCCATTGCTTTAAAATTGATTTCCCGTATCTCACAATCAATAATTGCCTTAGACAATGCTAAGAATGGCTTTCCAAGAATAATTAGAGACTGGGCGAATTCTCCTTGATGCTCAATATCAATGATCGTGAATTCTACATTGAGCGGGGCATCTTGGAATTTCATGATGACAGAAATGATTCCTCTCGGCCTCTTTATCGATCGGTCTTCCAATTGAACAATCTCTCATAATTTCCTTATCGGTCCGAGTTTAAGTTCGTGAAATACAGAGGTCGAGAGGATATTGATCGGTGAATAGTCATCAATTCGAGCATGGGTAAAAATGGTGTCTTTGATCTCACAGTCAAATCTGGGCAACCGCTTCACTATGCGGTTCTTGGTTTTTCTCCTCAACACCAAAGAGGAGGCCATTGACAAGATATGTCTCTCGGTCTTTGTTCTAATCCTGCCTGACTTTTTGATTATTAATTTGTCCATTACAAATTCTTTGAGATTGGGGAAGTGTTCAATGGCCTTTATAAAGGGAAGTTCAAAAATTAATTTCTTCTCCAATGCTTCCCATACAGTAGGATCCAAATTCTTCAGATCTTCTTCAGTCTCTATTTTTATGAAATTTTCTGGATTTTTGATTTTTTGGTGTTTTTTAATATTCCAATTTTTTGGTATTTTCTGTGCGGTGTGGTGATGTGGTGTGTTCCTCAGATGAGCAGGGGTTCAAATGTTCAGAGTGGGGGTCAGAGGTATAGTCATTTCTAGGGGAATAATATGCAGAAGTGACACTGTTAGAATCGTTCCCAAATTCCTAAATATCCTCAAAATTTTCAATCTTAGATCCAATCATTTCCTCATTCATTTTTATATCCGATCTACCAGAGATTGAAATTAATCGATCGGCAAGTTCTTGAAATCTATCCTCCATTAAATCAAATTTCTTATTCATCCTCAAAATATTCTCCAGAATCTTTTCATGACCAAGCATGAGAGCAGTTGGGGTGTGTTTTTGTAATTGAATGTCCTCTTCCATTTTCCTATATGTACTAGGAGAGGAGTCTCTTGAAATATCCGATGTATGATCATCATTTTCTGAAACTATCTCCTCAATAATCATGGAAGGCGGCTACTCATATGGTCTAGGTATGTGGAGTTGGTCCGAGGAGAGTTCAATCCTTTGTGTGGTCGGACCTTGATATTGTGGGGTCAGTATATAGGGTTGATGTGTTCCTATGTGGTCGGTCCAATCCTCTGTATGAGTATCATGTCTGAAGAGGGGATTGTCATGGTCAATCCAAGATGATGATTGTGCATTGTTGTTCCAGGGTAAGGTCGATGGAAGAGGTGATGAAGTGTTCAATTCGATCATGTGGTTATCATCTCCCATGAATGATGGATTGGCATTTACCGAATATGAAGGATGAATCATATGATCGGTATAGAGTGGATTGACGTATGAAGAAGTGGAGACCTCAGTCGGTTGTTGGCTTGTATGACCCAAATACAAAGGGTTGTCATTCATGAAGCAGATCGGATTTGTAGAGAGAGTTGGTGGTTGAGAATCTCTTGTGGAAGTTGGAGGAGGTGTTTCGGTTCTAACCGATACAAATTCGTTTTCATAGTATAGCACTGATGGATTCTCGGATAATTGTTCGGCCATTTTTGAAAGAGCTGAAAGGAATGGGGGTTGGGATTGCAAGAGTTTTTGGACAATAGTTCCATGTTTAGGTTTAAATCAAGAGGAGAGATGATTGCACGGGATACTCAAAAGGAATTTTATCAAATGTGCAGCTATTGATCTTCGATATCAGTTCACGCACACCAATGCAAACACAAATCAAACCCCGAGTTCACCAACTCACACAATGAAGTCTTAAGAGTTCGGCTATCATCTTTTCAATTTTAGTTGGTGATAAATCAATCTTGGCAAAAATTTAGCGAGCTGTAAGGTGCCGAAATTTTCATAACGACTGGCCTGAATTCTTACGACTAGTTGCATCTACTTTCAGCCAGTATGGGTGTAAGTACGAACCGTAGAACGGCTACCCGTGTTACTTGAGGACGGAGCCTTATGCAGTGTCCTCTAAACCACCCACTCTGCTAAGGAAATCCGGACCGTTTACCGGCTACCCGTAGATCCTCACTGAGAAGTAGCTAGTCGTTTTTGACAGAATTAGTAGTCAAGATGAAAATCCGGATTTGGGCTCTAGCCTTAAGTGTTGTCTCTCGCTCACTCAGAAAAAGCAAAATAATCCAAGGTCGGGGTTGCTCTCCCGCAAAAATTCTTGATTTTATGGGTTCTTAAGATCGACTATATTTAGCAGTCAAAATTTTAATTAGGTGATCATTGAAGAATTTAAATGAGCACAAATACACGTCTACTGTCCAGTCCCAATTTCCTTTAGAATTATGTGATAAAATAAGAGAGAAAAATTCGCGAAAAGCCGATGCACGCGAAAAACTATGATGTATGCTCAGTTAGAAGACTTACAGTGAATCATCGCAATCTCCATATGGGATGCAATATAGAATTGAAAAATTACTCTAAATGCATGCAAGCCGATGAGAAACCGCACCTAAGCATAAAGTTCTATTAGCGGGGAAGAATTGAGTTAAATTTGGCTAAGTTGAACGATCTATGTGCATCTCAATTATTGTGAAGTGTGGCTTAATTCCTACGAGCACAATCATAAAATTAAAATGCTCTTGAGAGCCGTATGTGCAGGTCTATCCTAATCGCCACTCAAGTCGGGCCCCACCCTCACCGGAGAGTGAAATAGGCCACGACACACCACAGATAGAGTTTAGAGTATTTTTACACATGCTAGAGTCCAAACAGACATCGTTGTAAATGAGCAATTAATTACATAACTAAAATTGTAGAAATTAAAAATCTAGACTCTACGCTCTCTCACGACTCGACTCAATCTTAAATTAATTGCGACTTTTTCGGATGTTGATGAAGATGCGTCGGTTTCTTGAAAAACCGCTCCACGTATGCCGGGTACCTCGCAAGAAAAATAAGAGAGAGAATGTCAGAGAGTGACTCAAAAATAAATCGAAAATAAAATAAAAGAAATAAATACTGAAAATAAATGCAGGAAATAAAATGAAATTTACAATAAAAAATTCGGGGGTCAGACTACCCGAGAAAACCGAATACGAAATGTCAAAACACAAAACTAAGCCGTTTGCCTCCCCGGCAACGGCACCGTCTGACAGTTCCGAAATCGCAGCGTTAAGAAGATGTATTTGTATTTATCGTCGTGCGTAAAAAATATGGTTTTGTCGTTCGTTGTAGGTGGCGATCAGAATCGGTCAAGAAATAACCACAAATATTTAATCAAAATTTTGAATCGAGTGGTTTTATATTTATTTTACTAGGGCAAGTACCAAGGTCGATCACAAGGAGGCAAATGAATAACCTAGAATTATGTCTATCAAGATTCATGCATGGTTTTCGATGCAGTCTTTTTTTTTTGGAATTTTTAATGCAAATAAGGGATGCAAGATGCAATTTCGGCCTATTGTAGGGATTAAAATGCAAGTTACATTCAAATGATGTCCAAAAAATACGAAACTTGGCCACAATGCAAAATATGATGAAATAAATGCAATGTAATTTTTTTGAATTTTTGGATGCAATAAGAATTTTTTTATGAATTTTTAAATGCAAACAAAATGAATTTTAATATTTAATTATAATAAATATTAAACCTACTTATTTTTAAGGAATAAAATTATTTAAGATCTATCACTTGGTGATTGATCTCAGAAAAATCCTAAACCTCGAAAATGTGGGGTTTAATACCTATTAACAATTAAATACTAAAATATGCAATATGATTTTTGTAGAGTAAATTATGCATGCAAATGCAAATCTTTTTGGATACAATGTTAAGCACGATTAACTCTACACTATATGATTTTTCGGGAATTTTTATCGCACTGATTAATCAATGGCAAATTTAATAGCAAGAAATGGGTAAAATTCGCAAGTTTCCACGGTGTGTCAGCAATCTAACGGTGTGTGACGGTTCGATGTGGGATGCTTGTGATTAGATTGTGGGAGGTGATCTGACGGTTGTGGCTTTGGATGATTCGACGTCCGTTGCTCCATGTGAAGAACATCTCCAGATCGAACGGCTCTAGGTACATCAGGAAGAACAAGGAAGGGGGTTTCCATGGAGCTCCTTCGATTTGACCTAGCAGCCTCCTATGGTCACCAATCCCATTGCTGAAGTTCTTGAAGGCTCGTTGACGGTGTTCTGCGGCTATTGGCGATGCCAAAAGGGTTCGGGGCTCGCTGATCGAGTCCTGGAGGTTAGTTGTTCCTGGAGGGGTGCAGGAACCTCAAAGTCATCCTAGATGGGTCCTTCAAGCATTGGCACCTGCAGAAAAGGTCCAGTAGCTCGAGGCGAGTTGCCTCAACCAAGAATGAAGCTGGGATGCGCAATGGGTGAGGTGAGCGGAGAGGGTTTGGTGAAAGGTGGTGAAGGCCCTCGATTCTCTGATCCACAATGGATCAGGTGTGCTTGATGGGCAAATCAGATGGAGAATTGTGAGGAAAAGGATAGGGATGCGACGGGGATCAGAACTGCTTGTCACAGGCGGTAGAACACGGGCCAGAGCTCTAAAGCTCTAACGAAGAACCTAAGCTGATTTAGGCTAAAATCTAGTCAAACCACTAAATCGAACGCGACAAAGAAAGATACGAGCTACAACTACCTTAGAATCAAGAAAGCACAACTCTTATACATGCGGTGAAGCAGGGAGCAGGGCAGGCTGGAGCTCCGTCGTGGATTGGCGCCTCTTCCTTGCTACGCCATCTCTGAGCATGGGGAAACCTTCAGATGTTACCTGGGGCTTCAACACACACACACACACACCAAGACACTAGACGAGACTCAAAGGGGGGTCAAGAAGAGAAGGAGGAGAGGGGGTTTCTTTTTATAGACAAAGCTAAGGACCCTTATTATCCGACGATTTGGGAAGAAAATGGGTTATGTACATGAGATCAAAAGTTTAAGCGAAGATAAATGATAATTGAGGGAGATCTTGGCGTTTAGAAACAATGAAAAGGCTCGATTAGACGCCCAAGAAAAATGGTGCAAAACACGGGAAAAGATATTGCCATCAAGTCGGAATGCCTGGAGGGTGAGTTGAACAGAAGGTCAACGAAAGGTGCCACGCGATTGGGCTACATCAACCCAAGTTGCAACGGAATTTGGTTTTTATTCACAAATAAATGAATGAAAAAAAGTAAATGATTTTATTAAATTTTGGGTATAAAATAAAAAGTGTTCATTGTTTTATGTAGTATTTTAATATGATTTTTATTTATTTTTTTGGGTTTATTTATTACAAGTCAAATTTTAAGGGTATATTTATAGGTATATTCATCTATGTTTTATATGTTTTATTTTTATTTTTGATTTTATTATTTTATTCTCTTATTTTATATATTTATAACTTATTTTTATGTGCACAAGTATATTTTTATTTTGTTTTTCTGATATAATATATACATTTAATTAAATAAAGGTATAAACTATATATGTATAAGTATAATAAAAGTATCTATGTATTTAGCTATATTATTTATTTTAAATGATTTTCTTTGGTTTTACTTTGTTTCTGTATTTTTAATAAAGCTGCAAGAGAATAAAGAATGAAAGAATAGTTTTCGCTTTTATTTATGTACATGTATAAGTATAGGTATTTTACCTATAAATTTTTATTCACTTAATTATTTTATTATTTTCTTTATTGTTTTATTATAGTTTTAATATGTTCATATGTTATAAAAAATATTAAAAAAATTATGAAAATATAAAATAATGAAAATAATAAAGAATAAATAAAATGAATATTTTTTTAAGGTATATATTACGATAGGGGTCTAAAACCTAATTTTCACAACTTAACTCCAAATTAAGTGGAACCATCTTCATTAAATAGCTTATTAAAAGTTATATGCAATTAAAGGCGATTTTGAAACATTTTGAGTTTTTATTTAAAATATATGGGTCTGTGAAGATTGAGTTTTAGGATTTGTATTTCGTACATAAAATGTACATTGTATATTATCCTTGTGCAAACTTAATTTTGTATTTTTCTATACACTATTATCCATAACTTTCATGTACAAAGTTTCTTTATTTGATGAATAAATAATAAATAATAAATTATGTCCCAAAAGTGCATTATTGATGAATAAAAGAATGGGGTTTTCAGGTGATTTTTGGCCATCATCTCTCTCCTACTTTATTTCTTGTCGACCGACTCAATTGTTGACTTTGTCTCATGATTTGGGGTCATAAAACTCCTTTGGTATTTTATTCTTTTTATTTTATTTTCTTTGTTCTATAATTTTGGCAGTAAAAACAATATTTTATATACAAGAAACATGGTAAATAATGGATGTTAATATGTAGAAAATAATGCTATGTACATGCATTAACTAGGATTTTTAAGGTCAAATGACAGGATAAAGGTGATGAAATGCAGATTCATCACCCCCTATACTTGCCTTTGCTAGTCCCTAGCAAATACTTATGCGATAAGTGTGGAAAATGAAAAATGAAGAAAAGAAAAGGAAATAACTTGGAATAATGGTTGACTTTTAAACTTGTCTTGTGATAAAGTCAAAGTTTGGCGCTTAGAGAAGGCCTTTGTATTAATGGTGTGTTCAGAACCCCATTGAAGTTGAGAAGTGTGAGGTAACAACCCTCAAATTCCATATTCCTATCATCCAGTCTAAATCACAGCCAGGTCAGAACCATCTTCCCAGCCGCATACGATTGCTACCTTGAAATGATAGAACCATGTATGTGGATTTGTTTAGCTCTTCTCAGACAAAACCATTGGACCATCAAGGCATCGTCTCTTCTGGTAACTCATCTTCATGGTTATAGATACTCCCTTCTAAGGTTAGGTACTCTCGGTCTTTACAACCAAACGAGGGAAGATGCCAGAAAATGGGAAGAGAAATGAGAATGGACCAGTATAGTCTTCGTTCCTTTTTGAAGTCGGTCAGTGTAACCTATACTTCACCAGGAAGCGGGCTTTTTCTGAAGCTCAAATTTTTGGTGGAATTTTTGGTATAGGCTTCTTTGGATATTTTCTTTATCTTTGTACAGCTTCTGCATTCTTGTTTATGCCCCGGTGGATATAGCATCTTTTGTTCCACCCACTGTTTTGGGGTCTTGGAAAAGTTACGCCGACAGACCATTTCTCATCCGCATCATTATCTCAATC
The DNA here is from genome assembly GCA_037367405.1 of Ottelia alismoides. Lineage (NCBI taxonomy): Eukaryota > Viridiplantae > Streptophyta > Magnoliopsida > Alismatales > Hydrocharitaceae > Ottelia > Ottelia alismoides. The sequence goes on along the minus strand of JAZKJV010003385.1, from coordinate 697,592 downwards.
CATCTTCAGTCTTTAAATATCATTGTTACCAAAAAAAGTGGGTTAGAATACTAGTGTCGGCAATCCCCAAGAATGGTTCCTGAGTCACCCTTGACGAAGCAGCCTTGCATTGTCCCAACTTAGACTCAAAGATTTTTCAACAGTCAATCTGGGTTGAGCAAAGTGCTAGATGCGAGGTTTCCAGTCAAGTCACTATCTCAGGAGTCGTACGGATGGAATTAAGGGTTCTACTTAAGCACATTGAATTGACTCATGAACATAGTCTTATGGAACCTAAAGAACTAATTCAAGGTGACCTGAAACATCTCCACTTCTAGTCCTCAATGAGTTCCTCTGAAATTAGGTATATTAAGGTCTATTCCAAGCTCCAATCTCCAGACTTTATTTTGACTTGTTCAATTTTCTATATTATTCCGAAAATGGGAATGCTATGTACAATGCAAGAAAACCTTATTGCGATGCCATTTTCTAATTTTGAACTTTTATGGATTTTTGAAAAGTTTTACAAATTTTTATGCAATTTTTGAAGAAGATTTTGCAAATGTTTTTGGAAAATTTTTGAATTTTACAGATTTTAAGGGGTTTTTCAAAACAAAAAAAACTATTGGCACATAAATGAAGTATGCACATATATTTACACGGGCGTGCTTCTTTTTATTTACAAGAATTTAGGTTGGAGGATTTACAGATCGGATGTGAGTTATTTTTATACGTACGTTATACAATTTATAAAGAATTTATTTGGAGGATGCATATATTCCTCAAACTTATTTGAACCTAGTTTTACAAACAATTTTGAAACCTATAGTCTAAAATAATTTTTGCAAATAACTTTTACAAACATTTACAAGTATTTGAAAATCATTAGGCGAAGGTTTTTTGAATAGTATATATATTTTCCAACTATTTTTACAACCATTTTCCAAACCCTTTGCAAATTGGTTTTCAAAACATTTCTTAGACATAAAAAGGAATTTTTACAAACCAAATATTTTTACAATGGTTGAAAATATTTTACAAAATATTTTCAAACGGTTTTCAGAAGATTTTTCAAATAGATTTCCAAACTATTTTTCAAACCTTTTGCAAAACATTTTTGCCTGATTTTATAATCAGTATATAGAAAAAACAGTTTGAGGAATAATATGCATCTATTTATTTATTTTTTTAATGAATTGTATATGTTTTGTATAGGAAGATGAATTTAGTCTTATTTATTAAAAATACGAAAGTACGAGTTATGACTAAAGTATGTGCAGAGTATATACGACCCACCTATACTTAACTTGAGTTATAACCTCATAGATCAAAAAGAAAAGAGAAGACATAGCTCATACTAAGTATATGACGGTTCCGAAATCGCGGCGTTAAGAAGATGTATTTGTATTTATCGTCGTGCATAAAAAATATGGTTTTGTCGTTCGTTGTAGGTGGCGATCGGAATCGGTCAAGAAATAACAAGAAATATTTAATCAATTTTGAATCGAGTGGTTTTATGTTTATTTTACTTGGGCAAGTCCCAAGGTCGATCACACGGAGGCAAAGGAACAACCTAGATCTATGTCTATCAAGATTCGTGCACGGTTTTTGAGGCGGTCTTTTTTTGGAATTTTTAATGCAAATAAGGGATGCAAGATGCAATTTCGGCCTATTGTAGGGACTAAAATGCAAGTTACGTTCAAATGATGTCCGAAAAATACGAAACTTGACCACAATGCAAAATATGATGAAATAAATGCAATGTAATTTTTTTGAATTTTTGGATGCAATAAGAATTTTTTTTATGAAATTTTAATGCAAATAAAATGAATTTCAATATTTAATTATAATAAATATTAAACCTACTTATTTTCAATGAATAAAATTATCTAAGATCTATCACTAGGTGATTGGTCTCAGAAAAATCCTAAACCTCGAAAATGTGGGGTTTAATACCTATTAACAATTAAATACTAAAATATGCAATATGATTTTTACAGAGCAAATTATGCATGCAAATGCAAATCTTTTTGGGCACAATGTCAAGCACAATTAACTCTACACTAGGTGATTTTTCAGGATTTTTTATAGGGCAATGGTTAATCAATGGCAAATTTAATAGCAAGAAATGGGTAAAATTTGCAAGTTCCACAAAATGATTAATTATTAATTAACCAATGATCATAAAAAAGTCCACAATATGTCAAAATGTAGAGAATTAAAAGATGAACATTATGTTATTTTTTTGATAATAAAATAATGTAGAGAAGAGGTCTAAAATGATAAATGAATACATGGGTATAACTGCAATGAATAAATATAAAGAAAATATGCAGACGGGGACCTAGACGTAATTACCAGAAATTAGGAGGGCATCTCTACAAATTTTCCAGGAGGCAAGTACTACGCACGTGCCCTTGGAAGGCCTGGACTGAAGTGCAAATAGATGATCTCGGAGGGGACGTCTGCAATTAACCCAACGGGTCACGTGCGATGCACGTGACCCTTGGATGGCGTGTGGCTGACGTTCCCCCCAGACGCACGTGCCTCGCACGCGCGTGGGGTGTCTCGGGTCTGAGCCCCGGTGTGTAGTGGAGCGGGAGAAGGGGCGAGCAAGGCGGTGGAGAGGGGTGGCAAGGGTACCCGATCAATGTCGCGTAAGGTGGAAGGCGGCTCGTCGCATAAGATGGACCAAGGTGGAGAGACCCGATGGAGGAGGCGAAAGCGGAGGCGTAGCGTCGGTGAAGTCGTAGGCGTTGGAAGCTCCTGGCGATGAGGTCGATGAAGCTCGTCGGAGATGATGTCAAGGTGGAGGTTAAAGTTGGCAGTGTCGATGGTCGCTGGCGTTGAGTCGTTGATGGCGGTGGTGAAGACAACAAAGGCGATTGACGTCGGGTCGACACACGACCAGGGGGCGTCGGGGTGGAGTCGGGAGCATTGTCGTGGTCGAAGCTGGTCGATGTTGATGAAGAGCGTTGTGGGCGTATGGTGTTGCACGGGTGAAGCTTCGCGAGAAGCTCAGAGGTGTAGTCGGAGATGATGAAGGTCAGAATGAAGGGGAGCACAGGAGTAGCGATGTGGACGACGATGGTTATGGGAGATGAAGTGCAATGCAGAAGAATGGAGGGTTGATCGAAGTAAGGTGAAGATGGAGGAGGAGGTACATGGGGAGGACGGGCTCGACGGCGGTGCACGTCGGAGCGAAGCAGCTGCGATGGAGGAGGCGGCTGCGACGAGGCCAAGGAGACCTTGGATCACGCCGGCGATGGAGATAACCGGGCTGTCACCACCGGAGAAGAAGGTCTCGACGAGGGATCGGCGGATGGCTGAGATCGGGGGCGAAGATGCCTTTAAATAGGTGGGAGAGGGAAGGGGCCGGCACGAGCTATGCGGAGGAAGCGGTTGGCCGTTGGCGGCGAAGGCGGGGGCGGCGGTTGGAGGCGAGGTCAAAGGCGTAGGAATCGAAAGAGGGCGTAGGGAGGTTGAAGACGCACAACAGTCGTTTGATCGACCGCTAATCGAATGGCCGTGGAGGCGCCACGTGGCGACGGGCGGGGAGAGGGCACGACACGTGCGGAGCACGTGCCTGGGGGCACGTGCGACACACATGCGGTTCTTTAAATTTTTTTAATAAAAATGAATAAATAAAGAGGCCAAAGATCACTGACACGTGGCGGCCCCATGGCCTGCCACGTGTCAACACCAGAAAACTCTAAGAATAAATATTTTGTAAAATAAAAAATAAATAGTAAACGACCTCGGATCGAAAAAGTTTCTTCACGAAAAATGCTCATCTCGATGATACAACTTTCATGAAGATATCAAAATCAAAATCGATTAAATGCACAAAGTGAATTTTTGGGGTATCCTTTATACATAGAATACCTAGATTTTTGGGTTTTGTAATTTTTTTGTCATTTTTAAACCAAATAAAAATCTGAAAAAAATAAAAGATAAATAAAGACACCTTAATCTAATTTTTTGGAATTTTTATTAATAGGAAAATATGTACAAAAATATCGGGTCAAAAACCGCTAAAATACACAATGTACAAAAGAGGCCCAAAACCCAACTTTCACATACGAGCTCCTATTCACTTGAACTTGGTCTTGTTTTGAAGATAATTGAGTGTGCATTAGTTCAAAAGTGAGTAGGATCAAATCGGACACTGGACGGGGATGATATGGATATTTTAGTCCGAAAATCCTGAAACTAGGGTTTGGGTTTTTGGTCCACTTACTTGGGTTAATTCTTTTTTGTATTTTTCATTTATTCTTGTGAGCGATATATACACAGTAGAGATGATTTTGGATCATTCGAAGTTAGCATGAAGGAGTTAAAAATCAGGGAAGTTAGTCTATTTACGGGTCATTTTTTGCTATGATTTTTGGCTTCTTATTTTGTGCAAAAATGCTGGATAAAATGCCATTCTTATGAAAACATGCATGAATGCTAATTATGCAGAATAGATGCAGATATGCTGTTGATTTTGTGGGAATGGAGCGTAATAAATGAGATTTAGAGTGATGAATCCGAGATTCATCATCCCCCTATACTTAAACCTTGCTCGTCCCTGAGCATCAAAAAGGAATGCCATGAGGTGAAATGAAATTGGGTTCCATACCAAGATCATGAGGTGAAGGTGAAAATGAAACTAAACTCGACCTTTGGATTATTAGTGTGTCAGAACTTCTGTGAGACTTAGAATTTTAAAATCAACAACCCTCAAGTTCTACACATCATTGTCACAGTTTCGGCTCAAAAGTCCTCTTAGATCAATCCTCTTCCCAAAGTATACCCTATGAACATTGAACAACTGACTACTGTATGTGAAGAATTTTAGCTCTTCCCATCCAGAATGCCGGACTACCATGCTCCTCTCCTCTCCAGTAACTCGTCCTCGGGGAGTCAGGTATTTCCTTCTAAGGTCTATTGTGCTGTGTTCACAATCGAATTGGGGGGAGAAGATAGAAGAAGGGAAAAAGAACTGGAGGGTGGCCAGTGTAGTCACCTCTCCTTGTGAAGCTGTCCAGTGTAGCCGAGTCTCCACCAAGATCTGCATGGTTCTTGAAGCTTGGACCTTTTTGGTCAGATTTTTATTTGGTATAATACTTCTTTATATTTGGAATTTTTGGTGGTTCTGCTTGGATCTTGTTGTGCCCATACGGATATAGAATCTTTTTGTTCCGTACATTTTTTTGGGGTCTTAGAAAAAATTATGTCCAGCCGTCCATCCCTTTTCCGAAGCTTTATTTCAACCCGAACTCCGGTCTTTAGATTTCCACGCTACCAGAAAAGAGACTCACACAGTCTTCCATCATCCCGTCTGAGTTGAGCTAAGTGCATACTGCGAAAGTACAAATTAATTCCCTATTCCAGAGTTGTACCCAGAATGAAGAGACCAGGTTAGACACTAAGAGTCAAACGCTGCACATTGTCATGTGGAACTTAAAGAATTAAGTCAAAAGACCTGAAGCTCTTAAAATCCTATTTCTCGGTGAAGTTCCTCTGAAAATTAGGTGGATTGAGGTCAAGTCCAGACCACTCTCGATTTCTACTCATAACTTGGTTCGAAACCCGATGACTTTTCACAGATGCAAATGAATGTGATGCTGGATGAAGTGCAGGTGTGTGAAATGCAGGCACTTTTTTTTGATGCAAAAAATGAAATTAGAAGCCAATTTTTTCTTTTCAAAATTTTTGGACACGGTAAGTGGCAAAACTCCTTTTCTTTTTCTTTGTTTTTTTTGTTTTTTTTTGAAATATTACCCACCCCGTAAATACATATAAACTTACGTGAAAGTATGAGATATGGGTAAAATATATACGAAGTATATATACAGACCCCCTATACTTAGCGAGTGCTGTGTCCTCAGAGCACAAGAAGCATAAAGAAGACATAGCTCGGGCTAAGCATAAGAGGGTGAAAAATGAAAAGAAAAAGAATACTATTTACAGAACCGCCCCCCTATACTTAGGCTATGACCAGTCTAAGTATAAAAGAAGAGTGGAAAAAATGAAGCGGTCAGGATATGTGAATGGGGAGAGAATATGCAGGTGGATGCTGGTTCCCCCTATACTTAGGCTCTGGTCAGCCTAAATATAGAAGAAGGGTGGAAGTGAAGTGATCGGAAGAAGGAGAAGGATGGTATGTACAGATGGCATCGGTCCCCCCCTATACTTAGGCTTTGGCCTAAGTAGAGGAAGAAGCTGTACAAGGAGACCGATTTGGTCGGGAGGGAGGGTGGGTAGCCGATGATTAAGGCGGTTTTCGGCTGATCTTTTTGTGATCCTGCGGTGGGAGATCGTATTGATGAGATGGAGATGAAGCATATGATTCCCAACTATGATCAGTGTCATCCTCAGAAAAATCATGATGGATAATAGATGAAGTGTTTGAGTCAGAAGAAAGATATCCATCATCAGAGTTATCCTCAGAGGAATAGTATTTGAAAGTGGACATACTCCAAATATTCATGTCTTTTTGTTTCTTCAGTTGTTTCCTCAGAATTCATTCCTTCTTGGGGTCAATCGGTTTGTCCTCGGATGAATATTCAGAAGCACCGGTCTCAGTCAGCTCATACGAAATAATTACAGTGTACTTGAAGAGGGCAGGAGCATCAGCTTTGGATGAGTAGTAGTTCGGAACGGGAGTTGTCCAACGAGAATTAAATTTTGGATCTTGAGAAGATATGGCTTTAGAGATGCCGAACAGACTTCACTCATGTAGACTACCTTTTTCGGACCTGATGAGGGATCATCAGTTGATTCCTCTTCCGAAAGGTCAAAGGTGACTCTCTTTTTATTTCTTCGTGAAGGTGTTGGTTCACTTGAGTATCCAGATGAATAGCCATTGGAATTCTCCTTGGTCGATGCTTGTCTTGTGTGTTTGTTCTTAGTCTCCTTAATGTTTGAGCACTCTCGATTTGGGATGATTTGGTCAAGATATTAAGATAATGTTGCTCCAGGGTTTGACCATGCATATGTCTCAGGATCGTAGTAAAGGGATTTGTCTATTTTGAGATCCGCGGGAATTGAAATACTAGGGAGAGTCTCTGCATGTTTATTTTCAATTGATTTGATGTTGGAGCACTCCTGTGTCGAGTTGATGTAATCCATGTACTCATAGTAGGTTGACCCGGGGTGTGCCCATGCATAAGTCTACGGATCATATGATTCATATACATGATTCTCCATGGTGAGAGCGGCTGGGAATGGAGCAGGGGGGAGAGTCTCTAAACCAATAGTCTCATCAACATCCGCTATCTCAGGTTTTGTAGCAGGGTAGGGCTCTTCTACCGTTTCATGGTTGCGGCTGTCGGGGACTTCGTGGATTGTCTCAGAAAATCGTGGTTCCTCAAAGACAAGGTCAAATCTAAGTGCTTCCAATGCTTTAAAATTGATTTCCCATGTCTCACAATCAATAATTGCCTTAGACAATGCTAAGAATGGCTTTCCGAGAATAAATGGAGACTGGGCGAATTCTCCTTGATGCTCAATATCAATGATCGTGAATTCTACTTTGAGAGGAGCATCTTGGAATTTCATGATGACAGAAATGATTCCTCTCAGCCTCTTTATCGACCGGTCTGCCAATTGAACAATCTCTCGTAATTTCCTTATCGGTCCGAGTTTAAGTTCGTGAAATACAGAGGTCGAGAGGATATTGATCGGTGAAACGTCATCAATTCGAGCATGGGTAAAAATGGTGTCTTTGATCTCACAGTCAAATCTGGGCAACCGCTTCAATATGCAGCTCCTGGTTTTTCTCCTCAACACCAAGGAGGAGGCCATTGACAAGATATGTCTCTCGGTCTTTGTTCTAATCCTTCCCGACTTTTTGATTATTAATTTGTCCATTGCAAATTCTTTGAGGTCGAGGAAGTGTTCAATGGCCTTTATAAAGGGAAGTTCAAAAATTAATTTCTTCTCCAATGCTTCCCGTACAACAGGATCCAAATTCTTCAGATCTTCTTCAGTCTCTATTTTTATGAAATTTTCTGGATTTTCGATTTTTTTGGTGTTTTCTAATATTCCAATTTTTTGGTATTTCTGTGCGGTGTGGTGATGTGGTGTGTTCCTTAGATGAGCATGGGTTTAGATGTTCAAAGTGGGGGTCATAGGTATAGTCATTTCTAGGGGGATAATATGCAGAAGTAACACTGTTAGAATCGTCCCTAGATTCCTGAATATCCTCAAAATTTTCAATCTTAGATCCAATCATTTCCTCATTTATTTTTATATCCGAGCTACCAGAGATTGAAATTAATCGATCGGCAAGGTCTTGAAATCTATCCTCCATTAAATCAAATTTCTTATTCATCCTCAAAATATTCTCCAGAATCTTTTCATGACCAAGCATGGGAGTAGTTGGGGTGTGTTTTTGTAATTGAATGTCCTCTTCCATTTTCCTATATGTACTAGGAGAGAGGTCTCTTGAAATATCCGATGTATGATCATCATTTTCTGAAACTATCTCCTCAATAATCATGGAAGGCGGCTGCTCATATGGTCTAGGTATTTGGAGTTGGTCCGAAGAGAGCTCAATCCTTTGAGTGGTCGGACCTTGATATTGTGGAGTCAGTATACAGGGTTGATGTGTTCCTATGTGGTCGGTCCAATCCTCTGTATGAGTATGATGTCTGAAGAGGGGGTTGTCATGGTCAATCCAAGATGATGATTGTGCATTGTTGTTCCAGGGTAAGGTCGATGGAGGAGGTGACGAAGTGTTCAATTCGATCATGTGGTTATCATCTCCCATGAATGATGGATTGACATTTACCGAATATGAAGGATGAATCATATGATCGGTATAGAGTGGATTGACATATTAAGAAGTGGTGACCTCAGTCGGTTGTTGGTTTGTATGATCCAAATACAAAGGGTTGTCATTTATGAAGCAGATCGGATTTGTAGAGAGAGTTGGTGGTTGAGAATCTCTTGTGGAAGTTGGAGGAGGTGTTTCGGGTCTAACCGATACAAATTCGTTTTCATAGTATAGCACTGATGGATTCTTGGATAATTATTTGACCATTTTTGAAAGAGCTGAAAGGAATGGGTGGTTGGGTTTGCAAGAGTTTTTGGACAAAAGTTTCATGTTTAGGTTTAAATCAAGAAGAGAGATGATTGCAAGGGATAGTCAAAAGGAATTTTTATCAAATGTGCAGCTATTGATCTTCGATATCGGTTCACACACACCAATGCAAATACAAATTAAACCCCGGGTTCATCAACTCACACATTGAAATCGTAAGAGTTCGGCTATCATCTTTTCAATTTTAGTTGGTAATAAATCAATCTTGGCAAAAATTTAGCGAGCTGTTAGGTGCCGAAATTTTCATAATGACTAGCCCGAATTCTTACGACTAGTTGCACCTATTTTCAACCAGTATGGGTGTAAGTACGGACCGTAGAACGGCTACCTGTGTTACTTGAGGACGGAGCCTTACGTAGTATCCTCTAAACCACCCACTCTGCTAAGGAAATCCGGACCGTTTATCGGCTACCCGAAGATCCTCATTGAGAAGTAGCTAATCGTTTTTGGCAGAATTAGTAGTCAAGATGAAAATCCGGATTTGGGCTCTAGCCTTAAGTGTTGTCTCTCGCTCACTCAAAAAGAGCAAAATAATCCAAGGTCGGGGTTGCTCTCCCGCAAAAATTCTTGATTTTATGGGTTCTTAAGATCCGCTATATTTAGCAGTCCCAATTTTAATTAGGTGATCATTGAAGAATTTAAATGAGCACAAATACATGTCTACCGTCTAGTCCCAATTTTCTTTAGAATTATGTGATAAAACAAGAGGGAGAAATTCGGGAAAAGCCGATGCACGCGGAAAACTATGATGTATGCTCAGTTAGAAGACTTATAGTGAATCATCGCAATCTCCATGTGGGATGCAATATAGAATTGATAAATTACTCTAAATGCATTCAAGCCGATGAGAAACCGCACCTAAGCAGAAGACTTACAGTGAATCATCGCAATCTCCATGTGGGATGCAATATAGAATTGATAAATTACTCTAAATGCATTCAAGCCGATGAGAAATCGCAATCTCCATGTGGGATGCAAGAAGATGTATTTGTATTTATCGTCGTGCGTACAAAAATATGGTTTTGTCGTTCGTTGTAGGTGGCGATCAGAATCGGTCAAGAAATAACCACAAACATTTAATCAATTTTGAATCGAGCGGTTTTATGTTTATTTTACTTGGGCAAGTCCTAAGGTCGATTACAAGGAGGCAAAGGAACAACCTATCATTATGTCTATCAAGATTCATGCACGGTTTTCGAGGCGATCTTTTTTTGGAATTTTTAATGCAAATAAGGGATGCAAGATGCAATTTCGGCCTATTGTAGGGACTAAAATGTAAGTTACGTTCAAATGATGTCTAAAAAATACGAAACTTGGCCACAATGCAAAATATGATGAAATAAATGCAATGTAATTTTTTTGAATTTTTGGATGCAATAAGTTTTTTTAATGAATTTTTAAATGCAAACAAAATGAATTTCAATATTTAATTATAATAAATAGTAAACCTACTTATTTTCAAGGAATAAAATTATTTAAGATCTATCAGCAGGTGATTGATCTCAGAAAAATCCTAAACCTCGAAAATGTGGGGTTTATACCTATTAACAATTAAATACTAAAATATGCAATATGATTTTTACAGAGCAAATTATGCATGCATATGCAAATCTTTTTGGGCACAATGTCAAGCACAATTAACTCTACACTAGATGATTTTTCAGGAATTTTTATAGCACTGGTTAATCAATGGCAAATTTAATAGCAAGAAATGGGTAAAATTCACAAGTTTCCACAAAATAATTAATTATTAATTAACCAATGATCATAAAAAAGTCCACAATATGTCAAAATGTAGAGAATTAAAAGACGAACATTATGCTATTTTTTGATAATAAAATAATGTAGAGAAGAGGTCTAAAATGATAAATGAATACATGGGTATAACTAAAATGAATAAATATAAAGAAAATATGTAGATGGGGACCTAGACTTAATTACCAGAAATTAGGAGGGTATCTCTGCAAATTTTCTAAGAGGCATGTGCTGTGTACATGCCCTTGGAAGGGCTGGACTGAAGTGCAAATAGACGATCTCAAAGGGGGGGCGTCTGCAATTAACCCAATGGGTCACGTGCGACCCACGTGACCCTAGGATGGCGTGTGGCTGACGTTACCCCTAGACGCACGTTCCTCGCACATGCGTGGGGGTTCTCGGGTCTGAGCCGTGGCGCGCAGTGGAGCGGGAGAAGGGGCGAGCAAGGCGGTGGAGTGGGGGCGACGAGGGTACCCGACCGATGATGTGTAAGGTGGAAAGCAGCTCGTCGGATAAGATGGACCAAGGCAGAGAGACCCGGCGGAGGAGGCGAAGGCGGAGGCGTAGCATCGGTGAAGTCGTAGGCATTGGAAGCTCCTGGCGATGAGGTCGATGAAGCTCGTCAGAGATGACGTCGAGGTAGAGGTTGAAGTCGGCGGTGTTGATGGTCGCTGGCGTTGAGTCGCTTATGGCGGTGGTGAAGACAATGAAGGCGATTGATGTCGGGCCGACACACGGCTAGGGGGCATCGGGGCGGAGTCGGGAGCATTGTCATGGTCGGAGCCGGTCGATGTCGATGAAGAGCGTCGTGGGCGTACAGTGTTACACGGGGTGAAGCTTCGCGAGAAGCTCAGAGGTGTAGTCAGAGAAGATGAAGGTCGGAATGAAGGGGAGCACGAGAGTAGCGATGGGGACGACAATGGTTATTGGAGATGAAGTACGATGCAGAAGAATGGAGGGTTGATCGGTGTAAGGTGAAGATGGAGGAGGAGGTACCTGGGGAGGACGGGCTCGACGACGGTGCACGCCGGAGCGAAACAGCTGCGACGGAGGAGGCGGTTGCGACGAGGCCAAGGAGACCTCGGATCACGCCGGCGGTGGAGATAACCGGGCTGTCACCACTAGAGAAGAAGGTCTCGACGAGGGATCGACGGATGGCTGAGATCGGGGGCAAAGATGCCTTTAAATAGGCGAGAGAGGGAAGGGGCTGGCGCGAGCTATACGGAGGAAGCAGTTGGCCATTGGCGGCAAAGGCGGGGGCGGCGGTTGGAGGCGGGGTCAAAGGCGGGGGAATCGGGGGGGGGGGGTGGTTGGGAGGTTGAAGACGCACAACAGCCGTTCGATCGGCCGCTGATCGAACGGTCGTGGAGGCGCCACGTGGCGACGGGCGGGGAGAGGGCGCGACACGTGCGAAGCACGTGCCTGGGGGCATGTGCGACGCACGTGCGGTTATTTAATTTATTTTTAATAAAAATGAATAAATAAAGAGGCCAAAAACCGCCGACACGTGGCAGCCCCAGGGGCGGCCACGTGTCAGCACCAAAAAATTCCAAGAATAAAGACTTTGTAAAATGAAAAATAAATAGTAAACTACCTCGGATTGAAAAAGTTCCTTTACGAGAAATGCTCGTCTCGATGAGATCTACAACTTTCATGAAGACATCAAAACCAATATCGATCAAATTCACAATGTGAATTTTTGGGGTATCCCATATACATAGAATACCTAGATTTTTGGGTTTGTAATTTTTTTGTCATTTTTAAACCAGATAAAAATCCGAAAAATATGGAAAAATAAGATAAATAAAGACACCTTAATCTATTTTTTTGGAATTTTTATTAATAAGAAAATATGTACAAAAATATCGGGTCAAAAACCGTTAAAATACACAATGTACAAAAGAGGCCCAAAACCCAACTTTCACATACGAGCTCCGATTCAATTGAACGGTCTTGTTTTGAAGGAAATTGAATGTGCATTAGTTCAAAAGTGAGTAGTATCAAATCAGACACTGGATGGAGAAGATATGGGTCTTTTAGTCCGAAAATCCTAAAAATAGGGTTTAGGATTTTGGTCCACTTACTTGGGTTAGTTCTTTTTTTTGTATTTTTCATTTATTCTTGTGAGTGATATGTACACAGTAGAGGTGATTTTGGATCATTTGGAGTTAGCATGAAGGAGTTAAAAATCAGGGAAGTTAGTCTATTTACGGGTCATTTTTGGCTTGGATTTTTTGGCTTCTTATTTTGTGCAAAAATGATGGATAAAATGCCATTCTTATGAAAACATGCATGAATGCTAATTATGCAGAATAGATGCAGATATGGTGTTGATTTTGAGGAAATGGAGCTTAATAAATGATATTTAGAGTGATGAATCCAATATTCATCAGTATACAAGAGTCTATAATACACCGACTAAAGAATAATGAACGAAAGACTAAGAAGTCGACCGTCCCCCCTATACTTAGGATCGAATAATCCTAAGTATAGAAGACTATACACAACGTGCAGGGAGGGTCGAGTGTGGGAATGAACAACTCAACGAGGCATCCTGTCTCCTCCTATACTTAAGGTAAGATATCCTTAAGTATAAACATGTGTATAAACAAGAGAGGAGACATGCGTTGATATAAAGAATGAACAAGTTACAACACTCATCCCCCCTATCCTTAGGATGAACCATATCCCAAGTATACAAGCAATGAATGTGGAAAACAAAGTAGAAGATAGCGATTGTGCAGAAAAGAAGAAAAGAAGAAAATTCGAAAACTTAAAGGAAGAGTTTTTGAGTGACATTATCTGAATCTTGCGATGCTGCTAAGGTTGTGGATGCTCATTCTATGCATATTACTTGGATAGAATCGACAACGGACTGGAAAGTGTCATGCTCGAGGTAAGGCTTCGGTAACTGACCATTGATGACAAGCGATTGTGCGTCAGGAGACAATTCAAATATAGCAATGCTTCCGTTGTCACACACTTCTTGCACTCTGAATGGCCTTGTCCATTTATCTTTTAATTTTCCTGGGAATAACTTCAACCTTGCGTCAAATAATCACACTTTCTGTCCAGTCTCAAAGGTCTTTCGTCTGATGTATCAGTCATGCCAACGTTTAATCTTCTCCTTGCACATCAATGTATTATGCATAGTCTCGGAATTCCAAGAGCCTGTTCAGATCCTCTTTTCTTTCTTGACCACCTCTTTGTGAGTCTAAAATGCAGATATTGATGGCCCATAATGATTTATGAATTAGCTCCACTAGTATATGGCATGGATTTCCATATACAAGATGGTAGGTTGACATGCCCAAGGACCCAAAAGGACGGAGTCTAAAAGTTGGGACCAAATTTTCCCCCTCCGACTTTACAAGCTTCTGCAGAAACGTCTTGTTTCTCTATTTGAAAGTTCAGCCATGGCATAATTCTAGGGATGATAAGGAGATGCGACTCGATGCTCGATGTCGTATTCCTTTGTTAATTTCTCGACCTCTCAGTTGATGAAGTGATTACCCCTATCTGATATGAGTATCTTCAAAATCTTGAACCACACAATGATGTTTTCTCTCAGAAATCGACAAACTGTACGACTGTCAGCGGTTTGGGCAGGGATAGCTTCAAACCAATGACTCACATAATCAACGGCAGGAAGGATGTGCTCGTATCCCTGACTATTGGGGAAGGGCCCCATGAAATCAATGCCCCAAGCATTGAATACATCTGCAGTATGAGTGAACTTTAGAGGCATCAAATCTTTAGTTGTAAGGATACCTTTCAATCTCTAACAATCAGTGCAGCGCTTGACGTATGTTGCGGCATCCTTAAATAGTGTAGGCCACCAGGGGCCACACTGTAGTTCTTTCGCTGTCGTTCTATCTCCAGAGTGATGTCCACCAGATTCATGCGAATGATAGTGCTCGAGGACACTATGATGCTCTTTTTGAGGGATACACCTGCACTAAATGCAGTCTGCTCATTCCCTGAATAAGAGAGGATCTTCCTGAAGGACATTGAGAATCCTCAAGTGCACCACGGATGCGTGACGATCGCATCTCATGCGATCGGGGCGACTAGTCGTACTAGTCGCAACGTGCAGCAGAATTTAAAAATTTAAATCAAATGATGAAACCACATGATCACAAGAATAATTCTTGGATCGTTTCATCAAACCACAAAGTATTAGGAATACCTCTCGAAGCGTGGTTGCGATCACGAGATCTCTAAAGCAAGAGATCCTCCTGTCTCAAGTCCGATCCACGGAGATAGCACTTGCGGGCGCGATGATGAGTGCGTGACTCCCGCAATCTTCGACGAAGATCCAAGCCTCGAATCTCTTGATTTCGTCCAACGAAATCCGACGTTTTCCTCTTGAGCAAGCAGCCCCAAAGAAGATGGAGATCTTCGAGTAGTCGAAGGCGAAGGCGAGAACTTCTCTCTTTCTCAACAAAGATGGTCGGCCACCTTATAGAGAGGGAGAGAGAGGACGAGAATGAGAGGGAGAGAGAGAGAGTAGAGTAGGCGTCTACTTTGATATATCCTTCAAGGGCTAGGGTTGCCCTCCTTATATATTAGTTTGGGATCCAATGGATCTCAATCCATGGCTCTCATGGATTGATGAAACTCAATTTCATCATCTTAAAGTTCCATTATTAACCCCCTTGCTTAAAGTTTTGTCAATAAAATCCAGTTAATGTCCTGTAATTATCAGAGTTCTTAATAAATTAAAAACCATAAAAAATGACAAAACTAAAATCCGTGGTATTTTTAGCCTTAAAAATACTCTCCAAATTATTTTGAGTCTTTGTTTGATCTCATCTCCAGTTTTGGTCAACATGAAACTTGTAGATCTCATCAAGATCTACAACTTTCATGTTTTGAGTTTTCTCAAATTCGGCGATTTGTCTCTTCAAAAGTCAATTGGAAGCTAGGAATAATCTGATTGGGCCACGTGGCCCGTTCTGGGTGAGCCACGTGGCCCACATCCCTTGTCTCATTCGCCGTCGCCCATGGCCGTTGGATCTTCATCTCGATCCAACGGTTGTGCTACCTCCTCGCCCGCTCATATACCTCGACCGTCTGATCATATCCATCTCTGATCCTCACCACCCGTTAGCGCCTTAGCCAGAATTCGCCACGTGTCATGTTGTGGGCCACTCGATCCCGCTCTCGTTCAGTCATCTCCACAGTTATTTGACGCCCGTAATTTGAACCATCCAATCACACTCCAAATTTAATCACGGCCGTTTCTCTCACGCTTTGTCTCCCGCTCGACACGTGGCGTAATCACCGCCCTTCGATCGCATTGCATCAGATCATATCACTACCGTTCTTCAGCGCCTCACTCCTCGCCGTAGATCTCCAGATCCGACGACAACTAGGTCATCGTCAACCTCCAGTCAGACCTCTCCTCCACGATTTCCACCACGCACTCCACCCTCGCCCTTTCTTTTTCCTCCATCACCTCCGACTACTTCTCCCCTCGCTAACCACCTCACCACGCTCCCCAATCATCCCTCATCCTCGCGAACCCTCCATCTAACCCACGAACCCCTCTCCTTCGCTCCATGCGCGCCCTCTAAACCCACGTCCTCGCCACCTGGACCGCCGACTCGCCCTTCAAATACTTCGCCCTCTCCCTCGATCAGCCCTATCCACCTTTACACGGGGCACGACCCAGCCCTCCGCCACCTCCTAGTGACAGGGGGAGGTGGCTGGATCGAGCGACGACGACCGTCGCCCCCGGTGAGATCCTCCGCCAATCCCGGTGGTGTTGCGACGCCCTCTAGCCCGCTCGAGCTGCTCCACCTAGCTGCCGGAGTCCAGCGAAGACCCGGGCATCCACCGCGATGCCCAGCCCAAGCTCCCGCTCCACCAACCTCCGGTAAGTTTCCTCCGATCCCTCTTTGTATTTTTTTATTTTCTCGCAATTTTCTAGGTCGTTACAAACCCCCTCTCGCTCCATTGATCCTCTCCAAAGCTCCGCCATGTTCCTCCCTTTCCCGCGACACTCTCCGATCATCCTTGCTGTCTTCCACAACCCCTTTCACCTTCCGACCCATCTCCTCCGCCATTCACGGCGGAGGAGCTCCGAGCTACCACCGTCTCCGCTCGCTTAGCTCCCCATTTCGCTCCATTACGCACGCTCAACATATTAGCTTGCTTCGTCTATGTCACTAATCCTGCAGGTCGATAACTACTTCAATGGCCGGAGACCCGCTGGAGATAACTTCATCCGTGTCACCTGCTACGACTGAGCTTCTATGGCCAAATCCCGGAGGTCCATCACCTTGCCCGAGCTCCCAGCTTCATCGACAATCCTTCAGGAGCATCGGGCGAGCTCCACCGTGCCAAGGATGGAGCGGCGAAGCTGGAGCTCCTTCACCGGAGCTCAGTTCCCGCCGCCAGCTGCAGGAGGAAGATGGAGGAGCAGTGACCGTTGGATGCACCTCACCGGTGTTTAACCAACGGTCACAATTCAGCCACGTCGCCAGCAAGGAGCCACCTCTAGATGCCGTCGGATCTTTGAAGATCGGACGGTGCACACTCAGCCACGTGTCGGATCCAGCCTTCCCCGAGCCTAGCGTTCGAGCCACCAGGCTTGGATGCTCACGAGCCTTCACGAGCCTACATCGAACCGAACCAGTGTCCAAGCCAAGCCGAAGCAACATCGAGCCTCTGCCGAGTCCGAGCCTATCTCCGAGCCTGGATGGCACGTGCCTGGCACGTGCGCGTCTGGGCAATTTGCAGAGACGCCCTCCGAACTTCTCTCCATTTTGCATTCAGGTCCTGTTATCACATGCCGTCCACGAGCACTATGTTATTTTGCAACCACACCCCTGTAGGTTTCCATATTTGCAAAGACCCCCTGTGCGTGGGGGTAATTTATAGGGAAGGTCCTATTCTTTTACGTAATTTCATTTTAGTCCCTCCCAAGGACCTGTCTACAATTTTTATTTCATGTTTTCTTTCAATTTACGCCCTTGTCTTTGATCTTGCATATCTTGAGCTATATATATCCGATCGAGATGATTTTAGTTCCATTTTGAAGCTCTCATTGCTGTCTTTCTTATGGATGCTTTAATTTCAGATTTGACACTATGATCCGTAGTGCATTATTTCATTATCTAGGTGTCCTGATTTCCGTGGTTCTCATGCCTAGATGCTTTATAAATGTAGAGTGCTTCATTATTCGAATCTGTTTGACTCGCATGGTTTTATGGCTCAAGTAATTCTCATTTTGGGCATATTATTCCTTTGCATGTGCATTCATTTGCTTAATAAAATAAAAAATGCATGTTTATTAATTTAATGCATTATATTGTTGTGTCCTTGTATGCTTTGACCTATATGTCTTTAACTCAATGCTTAATTAGATAGATAAAAATCCGACTAATACGAGAGAGGCTCGTGTCCCCTGAGTTCCGACCTTGGTATCTTACCAAGTAAAAATAATACGACCATCTCATTCTTATTTGACATATCAATCAGATGGTCCTTTAATGACCCGAATTGGCCCGACTGCTACGACAATTCCTAGTTCTAATTCAACACTATTAAAGGGCTGATTTCGAGGATTATCAAATGGCGCCATTACCGGGGGACGGCTCATTTCTTGTATTTTTTGGATTTTTGTTTATTTAATTTAGTGTTCATTTTATAGGTCAATTTGTCAATTCATTTTGCATTGTAAAATTTTCTTCTTTATCGATCTCTAACTATTGTTTTTGTGCAGGGCCCGTGATGGTTCAAGGAGACGAGGAGCAGGATGCTACCGCTGCGAGGAGCCGCAGAAGCACACTTGGAGCACTTCGAGGAGAAAGAAAAAAAATGACATTTTCGCATATTATTTTTACTATGTAATAATTCGTCTTTTACAGCGGTCTTCGATCGAAGACCCGCGGTTTGTATCGAACGATCGTGGTTGTGTGGGGATAGTCCCCACTTGAGTGTCGACCTAGGACCAGGCACGCGGCTCTTCGAGCCTAGTTAATTTTTGTATTTTTTATGTGCTTGCTCGTAGGTAGGACACACCTTATTCAAGACGCACGTAGCATCGCTTCACTTAGTCAAAAGAAAATTTTCCCCGCTAATAGAAGCATGTTAGGTGCGGCTTTCTGATGACTTGCATACATGAGTTTTTGTTTTCAAAATAGCCTAAGTTTTCATGTATTTCTTGTCAAATCACTGCATGTTTTCTCGCTTAGCCTAGATCGCGGTTTTCATCGAATGCACGGCTTTTTCTCGAGTTCTCCCTCCTAGCTTGATCACCTAGGTAATTGAAAAAGAGAATGAACGGTAGACGATGATTTCTTAATTTATGTGCTAACCTTAATTCAGTGACAACCTTAATAAAAATTGGGACTGTTATTTGCAAGTCAAACCATAAAATTGGAGTAAACTTTGGTTTTGGGAGAGCAAAACCCTCGTTTATGCATTGTTTTCACTTCACATTTTCTCCACGTAAACTATCTAATGTTTTATCACCAATAAAACCGACAAGATAATAAACCAACCTCGGTTGGTTTCATGTGTGAGTTGGTGAACCCGAGGTCTTGCTTGCTTGATTGAGCCATGATTGCTTCGTTACACTCCCCAGAGCCATAGTCACTCCATCCATCTCCATAGATTCAACCGCTCACTTGTACATCCAACCATCTTCTTCGTTCCCCTTGGGTCCCTCCCAGCATCAATTCCCATCTTTATACTTAGGCTAATCTCAGCCTAAGTATAGGGGGGACCCAAGTCCCTGTGATTTTTCTCCATTCTTCTTTCCTTGCCTTTATACTTAGGTTATTTCTAACCTAAATATAGGGGGAGCCCCTCTTAGCTCCTGTATATTCCTATATATTTAAATGGACCTAAGCACTTGTATCATCTAGTGCTATGAGGACATAACAAAGTTTAAGTATAGGGGGTATACCCGTATATACCGTATACTTACTTTAACTATAATCTGAAAATTTGAAAAAATTTAAAACTTTT
Source organism: Ottelia alismoides (assembly GCA_037367405.1). Taxonomy (NCBI): domain Eukaryota; kingdom Viridiplantae; phylum Streptophyta; class Magnoliopsida; order Alismatales; family Hydrocharitaceae; genus Ottelia; species Ottelia alismoides. The sequence continues at coordinate 677,782 of JAZKJV010003385.1, read as the reverse complement.
TGGCTAAGGTAAAATTCTTTGGACTAAGAGCAAATGATTTCGCGGCTTTTTGATATTATGTTACGCTATTTTTATAAAAAAATTTTCGAAAATGATTTTTCCTTGTTTTGAAAAAATCTTTTGAAAATGTTTTGAAAAACTTTTTATTTGTATGACATGGTTTTGAAAAATCTCCATCTCTTTTCAAGGAAAGTTGAGTTTATCTTGTGTATTAACCTTTATTAAAAATCCATAAAAATAAGAAAAACTCAAAACCCTTTAAGAGTCATTGGTGACTACTAAACCCAATTAAGTAAGCCGCATTCAGTGAGGGTTCGCCCTTAGCAGATTGGATGGTTTAGAGACATCGTGTAAGGCCCCGTCCTCAAGCAACGGGCTTCGGCCTGTACTTACATCCATACTGGCTGAATTGCAGATGCTCAATTGAGTTTAGGCAGTTCTAATATCTCTTGAAGTTAAAAACAATCTTGTTTTTGAATGAAGGAGTTGGATTAATCCTCTACACTTACACTTCCACCCAGGATCTGAAATGATCAAGGAGACTTAGCTTTTTGAGGTCTTTGAGATTTTAGGTTAACCAGTCTTAGAAATCAGGGTCTTAGACTTAATCATCCACTTCCCCTAGGTTTCTAGAATTTGCATGCTATATTCCATGCTTAGTCTCAGACAAGAAGAATATGATCAGCACATCACATGCACGACTGCGGTTTTGATGAGATGAGTTGATTTTTCACCTGAGGGATTGGGATGAGGAAGTCAAGTTTGGATTTGATCTCATGATGCTTGAGGATGGGATAAAATCTTTGGAGGCTTCATGAAACCTGAGTGTCAGCAATATTAGCCAGTATGAGAACTTGGTTCTTATACTAATCTCTTGATATTGACCTAAGTGCCAGGGTGTGAATTAATAAAAAATGTTGATCAATGTGCGCCAACTCTTGGTAAAAGCAGTGGAGCTAGCCAAAAATTATACAAGTCAATGAAATTTCAAAGAAAAAAGCTCTCATTCCACAATGTTACATATCAAAGAGCTTCCACCAAAGGCGAGCACTCCCAAACTTTTCAAAGTGTCCACTTGGACCACCACTATTAGGACCAGGAGTCGGGCTTGCACCAAAAAAGGGCTCTGCATCGTAAATGCTACAAGTCTGGGTGTCGAAGGTACGATAGGTACTCAAAAGAGACACACCCCGGTGTACTCCCAGGAAAACAAGTGTAGACGACTCCAACTTCTCTTGACGGACACACTGATCAACACCAAAAAAATGTGTTGCGTAAAAGGCACTAGAGAGAATCCTTGTTCCAATGAGAGGGAGAGAAGAAATGACACAAACCCATACCCTCCATTACTGGCCTGCCATCTACATTTTCTAAGTCTGACAACTAAAGAGACGGTGGACTGGATGAAAGATTCGATTTACTCCCTAGTGTTGAGGATTGGGTCCTTAGGAGATTTTCTCGGACCAAGACTTTGGGTGACGATTTGACTTTACTCTCAGAATCGCAGTCAACACTAAAATGTCATATCCTTTAGATTATATGTACATCAGAGAGAGTCTGGCGAAGTAGAGGAATTGGATGCCTCTTGATTAAGGCTGTGTTGAACTCTAGAATTTTGGACCTCTAAAGTTGAGTCAACTTGATCGGATTGGATCCTGTATTCACATGCACAAGGGGGTTAATCCAACTTAGTCATTCTCTTTGATGCTCGAGGACGAGCATAGTTTAAGTATAGGGGGTGATGAAACTCAATTTCATCATCTTAAAGTTCCATTATTAACCCCCTTGCTTAAAATTTTGTCAATAAAATCCAGTTAATGTCCTGTAATTATCAGAGTTATTAATAAATTAAAAACCACAAAAAATGACAAAACTAAAATCCGTGGTATTTTTAGCCTTAAAAATACCCTCCAAATTATTTCGAGTCTTTGTTTGATCTCATCTCCAGTTTTGGTCAACATGAAACTTGTAGATCTCATAAAGATCTACAACTTTCATGTTTTGAGTTTTCTCAAATTTGGCCATTTGTCTCTTCAAAAGTCAATTGGAATCTAGGCATAATCTGATTGGGCCACGTAGCCCGTTCTGGGTGAGCCACGTGGCCCGCATCCCTTGTCTCATCCGCCGTCGCCCATGACCGTTGGATCTTCATCTCGATCCAACGGTTGTGCTACCTCCACGCCCGCTCATATACCTCGACCGTCTGATCATCTCCATCTCTGATCCTCACCACCCGTTAGCGTCTTAGCCAGAATCCGCCACGTGTCACGTTGTGGGCCACTCGATCCCTCTCTCGTTCAGTCATCTCCACCGTTATTTGACGCCCGTAATTTGAACCATCCAATCACACTCCAAATTTAATCACGGCCGTTTCTCTCAAGCTTTGTCTCCCGCTCGACACATGGTGTAATCACCGCCCTTCGACCGCGTTGCATCAGATCAAATCACTACCGTTCTTCAGCGTCTCACTCCTCGCCGTAGATCTCCAGATCCGACGGCAACTAGGTCATCGTCAACCTCCAGTCAGAATCTTTTGGTTCCGTACATTTTTTGGGATCTTAGAAAAAATTGTGCTCAGCCGTCCATCCCTTTTCCGAAGCTTTATTTCAACCCAAACTCCGGTCTTTAGATTTCCACGCTACTAGAAAAGAGACTCACACAGTCTTCCAACATCCCGTCTGAGTTGAGCTAAGTGCATACTGCGAGAGTAAAAATTAATTCCCTATTCCAGAGTTGTACCCAGAATGAAGAGACCAGGTTAGACACTAAGAGTCAAACGCTGCACATTGTCATGTGGAACTTAAAGAATTAAGTCAAAAGACCTGAAGCTCTTAAAATCCTATTTCTCGGTGAAGTTCCTTTGAAAATTAGGTGGATTAAGGTCAAGTCCAGACCACTCTCGGTTTCTACTCATAACTTGGTTCAAAACTCAATGACTTTTCACAGATGCAAATGAATGCGATGCTGGATGAAGTGCAGGTGTGTGAAATGCAGACACTTTTTTTTGATGCAAAAATGAAATAAGAAGCCAATTTTTTCTTTTCAAAAGTTTTGGTCACTGTTAGTGGCAAAACTCTTTTTCTTTTTCTTTGTTTTTTTTGTTTTTTGTTTTTTTGAAAGACTACCCACCTCGTAAATACATATAGACTTACGTGAAAGTACGAGATATGGGTAAAATATATACGAAGTATATACACAGACCCCCCTATACTTAGCGAGTGATGTGTCCTCATAGCACAAGAAGCGTAAAGAAGACATAGCTCGGGCTAAGCGTAAGAGGGTGAACAATGAAAAGAAAAAGAACAATATTTACAGAACCGCCCCCCTATACTTAGAATGTGACCAGTCTAAGTATAGAAGTAGAGCGGAAAAAAATGAAGCGGTCGGGATATGTGAATGAGGAGAGCATATACAGGTGGATGTTGGTTCCCCCTATACTTAGGCTCTGGTCAGCCTAAATATAGAAGAAGGGTGGAAGTGAAGTGATCGGAAGAAGGAGAAGGATAGTATGTACAGTTGGCATCGGTCCCCCCTATACTTAGGCCTTGGCCTAAGTAGAGGAAGAAGCTGTACAAGGAGACCGACGTGGTCGGGAGGGAGGGTGGGTAGCCGATGATTAAGGTGGTTTTCGGCTGATCTTTTTGTGATCCTGCACTGGGAGATCGTAATGACGAGATGGAGATGAAGCATATGATTCCCAACTATGATTAGTGTCATCCTCAGAAAAATCATGATGGATAATAGATGAAGTGTTTGAATCAGAAGAAATATATCCATCATTAGAGTTATCCTCAGAGGAATAGTATTTGAAAGTGGACATACTCCAAATATTCATGTCTTTTTGTTTCTTCAGTTATTTCCTCAGAATTCGTTCCTTCTTGGTGTCAATTGGTTTGTCCTTGGATGAATATTCAGAAGCACCGATCTCAGTCAGCTCATACGAAATTATTACAGTGTACTTGAAGAGAGCAGAAGCATCAGATTTGGATGAGTAGTAGTTCAGAACGGAAGTTGTCCAACGAGAATTGAATTTTGGATCCTTGCAAAGATATGGCTTTAGAGTTGCCGAACAGACTTCACTCATGTAGACTACCTTTTCCGGACCTGATGAGGGATCATCAGCTGATTCCTCTTCCGAAAGGTCAAAGGTGACTCTCTTTTTATTTCTTCGTGAAGGTGTCGGTTCACTTGAGTATCCAGATGAATAGCCATTGGAATTCTCATTGGTCGGTGCTTGGCTTGTGTGTTTGTTTTTAGTCTCTTGAATGTTTGAGCACTCTCGATTTGGGATGATTTGGTCAAGATATTCAAAGAATGTTGCTCTAGGGTGTGACCATGCATATGTCTCAGGATCGTAGTAGAAGGATTTGTCTATTTTGAGATCCGCAGGAATTGAAATACTGGGGAGACTCTCTGCATGTTTATTTTCAATTGATTTGATGTTGGAGCACTTCTGTGTCGAGTTGATGTAATCCATGTAGTCAGAGTTGGTTGACCCAGGGTGTGCCCATGCATAAGTCTCCGGATCATATGATTCATAGACATGATTATCCATGGTGAGAGCGGCTGGGAATGGAGCAGGGGGGAGAGTCTCTAAACCAATAGTTTCATCAACAACCGCTATCTCAGATGTTGTAGCAGGGTAGGGCTCTTCTACCGTTTCATGGTTGCGGCTGTCGGGGACTTCGTGGGTTGTCTCAGAAAATCGTGGTTCCTCAAAGACAGGGTTAAATCTAAGTGCTTCCATTGCTTTAAAATTGATTTCCCGTATCTCACAATCAATAATTGCCTTAGACAATGCTAAGAATGGCTTTCCAAGAATAATTAGAGACTGGGCGAATTCTCCTTGATGCTCAATATCAATGATCGTGAATTCTACATTGAGCGGGGCATCTTGGAATTTCATGATGACAGAAATGATTCCTCTCGGCCTCTTTATCGATCGGTCTTCCAATTGAACAATCTCTCATAATTTCCTTATCGGTCCGAGTTTAAGTTCGTGAAATACAGAGGTCGAGAGGATATTGATCGGTGAATAGTCATCAATTCGAGCATGGGTAAAAATGGTGTCTTTGATCTCACAGTCAAATCTGGGCAACCGCTTCACTATGCGGTTCTTGGTTTTTCTCCTCAACACCAAAGAGGAGGCCATTGACAAGATATGTCTCTCGGTCTTTGTTCTAATCCTGCCTGACTTTTTGATTATTAATTTGTCCATTACAAATTCTTTGAGATTGGGGAAGTGTTCAATGGCCTTTATAAAGGGAAGTTCAAAAATTAATTTCTTCTCCAATGCTTCCCATACAGTAGGATCCAAATTCTTCAGATCTTCTTCAGTCTCTATTTTTATGAAATTTTCTGGATTTTTGATTTTTTGGTGTTTTTTAATATTCCAATTTTTTGGTATTTTCTGTGCGGTGTGGTGATGTGGTGTGTTCCTCAGATGAGCAGGGGTTCAAATGTTCAGAGTGGGGGTCAGAGGTATAGTCATTTCTAGGGGAATAATATGCAGAAGTGACACTGTTAGAATCGTTCCCAAATTCCTAAATATCCTCAAAATTTTCAATCTTAGATCCAATCATTTCCTCATTCATTTTTATATCCGATCTACCAGAGATTGAAATTAATCGATCGGCAAGTTCTTGAAATCTATCCTCCATTAAATCAAATTTCTTATTCATCCTCAAAATATTCTCCAGAATCTTTTCATGACCAAGCATGAGAGCAGTTGGGGTGTGTTTTTGTAATTGAATGTCCTCTTCCATTTTCCTATATGTACTAGGAGAGGAGTCTCTTGAAATATCCGATGTATGATCATCATTTTCTGAAACTATCTCCTCAATAATCATGGAAGGCGGCTACTCATATGGTCTAGGTATGTGGAGTTGGTCCGAGGAGAGTTCAATCCTTTGTGTGGTCGGACCTTAATATTGTGGGGTCAGTATATAGGGTTGATGTGTTCCTATGTGGTCGGTCCAATCCTCTGTATGAGTATCATGTCTGAAGAGGGGATTGTCATGGTCAATCCAAGATGATGATTGTGCATTGTTGTTCCAGGGTAAGGTCGATGGAAGAGGTGATGAAGTGTTCAATTCGATCATGTGGTTATCATCTCCCATGAATGATGGATTGGCATTTACCGAATATGAAGGATGAATCATATGATCGGTATAGAGTGGATTGACGTATGAAGAAGTGGAGACCTCAGTCGGTTGTTGGCTTGTATGACCCAAATACAAAGGGTTGTCATTCATGAAGCAGATCGGATTTGTAGAGAGAGTTGGTGGTTGAGAATCTCTTGTGGAAGTTGGAGGAGGTGTTTCGGTTCTAACCGATACAAATTCGTTTTCATAGTATAGCACTGATGGATTCTCGGATAATTGTTCGGCCATTTTTGAAAGAGCTGAAAGGAATGGGGGTTGGGATTGCAAGAGTTTTTGGACAATAGTTCCATGTTTAGGTTTAAATCAAGAGGAGAGATGATTGCACGGGATACTCAAAAGGAATTTTATCAAATGTGCAGCTATTGATCTTCGATATCAGTTCACGCACACCAATGCAAACACAAATCAAACCCCGAGTTCACCAACTCACACAATGAAGTCTTAAGAGTTCGGCTATCATCTTTTCAATTTTAGTTGGTGATAAATCAATCTTGGCAAAAATTTAGCGAGCTGTAAGGTGCCGAAATTTTCATAACGACTGGCCTGAATTCTTACGACTAGTTGCATCTACTTTCAGCCAGTATGGGTGTAAGTACGAACCGTAGAACGGCTACCCGTGTTACTTGAGGACGGAGCCTTATGCAGTGTCCTCTAAACCACCCACTCTGCTAAGGAAATCCGGACCGTTTACCGGCTACCCGTAGATCCTCACTGAGAAGTAGCTAGTCGTTTTTGACAGAATTAGTAGTCAAGATGAAAATCCGGATTTGGGCTCTAGCCTTAAGTGTTGTCTCTCGCTCACTCAGAAAAAGCAAAATAATCCAAGGTCGGGGTTGCTCTCCTGCAAAAATTCTTGATTTTATGGGTTCTTAAGATCGACTATATTTAGCAGTCAAAATTTTAATTAGGTGATCATTGAAGAATTTAAATGAGCACAAATACACGTCTACTGTCCAGTCCCAATTTCCTTTAGAATTATGTGATAAAATAAGAGAGAGAAATTCGCGAAAAGCCGATGCACGCGAAAAACTATGATGTATGCTCAGTTAGAAGACTTACAGTGAATCATCGCAATCTCCATATGGGATGCAATATAGAATTGAAAAATTACTCTAAATGCATGCAAGCCGATGAGAAACCGCACCTAAGCATAAAGTTCTATTAGCGGGGAAGAATTGAGTTAAATTTGGCTAAGTTGAACGATCTATGTGCATCTCAATTATTGTGAAGTGTGGCTTAATTCCTACGAGCACAATCATAAAATTAAAATGCTCTTGAGAGCCGTATGTGCAGGTCTATCCTAATCGCCACTCAAGTCGGGCCCCACCCTCACCGGAGAGTGAAATAGGCCACGACACACCACAGATAGAGTTTAGAGTATTTTTACACATGCTAGAGTCCAAACAGACATCGTTGTAAATGAGCAATTAATTACATAACTAAAATTGTAGAAATTAAAAATCTAGACTCTACGCTCTCTCACGACTCGACTCAATCTTAAATTAATTGCGACTTTTTCGGATGTTGATGAAGATGCGTCGGTTTCTTGAAAAACCGCTCCACGTATGCCGGGTACCTCGCAAGAAAAATAAGAGAGAGAATGTCAGAGAGTGACTCAAAAATAAATCGAAAATAAAATAAAAGAAATAAATACTGAAAATAAATGCAGGAAATAAAATGAAATTTACAATAAAAAATTCGGGGGTCAGACTACCCGAGAAAACCGAATACGAAATGTCAAAACACAAAACTAAGCCGTTTGCCTCCCCGGCAACGGCACCGTCTGACAGTTCCGAAATCGCAGCGTTAAGAAGATGTATTTGTATTTATCGTCGTGCGTAAAAAATATGGTTTTGTCGTTCGTTGTAGGTGGCGATCAGAATCGGTCAAGAAATAACCACAAATATTTAATCAAAATTTTGAATCGAGTGGTTTTATATTTATTTTACTAGGGCAAGTACCAAGGTCGATCACAAGGAGGCAAATGAATAACCTAGAATTATGTCTATCAAGATTCATGCATGGTTTTCGATGCAGTCTTTTTTTTTTGGAATTTTTAATGCAAATAAGGGATACAAGATGCAATTTCGGCCTATTGTAGGGATTAAAATGCAAGTTACATTCAAATGATGTCCAAAAAATACGAAACTTGGCCACAATGCAAAATATGATGAAATAAATGCAATGTAATTTTTTTGAATTTTTGGATGCAATAAGAATTTTTTTATGAATTTTTAAATGCAAACAAAATGAATTTTAATATTTAATTATAATAAATATTAAACCTACTTATTTTTAAGGAATAAAATTATTTAAGATCTATCACTTGGTGATTGATCTCAGAAAAATCCTAAACCTCGAAAATGTGGGGTTTAATACCTATTAACAATTAAATACTAAAATATGCAATATGATTTTTGTAGAGTAAATTATGCATGCAAATGCAAATCTTTTTGGATACAATGTTAAGCACGATTAACTCTACACTATATGATTTTTCGGGAATTTTTATCGCACTGATTAATCAATGGCAAATTTAATAGCAAGAAATGGGTAAAATTCGCAAGTTTCCACGGTGTGTCAGCAATCTAACGGTGTGTGACGGTTCGATGTGGGATGCTTGTGATTAGATTGTGGGAGGTGATCTGACGGTTGTGGCTTTGGATGATTCGACGTCCGTTGCTCCATGTGAAGAACATCTCCAGATCGAACGGCTCTAGGTACATCAGGAAGAACAAGGAAGGGGGTTTCCATGGAGCTCCTTCGATTTGACCTAGCAGCCTCCTATGGTCACCAATCCCATTGCTGAAGTTCTTGAAGGCTCGTTGACGGTGTTCTGCGGCTATTGGCGATGCCAAAAGGGTTCGGGGCTCGCTGATCGAGTCCTGGAGGTTAGTTGTTCCTGGAGGGGTGCAGGAACCTCAAAGTCATCCTAGATGGGTCCTTCAAGCATTGGCACCTGCAGAAAAGGTCCTGTAGCTCGAGGCGAGTTGCCTCAACCAAGAATGAAGCTGGGATGCGCAATGGGTGAGGTGAGCGGAGAGGGTTTGGTGAAAGGTGGTGAAGGCCCTCGATTCTCTGATCCACAATGGATCAGGTGTGCTTGATGGGCAAATCAGATGGAGAATTGTGAGGAAAAGGATAGGGATGCGACGGGGATCAGAACTGCTTGTCACAGGCGGTAGAACACGGGCCAGAGCTCTAAAGCTCTAACGAAGAACCTAAGCTGATTTAGGCTAAAATCTAGTCAAACCACTAAATCGAACGCGACAAAGAAAAGATACGAGCTACAACTACCTTAGAATCAAGAAAGCACAACTCTTATACATGCGGTGAAGCAGGGAGCAGGGCAGGCTGGAGCTCCGTCGTGGATTGGCGCCTCTTCCTTGCTACGCCATCTCTGAGCATGGGGAAACCTTCAGATGTTACCTGGGGCTTCAACACACACACACACACACCAAGACACAAGACGAGACTCAAAGGGGGGTCAAGAAGAGAAGGAGGAGAGGGGGTTTCTTTTTATAGACAAAGCTAAGGACCCTTATTATCCGACGATTTGGGAAGAAAATGGGTTATGTACATGAGATCAAAAGTTTAAGCGAAGATAAATGATAATTGAGGGAGATCTTGGCGTTTAGAAACAATGAAAAGGCTCGATTAGACGCCCAAGAAAAATGGTGCAAAACACGGGAAAAGATATTGCCATCAAGTCGGAATGCCTGGAGGGTGAGTTGAACAGAAGGTCAACGAAAGGTGCCACGCGATTGGGCTACATCAACCCAAGTTGCAACGGAATTTGGTTTTTATTCACAAATAAATGAATGAAAAAAAGTAAATGATTTTATTAAATTTTGGGTATAAAATAAAAAGTGTTCATTGTTTTATGTAGTATTTTAATATGATTTTTATTTATTTTTTTGGGTTTATTTATTACAAGTCAAATTTTAAGGGTATATTTATAGGTATATTCATCTATGTTTTATATGTTTTATTTTTATTTTTGATTTTATTATTTTATTCTCTTATTTTATATATTTATAACTTATTTTTATGTGCACAAGTATATTTTTATTTTGTTTTTCTGATATAATATATACATTTAATTAAATAAAGGTATAAACTATATATGTATAAGTATAATAAAAGTATCTATGTATTTAGCTATATTATTTATTTTAAATGATTTTCTTTGGTTTTACTTTGTTTCTGTATTTTTAATAAAGCTGCAAGAGAATAAAGAATGAAAGAATAGTTTTCGCTTTTATTTATGTACATGTATAAGTATAGGTATTTTACCTATAAATTTTTATTCACTTAATTATTTTATTATTTTCTTTATTGTTTTATTATAGTTTTAATATGTTCATATGTTATAAAAAATATTAAAAAAATTATGAAAATATAAAATAATGAAAATAATAAAGAATAAATAAAATGAATATTTTTTTAAGGTATATATTACGATAGGGGTCTAAAACCTAATTTTCACAACTTAACTCCAAATTAAGTGGAACCATCTTCATTAAATAGCTTATTAAAAGTTATATGCAATTAAAGGTGATTTTGAAACATTTTGAGTTTTTATTTAAAATATATGGGTCTGTGAAGATTGAGTTTTAGGATTTGTATTTCGTACATAAAATGTACATTGTATATTATCCTTGTGCAAACTTAATTTTGTATTTTTCTATACACTATTATCCATAACTTTCATGTACAAAGTTTCTTTATTTGATGAATAAATAATAAATAATAAATTATGTCCCAAAAGTGCATTATTGATGAATAAAAGAATGGGGTTTTCAGGTGATTTTTGGCCATCATCTCTCTCCTACTTTATTTCTTGTCGACCGACTCAATTGTTGACTTTGTCTCATGATTTGGGGTCATAAAACTCCTTTGGTATTTTATTCTTTTTATTTTATTTTCTTTGTTCTATAATTTTGGCGGTAAAAACAATATTTTATATACAAGAAACATGGTAAATAATGGATGTTAATATGTAGAAAATAATGCTATGTACATGCATTAACTAGGATTTTTAAGGTCAAATGACAGGATAAAGGTGATGAAATGCAGATTCATCACCCCCTATACTTGCCTTTGCTAGTCCCTAGCAAATACTTATGCGATAAGTGTGGAAAATGAAAAATGAAGAAAAGAAAAGGAAATAACTTGGAATAATGGTTGACTTTTAAACTTGTCTTGTGATAAAGTCAAAGTTTGGCGCTTAGAGAAGGCCTTTGTATTAATGGTGTGTTCAGAACCCCATTGAAGTTGAGAAGTGTGAGGTAACAACCCTCAAATTCCATATTCCTATCATCCAGTCTAAATCACAGCCAGGTCAGAACCATCTTCCCAGCCGCATACGATTGCTACCTTGAAATGATAGAACCATGTATGTGGATTTGTTTAGCTCTTCTCAGACAAAACCATTGGACCATCAAGGCATCGTCTCTTCTGGTAACTCATCTTCATGGTTATAGATACTCCCTTCTAAGGTTAGGTACTCTCGGTCTTTACAACCAAACGAGGGAAGATGCCAGAAAATGGGAAGAGAAATGAGAATGGACCAGTATAGTCTTCGTTCCTTTTTGAAGTCGGTCAGTGTAACCTATACTTCACCAGGAAGCGGGCTTTTTCTGAAGCTCAAATTTTTGGTGGAATTTTTGGTATAGGCTTCTTTGGATATTTTCTTTATCTTTGTACAGCTTCTGCATTCTTATTTATGCCCCGGTGGATATAGCATCTTTTGTTCCACCCACTGTTTTGGGGTCTTGGAAAAGTTACGCCGACAGACCATTTCTCATCCGAATCATTATCTCAATCCATCTTCAGTCTTTAAATATCATTGTTACCAAAAAAAAGTGGGTTAGAATACTAGTGTCGGCAATCCCCAAGAATGGTTCCTGAGTCACCCTTGACGAAGCAGCCTTGCATTGTCCCAACTTAGACTCAAAGATTTTTCAACAGTCAATCTGGGTTGAGCAAAGTGCTAGATGCGAGGTTTCCAGTCAAGTCACTATCTCAGGAGCCGTACGGATGGAATTAAGGGTTCTACTTAAGCACATTGAATTGACTCATGAACATAGTCTTATGGAACCTAAAGAACTAATTCAAGGTGACCTGAAACATCTCCACTTCTAGTCCTCAATGAGTTCCTCTGAAATTAGGTATATTAAGGTCTATTCCAAGCTCCAATCTCCAGACTTTATTTTGACTTGTTCAATTTTCTATATTATTCCGAAAATGGGAATGCTATGTACAATGCAAGAAAACCTTATTGCGATGCCATTTTCTAATTTTGAACTTTTATGGATTTTTGAAAAGTTTTACAAATTTTTATGCAATTTTTGAAGAAGATTTTGCAAATGTTTTTGGAAAATTTTTGAATTTTACAGATTTTAAGGGGTTTTTCAAAACAAAAAAAACTATTGGCACATAAATGAAGTATGCACATATATTTACACGGGCGTGCTTCTTTTTATTTACAAGAATTTAGGTTGGAGGATTTACAGATCGGATGTGAGTTATTTTTATACGTACGTTATACAATTTATAAAGAATTTATTTGGAGGATGCATATATTCCTCAAACTTATTTGAACCTAGTTTTACAAACAATTTTGAAACCTATAGTCTAAAATAATTTTTGCAAATAACTTTTACAAACATTTACAAGTATTTGAAAATCATTAGGCGAAGGTTTTTTGAATAGTATATATATTTTCCAACTATTTTTACAACCATTTTCCAAACCCTTTGCAAATTGGTTTTCAAAACATTTCTTAGACGTAAAAAGGAATTTTTACAAACCAAATATTTTTACAATGGTTGAAAATATTTTACAAAATATTTTTCAAACGGTTTTCAGAAGATTTTTCAAATAGATTTCCAAACTATTTTTCAAACCTTTTGCAAAACATTTTTGCCTGATTTTATAATCAGTATATAGAAAAAACAGTTTGAGGAATAATATGCATCTATTTATTTATTTTTTTAATGAATTGTATATGTTTTGTATAGGAAGATGAATTTAGTCTTATTTATTAAAAATACGAAAGTACGAGTTATGACTAAAGTATGTGCAGAGTATATACGACCCACCTATACTTAACTTGAGTTATAACCTCATAGATCAAAAAGAAAAGAGAAGACATAGCTCATACTAAGTATATGACGGTTCCGAAATCGCGGCGTTAAGAAGATGTATTTGTATTTATCGTCGTGCATAAAAAATATGGTTTTGTCGTTCGTTGTAGGTGGCGATCGGAATCGGTCAAGAAATAACAAGAAATATTTAATCAATTTTGAATCGAGTGGTTTTATGTTTATTTTACTTGGGCAAGTCCCAAGGTCGATCACACGGAGGCAAAGGAACAACCTAGATCTATGTCTATCAAGATTCGTGCACGGTTTTTGAGGCGGTCTTTTTTTGGAATTTTTAATGCAAATAAGGGATGCAAGATGCAATTTCGGCCTATTGTAGGGACTAAAATGCAAGTTACGTTCAAATGATGTCCGAAAAATACGAAACTTGACCACAATGCAAAATATGATGAAATAAATGCAATGTAATTTTTTTGAATTTTTGGATGCAATAAGAATTTTTTTTATGAAATTTTAATGCAAATAAAATGAATTTCAATATTTAATTATAATAAATATTAAACCTACTTATTTTCAATGAATAAAATTATCTAAGATCTATCACTAGGTGATTGGTCTCAGAAAAATCCTAAACCTCGAAAATGTGGGGTTTAATACCTATTAACAATTAAATACTAAAATATGCAATATGATTTTTACAGAGCAAATTATGCATGCAAATGCAAATCTTTTTGGGCACAATGTCAAGCACAATTAACTCTACACTAGGTGATTTTTCAGGATTTTTTATAGGGCAATGGTTAATCAATGGCAAATTTAATAGCAAGAAATGGGTAAAATTTGCAAGTTCCACAAAATGATTAATTATTAATTAACCAATGATCATAAAAAAGTCCACAATATGTCAAAATGTAGAGAATTAAAAGATGAACATTATGTTATTTTTTTGATAATAAAATAATGTAGAGAAGAGGTCTAAAATGATAAATGAATACATGGGTATAACTGCAATGAATAAATATAAAGAAAATATGCAGACGGGGACCTAGACGTAATTACCAGAAATTAGGAGGGCATCTCTACAAATTTTCCAGGAGGCAAGTACTACGCACGTGCCCTTGGAAGGCCTAGACTGAAGTGCAAATAGATGATCTCGGAGGGGACGTCTGCAATTAACCCAACGGGTCACGTGCGATGCACGTGACCCTTGGATGGCGTGTGGCTGACGTCCCCCCCAGACGCACGTGCCTCGCACGCGCGTGGGGTGTCTCGGGTCTGAGCCCCGGTGTGTAGTGGAGCGGGAGAAGGGGCGAGCAAGGCGGTGGAGAGGGGTGGCAAGGGTACCCGATCAATGTCGCGTAAGGTGGAAGGCGGCTCGTCGGATAAGATGGACCAAGGTGGAGAGACCCGATGGAGGAGGCGAAAGCGGAGGCGTAGCGTCGGTGAAGTCGTAGGCGTTGGAAGCTCCTGGCGATGAGGTCGATGAAGCTCGTCGGAGATGATGTCAAGGTGGAGGTTAAAGTTGGCAGTGTCGATGGTCGCTGGCGTTGAGTCGTTGATGGCGGTGGTGAAGACAACAAAGGCGATTGACGTCGGGTCGACACACGACCAGGGGGCGTCGGGGTGGAGTCGGGAGCATTGTCGTGGTCGAAGCTGGTCGATGTTGATGAAGAGCGTTGTGGGCGTATGGTGTTGCACGGGGTGAAGCTTCGCGAGAAGCTCAGAGGTGTAGTCGGAGATGATGAAGGTCAGAATGAAGGGGAGCACAGGAGTAGCGATGTGGACGACGATGGTTATGGGAGATGAAGTGCAATGCAGAAGAATGGAGGGTTGATCGAAGTAAGGTGAAGATGGAGGAGGAGGTACATGGGGAGGACGGGCTCGACGGCGGTGCACGTCGGAGCGAAGCAGCTGCGACGGAGGAGGCGGCTGCGACGAGGCCAAGGAGACCTTGGATCACGCCGGCGATGGAGATAACCGGGCTGTCACCACCGGAGAAGAAGGTCTCGACGAGGGATCGGCGGATGGCTGAGATCGGGGGCGAAGATGCCTTTAAATAGGTGGGAGAGGGAAGGGGCCGGCACGAGCTATGCGGAGGAAGCGGTTGGCCGTTGGCGGCGAAGGCGGGGGCGGCGGTTGGAGGCGAGGTCAAAGGCGTAGGAATCGAAAGAGGGCGTAGGGAGGTTGAAGACGCACAACAGTCGTTTGATCGACCGCTAATCGAATGGCCGTGGAGGCGCCACGTGGCGACGGGCGGGGAGAGGGCACGACACGTGCGGAGCACGTGCCTGGGGGCACGTGCGACACACATGCGGTTCTTTAAATTTTTTTAATAAAAATGAATAAATAAAGAGGCCAAAGATCACTGACACGTGGCGGCCCCATGGCCTGCCACGTGTCAACACCAGAAAACTCTAAGAATAAATATTTTGTAAAATAAAAAATAAATAGTAAACGACCTCGGATCGAAAAAGTTTCTTCACGAAAAATGCTCATCTCGATGATACAACTTTCATGAAGATATCAAAATCAAAATCGATTAAATGCACAAAGTGAATTTTTGGGGTATCCTTTATACATAGAATACCTAGATTTTTGGGTTTTGTAATTTTTTTGTCATTTTTAAACCAAATAAAAATCTGAAAAAAATAAAAGATAAATAAAGACACCTTAATCTAATTTTTTGGAATTTTTATTAATAGGAAAATATGTACAAAAATATCGGGTCAAAAACCGCTAAAATACACAATGTACAAAAGAGGCCCAAAACCCAACTTTCACATACGAGCTCCTATTCACTTGAACTTGGTCTTGTTTTGAAGATAATTGAGTGTGCATTAGTTCAAAAGTGAGTAGGATCAAATCGGACACTGGACGGGGATGATATGGATATTTTAGTCCGAAAATCCTGAAACTAGGGTTTGGGTTTTTGGTCCACTTACTTGGGTTAATTCTTTTTTGTATTTTTCATTTATTCTTATGAGCGATATATACACAGTAGAGATGATTTTGGATCATTCGAAGTTAGCATGAAGGAGTTAAAAATCAGGGAAGTTAGTCTATTTACGGGTCATTTTTTGCTATGATTTTTGGCTTCTTATTTTGTGCAAAAATGCTGGATAAAATGCCATTCTTATGAAAACATGCATGAATGCTAATTATGCAGAATAGATGCAGATATGCTGTTGATTTTGTGGGAATGGAGCGTAATAAATGAGATTTAGAGTGATGAATCCGAGATTCATCATCCCCCTATACTTAAACCTTGCTCGTCCCTGAGCATCAAAAAGGAATGCCATGAGGTGAAATGAAATTGGGTTCCATACCAAGATCATGAGGTGAAGGTGAAAATGAAACTAAACTCGACCTTTGGATTATTAGTGTGTCAGAACTTCTGTGAGACTTAGAATTTTAAAATCAACAACCCTCAAGTTCTACACATCATTGTCACAGTTTCGGCTCAAAAGTCCTCTTAGATCAATCCTCTTCCCAAAGTATACCCTATGAACATTGAACAACTGACTACTGTATGTGAAGAATTTTAGCTCTTCCCATCCAGAATGCCGGACTACCATGCTCCTCTCCTCTCCAGTAACTCGTCCTCGGGGAGTCAGGTATTTCCTTCTAAGGTCTATTGTGCTGTGTTCACAATCGAATTGGGGGGAGAAGATAGAAGAAGGGAAAAAGAACTGGAGGGTGGCCAGTGTAGTCACCTCTCCTTGTGAAGCTGTCCAGTGTAGCCGAGTCTCCACCAAGATCTGCATGGTTCTTGAAGCTTGGACCTTTTTGGTCAGATTTTTATTTGGTATAATACTTCTTTATATTTGGAATTTTTGGTGGTTCTGCTTGGATCTTGTTGTGCCCATACGGATATAGAATCTTTTTGTTCCGTACATTTTTTTGGGGTCTTAGAAAAAATTATGTCCAGCCGTCCATCCCTTTTCCGAAGCTTTATTTCAACCCGAACTCCGGTCTTTAGATTTCCACGCTACCAGAAAAGAGACTCACACAGTCTTCCATCATCCCGTCTGAGTTGAGCTAAGTGCATACTGCGAAAGTACAAATTAATTCCCTATTCCAGAGTTGTACCCAGAATGAAGAGACCAGGTTAGACACTAAGAGTCAAACGCTGCACATTGTCATGTGGAACTTAAAGAATTAAGTCAAAAGACCTGAAGCTCTTAAAATCCTATTTCTCGGTGAAGTTCCTCTGAAAATTAGGTGGATTGAGGTCAAGTCCAGACCACTCTCGATTTCTACTCATAACTTGGTTCGAAACCCGATGACTTTTCACAGATGCAAATGAATGTGATGCTGGATGAAGTGCAGGTGTGTGAAATGCAGGCACTTTTTTTTGATGCAAAAAATGAAATTAGAAGCCAATTTTTTCTTTTCAAAATTTTTGGACACGGTAAGTGGCAAAACTCCTTTTCTTTTTCTTTGTTTTTTTTGTTTTTTTTTGAAATATTACCCACCCCGTAAATACATATAAACTTACGTGAAAGTATGAGATATGGGTAAAATATATACGAAGTATATATACAGACCCCCTATACTTAGCGAGTGCTGTGTCCTCAGAGCACAAGAAGCATAAAGAAGACATAGCTCGGGCTAAGCATAAGAGGGTGAAAAATGAAAAGAAAAAGAATACTATTTACAGAACCGCCCCCCTATACTTAGGCTATGACCAGTCTAAGTATAAAAGAAGAGTGGAAAAAATGAAGCGGTCAGGATATGTGAATGGGGAGAGAATATGCAGGTGGATGCTGGTTCCCCCTATACTTAGGCTCTGGTCAGCCTAAATATAGAAGAAGGGTGGAAGTGAAGTGATCGGAAGAAGGAGAAGGATGGTATGTACAGATGGCATCGGTCCCCCCCTATACTTAGGCTTTGGCCTAAGTAGAGGAAGAAGCTGTACAAGGAGACCGATTTGGTCGGGAGGGAGGGTGGGTAGCCGATGATTAAGGCGGTTTTCGGCTGATCTTTTTGTGATCCTGCGGTGGGAGATCGTATTGATGAGATGGAGATGAAGCATATGATTCCCAACTATGATCAGTGTCATCCTCAGAAAAATCATGATGGATAATAGATGAAGTGTTTGAGTCAGAAGAAAGATATCCATCATCAGAGTTATCCTCAGAGGAATAGTATTTGAAAGTGGACATACTCCAAATATTCATGTCTTTTTGTTTCTTCAGTTGTTTCCTCAGAATTCATTCCTTCTTGGGGTCAATCGGTTTGTCCTCGGATGAATATTCAGAAGCACCGGTCTCAGTCAGCTCATACGAAATAATTACAGTGTACTTGAAGAGGGCAGGAGCATCAGCTTTGGATGAGTAGTAGTTCGGAACGGGAGTTGTCCAACGAGAATTAAATTTTGGATCTTGAGAAGATATGGCTTTAGAGATGCCGAACAGACTTCACTCATGTAGACTACCTTTTTCGGACCTGATGAGGGATCATCAGTTGATTCCTCTTCCGAAAGGTCAAAGGTGACTCTCTTTTTATTTCTTCGTGAAGGTGTTGGTTCACTTGAGTATCCAGATGAATAGCCATTGGAATTCTCCTTGGTCGATGCTTGTCTTGTGTGTTTGTTCTTAGTCTCCTTAATGTTTGAGCACTCTCGATTTGGGATGATTTGGTCAAGATATTAAGATAATGTTGCTCCAGGGTTTGACCATGCATATGTCTCAGGATCGTAGTAAAGGGATTTGTCTATTTTGAGATCCGCGGGAATTGAAATACTAGGGAGAGTCTCTGCATGTTTATTTTCAATTGATTTGATGTTGGAGCACTCCTGTGTCGAGTTGATGTAATCCATGTACTCATAGTAGGTTGACCCGGGGTGTGCCCATGCATAAGTCTACGGATCATATGATTCATATACATGATTCTCCATGGTGAGAGCGGCTGGGAATGGAGCAGGGGGGAGAGTCTCTAAACCAATAGTCTCATCAACATCCGCTATCTCAGGTTTTGTAGCAGGGTAGGGCTCTTCTACCGTTTCATGGTTGCGGCTGTCGGGGACTTCGTGGATTGTCTCAGAAAATCGTGGTTCCTCAAAGACAAGGTCAAATCTAAGTGCTTCCAATGCTTTAAAATTGATTTCCCATGTCTCACAATCAATAATTGCCTTAGACAATGCTAAGAATGGCTTTCCGAGAATAAATGGAGACTGGGCGAATTCTCCTTGATGCTCAATATCAATGATCGTGAATTCTACTTTGAGAGGAGCATCTTGGAATTTCATGATGACAGAAATGATTCCTCTCAGCCTCTTTATCGACCGGTCTGCCAATTGAACAATCTCTCGTAATTTCCTTATCGGTCCGAGTTTAAGTTCGTGAAATACAGAGGTCGAGAGGATATTGATCGGTGAAACGTCATCAATTCGAGCATGGGTAAAAATGGTGTCTTTGATCTCACAGTCAAATCTGGGCAACCGCTTCAATATGCAGCTCCTGGTTTTTCTCCTCAACACCAAGGAGGAGGCCATTGACAAGATATGTCTCTCGGTCTTTGTTCTAATCCTTCCCGACTTTTTGATTATTAATTTGTCCATTGCAAATTCTTTGAGGTCGAGGAAGTGTTCAATGGCCTTTATAAAGGGAAGTTCAAAAATTAATTTCTTCTCCAATGCTTCCCGTACAACAGGATCCAAATTCTTCAGATCTTCTTCAGTCTCTATTTTTATGAAATTTTCTGGATTTTCGATTTTTTTGGTGTTTTCTAATATTCCAATTTTTTGGTATTTCTGTGCGGTGTGGTGATGTGGTGTGTTCCTTAGATGAGCATGGGTTTAGATGTTCAAAGTGGGGGTCATAGGTATAGTCATTTCTAGGGGGATAATATGCAGAAGTAACACTGTTAGAATCGTCCCTAGATTCCTGAATATCCTCAAAATTTTCAATCTTAGATCCAATCATTTCCTCATTTATTTTTATATCCGAGCTACCAGAGATTGAAATTAATCGATCGGCAAGGTCTTGAAATCTATCCTCCATTAAATCAAATTTCTTATTCATCCTCAAAATATTCTCCAGAATCTTTTCATGACCAAGCATGGGAGTAGTTGGGGTGTGTTTTTGTAATTGAATGTCCTCTTCCATTTTCCTATATGTACTAGGAGAGAGGTCTCTTGAAATATCCGATGTATGATCATCATTTTCTGAAACTATCTCCTCAATAATCATGGAAGGCGGCTGCTCATATGGTCTAGGTATTTGGAGTTGGTCCGAAGAGAGCTCAATCCTTTGAGTGGTCGGACCTTGATATTGTGGAGTCAGTATACAGGGTTGATGTGTTCCTATGTGGTCGGTCCAATCCTCTGTATGAGTATGATGTCTGAAGAGGGGGTTGTCATGGTCAATCCAAGATGATGATTGTGCATTGTTGTTCCAGGGTAAGGTCGATGGAGGAGGTGACGAAGTGTTCAATTCGATCATGTGGTTATCATCTCCCATGAATGATGGATTGACATTTACCGAATATGAAGGATGAATCATATGATCGGTATAGAGTGGATTGACATATTAAGAAGTGGTGACCTCAGTCGGTTGTTGGTTTGTATGATCCAAATACAAAGGGTTGTCATTTATGAAGCAGATCGGATTTGTAGAGAGAGTTGGTGGTTGAGAATCTCTTGTGGAAGTTGGAGGAGGTGTTTCGGGTCTAACCGATACAAATTCGTTTTCATAGTATAGCACTGATGGATTCTTGGATAATTATTTGACCATTTTTGAAAGAGCTGAAAGGAATGGGTGGTTGGGTTTGCAAGAGTTTTTGGACAAAAGTTTCATGTTTAGGTTTAAATCAAGAAGAGAGATGATTGCAAGGGATAGTCAAAAGGAATTTTTATCAAATGTGCAGCTATTGATCTTCGATATCGGTTCACACACACCAATGCAAATACAAATTAAACCCCGGGTTCATCAACTCACACATTGAAATCGTAAGAGTTCGGCTATCATCTTTTCAATTTTAGTTGGTAATAAATCAATCTTGGCAAAAATTTAGCGAGCTGTTAGGTGCCGAAATTTTCATAATGACTAGCCCGAATTCTTACGACTAGTTGCACCTATTTTCAACCAGTATGGGTGTAAGTACGGACCGTAGAACGGCTACCTGTGTTACTTGAGGACGGAGCCTTACGTAGTATCCTCTAAACCACCCACTCTGCTAAGGAAATCCGGACCGTTTATCGGCTACCCGAAGATCCTCATTGAGAAGTAGCTAATCGTTTTTGGCAGAATTAGTAGTCAAGATGAAAATCCGGATTTGGGCTCTAGCCTTAAGTGTTGTCTCTCGCTCACTCAAAAAGAGCAAAATAATCCAAGGTCGGGGTTGCTCTCCCGCAAAAATTCTTGATTTTATGGGTTCTTAAGATCCGCTATATTTAGCAGTCCCAATTTTAATTAGGTGATCATTGAAGAATTTAAATGAGCACAAATACATGTCTACCGTCTAGTCCCAATTTTCTTTAGAATTATGTGATAAAACAAGAGGGAGAAATTCGGGAAAAGCCGATGCACGCGGAAAACTATGATGTATGCTCAGTTAGAAGACTTATAGTGAATCATCGCAATCTCCATGTGGGATGCAATATAGAATTGATAAATTACTCTAAATGCATTCAAGCCGATGAGAAACCGCACCTAAGCAGAAGACTTACAGTGAATCATCGCAATCTCCATGTGGGATGCAATATAGAATTGATAAATTACTCTAAATGCATTCAAGCCGATGAGAAATCGCAATCTCCATGTGGGATGCAAGAAGATGTATTTGTATTTATCGTCGTGCGTACAAAAATATGGTTTTGTCGTTCGTTGTAGGTGGCGATCAGAATCGGTCAAGAAATAACCACAAACATTTAATCAATTTTGAATCGAGCGGTTTTATGTTTATTTTACTTGGGCAAGTCCTAAGGTCGATTACAAGGAGGCAAAGGAACAACCTATCATTATGTCTATCAAGATTCATGCACGGTTTTCGAGGCGATCTTTTTTTGGAATTTTTAATGCAAATAAGGGATGCAAGATGCAATTTCGGCCTATTGTAGGGACTAAAATGTAAGTTACGTTCAAATGATGTCTAAAAAATACGAAACTTGGCCACAATGCAAAATATGATGAAATAAATGCAATGTAATTTTTTTGAATTTTTGGATGCAATAAGTTTTTTTAATGAATTTTTAAATGCAAACAAAATGAATTTCAATATTTAATTATAATAAATAGTAAACCTACTTATTTTCAAGGAATAAAATTATTTAAGATCTATCAGCAGGTGATTGATCTCAGAAAAATCCTAAACCTCGAAAATGTGGGGTTTATACCTATTAACAATTAAATACTAAAATATGCAATATGATTTTTACAGAGCAAATTATGCATGCATATGCAAATCTTTTTGGGCACAATGTCAAGCACAATTAACTCTACACTAGATGATTTTTCAGGAATTTTTATAGCACTGGTTAATCAATGGCAAATTTAATAGCAAGAAATGGGTAAAATTCACAAGTTTCCACAAAATAATTAATTATTAATTAACCAATGATCATAAAAAAGTCCACAATATGTCAAAATGTAGAGAATTAAAAGACGAACATTATGCTATTTTTTGATAATAAAATAATGTAGAGAAGAGGTCTAAAATGATAAATGAATACATGGGTATAACTAAAATGAATAAATATAAAGAAAATATGTAGATGGGGACCTAGACTTAATTACCAGAAATTAGGAGGGTATCTCTGCAAATTTTCTAAGAGGCATGTGCTGTGTACATGCCCTTGGAAGGGCTGGACTGAAGTGCAAATAGACGATCTCAAAGGGGGGGCGTCTGCAATTAACCCAATGGGTCACGTGCGACCCACGTGACCCTAGGATGGCGTGTGGCTGACGTTACCCCTAGACGCACGTTCCTCGCACATGCGTGGGGGTTCTCGGGTCTGAGCCGTGGCGCGCAGTGGAGCGGGAGAAGGGGCGAGCAAGGCGGTGGAGTGGGGGCGACGAGGGTACCCGACCGATGATGTGTAAGGTGGAAAGCAGCTCGTCGGATAAGATGGACCAAGGCAGAGAGACCCGGCGGAGGAGGCGAAGGCGGAGGCGTAGCATCGGTGAAGTCGTAGGCATTGGAAGCTCCTGGCGATGAGGTCGATGAAGCTCGTCAGAGATGACGTCGAGGTAGAGGTTGAAGTCGGCGGTGTTGATGGTCGCTGGCGTTGAGTCGCTTATGGCGGTGGTGAAGACAATGAAGGCGATTGATGTCGGGCCGACACACGGCTAGGGGGCATCGGGGCGGAGTCGGGAGCATTGTCATGGTCGGAGCCGGTCGATGTCGATGAAGAGCGTCGTGGGCGTACAGTGTTACACGGGGTGAAGCTTCGCGAGAAGCTCAGAGGTGTAGTCAGAGAAGATGAAGGTCGGAATGAAGGGGAGCACGAGAGTAGCGATGGGGACGACAATGGTTATTGGAGATGAAGTACGATGCAGAAGAATGGAGGGTTGATCGGTGTAAGGTGAAGATGGAGGAGGAGGTACCTGGGGAGGACGGGCTCGACGACGGTGCACGCCGGAGCGAAACAGCTGCGACGGAGGAGGCGGTTGCGACGAGGCCAAGGAGACCTCGGATCACGCCGGCGGTGGAGATAACCGGGCTGTCACCACTAGAGAAGAAGGTCTCGACGAGGGATCGACGGATGGCTGAGATCGGGGGCAAAGATGCCTTTAAATAGGCGAGAGAGGGAAGGGGCTGGCGCGAGCTATACGGAGGAAGCAGTTGGCCATTGGCGGCAAAGGCGGGGGCGGCGGTTGGAGGCGGGGTCAAAGGCGGGGGAATCGGGGGGGGGGGGTGGTTGGGAGGTTGAAGACGCACAACAGCCGTTCGATCGGCCGCTGATCGAACGGTCGTGGAGGCGCCACGTGGCGACGGGCGGGGAGAGGGCGCGACACGTGCGAAGCACGTGCCTGGGGGCATGTGCGACGCACGTGCGGTTATTTAATTTATTTTTAATAAAAATGAATAAATAAAGAGGCCAAAAACCGCCGACACGTGGCAGCCCCAGGGGCGGCCACGTGTCAGCACCAAAAAATTCCAAGAATAAAGACTTTGTAAAATGAAAAATAAATAGTAAACTACCTCGGATTGAAAAAGTTCCTTTACGAGAAATGCTCGTCTCGATGAGATCTACAACTTTCATGAAGACATCAAAACCAATATCGATCAAATTCACAATGTGAATTTTTGGGGTATCCCATATACATAGAATACCTAGATTTTTGGGTTTGTAATTTTTTTGTCATTTTTAAACCAGATAAAAATCCGAAAAATATGGAAAAATAAGATAAATAAAGACACCTTAATCTATTTTTTTGGAATTTTTATTAATAAGAAAATATGTACAAAAATATCGGGTCAAAAACCGTTAAAATACACAATGTACAAAAGAGGCCCAAAACCCAACTTTCACATACGAGCTCCGATTCAATTGAACGGTCTTGTTTTGAAGGAAATTGAATGTGCATTAGTTCAAAAGTGAGTAGTATCAAATCAGACACTGGATGGAGAAGATATGGGTCTTTTAGTCCGAAAATCCTAAAAATAGGGTTTAGGATTTTGGTCCACTTACTTGGGTTAGTTCTTTTTTTTGTATTTTTCATTTATTCTTGTGAGTGATATGTACACAGTAGAGGTGATTTTGGATCATTTGGAGTTAGCATGAAGGAGTTAAAAATCAGGGAAGTTAGTCTATTTACGGGTCATTTTTGGCTTGGATTTTTTGGCTTCTTATTTTGTGCAAAAATGATGGATAAAATGCCATTCTTATGAAAACATGCATGAATGCTAATTATGCAGAATAGATGCAGATATGGTGTTGATTTTGAGGAAATGGAGCTTAATAAATGATATTTAGAGTGATGAATCCAATATTCATCAGTATACAAGAGTCTATAATACACCGACTAAAGAATAATGAACGAAAGACTAAGAAGTCGACCGTCCCCCCTATACTTAGGATCGAATAATCCTAAGTATAGAAGACTATACACAACGTGCAGGGAGGGTCGAGTGTGGGAATGAACAACTCAACGAGGCATCCTGTCTCCTCCTATACTTAAGGTAAGATATCCTTAAGTATAAACATGTGTATAAACAAGAGAGGAGACATGCGTTGATATAAAGAATGAACAAGTTACAACACTCATCCCCCCTATCCTTAGGATGAACCATATCCCAAGTATACAAGCAATGAATGTGGAAAACAAAGTAGAAGATAGCGATTGTGCAGAAAAGAAGAAAAGAAGAAAATTCGAAAACTTAAAGGAAGAGTTTTTGAGTGACATTATCTGAATCTTGCGATGCTGCTAAGGTTGTGGATGCTCATTCTATGCATATTACTTGGATAGAATCGACAACGGACTGGAAAGTGTCATGCTCGAGGTAAGGCTTCGGTAACTGACCATTGATGACAAGCGATTGTGCGTCAGGAGACAATTCAAATATAGCAATGCTTCCGTTGTCACACACTTCTTGCACTCTGAATGGCCTTGTCCATTTATCTTTTAATTTTCCTGGGAATAACTTCAACCTTGCGTCAAATAATCACACTTTCTGTCCAGTCTCAAAGGTCTTTCGTCTGATGTATCAGTCATGCCAACGTTTAATCTTCTCCTTGCACATCAATGTATTATGCATAGTCTCGGAATTCCAAGAGCCTGTTCAGATCCTCTTTTCTTTCTTGACCACCTCTTTGTGAGTCTAAAATGCAGATATTGATGGCCCATAATGATTTATGAATTAGCTCCACTAGTATATGGCATGGATTTCCATATACAAGATGGTAGGTTGACATGCCCAAGGACCCAAAAGGACGGAGTCTAAAAGTTGGGACCAAATTTTCCCCCTCCGACTTTACAAGCTTCTGCAGAAACGTCTTGTTTCTCTATTTGAAAGTTCAGCCATGGCATAATTCTAGGGATGATAAGGAGATGCGACTCGATGCTCGATGTCGTATTCCTTTGTTAATTTCTCGACCTCTCAGTTGATGAAGTGATTACCCCTATCTGATATGAGTATCTTCAAAATCTTGAACCACACAATGATGTTTTCTCTCAGAAATCGACAAACTGTACGACTGTCAGCGGTTTGGGCAGGGATAGCTTCAAACCAATGACTCACATAATCAACGGCAGGAAGGATGTGCTCGTATCCCTGACTATTGGGGAAGGGCCCCATGAAATCAATGCCCCAAGCATTGAATACATCTGCAGTATGAGTGAACTTTAGAGGCATCAAATCTTTAGTTGTAAGGATACCTTTCAATCTCTAACAATCAGTGCAGCGCTTGACGTATGTTGCGGCATCCTTAAATAGTGTAGGCCACCAGGGGCCACACTGTAGTTCTTTCGCTGTCGTTCTATCTCCAGAGTGATGTCCACCAGATTCATGCGAATGATAGTGCTCGAGGACACTATGATGCTCTTTTTGAGGGATACACCTGCACTAAATGCAGTCTGCTCATTCCCTGAATAAGAGAGGATCTTCCTGAAGGACATTGAGAATCCTCAAGTGCACCACGGATGCGTGACGATCGCATCTCATGCGATCGGGGCGACTAGTCGTACTAGTCGCAACGTGCAGCAGAATTTAAAAATTTAAATCAAATGATGAAACCACATGATCACAAGAATAATTCTTGGATCGTTTCATCAAACCACAAAGTATTAGGAATACCTCTCGAAGCGTGGTTGCGATCACGAGATCTCTAAAGCAAGAGATCCTCCTGTCTCAAGTCCGATCCACGGAGATAGCACTTGCGGGCGCGATGATGAGTGCGTGACTCCCGCAATCTTCGACGAAGATCCAAGCCTCGAATCTCTTGATTTCGTCCAACGAAATCCGACGTTTTCCTCTTGAGCAAGCAGCCCCAAAGAAGATGGAGATCTTCGAGTAGTCGAAGGCGAAGGCGAGAACTTCTCTCTTTCTCAACAAAGATGGTCGGCCACCTTATAGAGAGGGAGAGAGAGGACGAGAATGAGAGGGAGAGAGAGAGAGTAGAGTAGGCGTCTACTTTGATATATCCTTCAAGGGCTAGGGTTGCCCTCCTTATATATTAGTTTGGGATCCAATGGATCTCAATCCATGGCTCTCATGGATTGATGAAACTCAATTTCATCATCTTAAAGTTCCATTATTAACCCCCTTGCTTAAAGTTTTGTCAATAAAATCCAGTTAATGTCCTGTAATTATCAGAGTTCTTAATAAATTAAAAACCATAAAAAATGACAAAACTAAAATCCGTGGTATTTTTAGCCTTAAAAATACTCTCCAAATTATTTTGAGTCTTTGTTTGATCTCATCTCCAGTTTTGGTCAACATGAAACTTGTAGATCTCATCAAGATCTACAACTTTCATGTTTTGAGTTTTCTCAAATTCGGCGATTTGTCTCTTCAAAAGTCAATTGGAAGCTAGGAATAATCTGATTGGGCCACGTGGCCCGTTCTGGGTGAGCCACGTGGCCCACATCCCTTGTCTCATTCGCCGTCGCCCATGGCCGTTGGATCTTCATCTCGATCCAACGGTTGTGCTACCTCCTCGCCCGCTCATATACCTCGACCGTCTGATCATATCCATCTCTGATCCTCACCACCCGTTAGCGCCTTAGCCAGAATTCGCCACGTGTCATGTTGTGGGCCACTCGATCCCGCTCTCGTTCAGTCATCTCCACAGTTATTTGACGCCCGTAATTTGAACCATCCAATCACACTCCAAATTTAATCACGGCCGTTTCTCTCACGCTTTGTCTCCCGCTCGACACGTGGCGTAATCACCGCCCTTCGATCGCATTGCATCAGATCATATCACTACCGTTCTTCAGCGCCTCACTCCTCGCCGTAGATCTCCAGATCCGACGACAACTAGGTCATCGTCAACCTCCAGTCAGACCTCTCCTCCACGATTTCCACCACGCACTCCACCCTCGCCCTTTCTTTTTCCTCCATCACCTCCGACTACTTCTCCCCTCGCTAACCACCTCACCACGCTCCCCAATCATCCCTCATCCTCGCGAACCCTCCATCTAACCCACGAACCCCTCTCCTTCGCTCCATGCGCGCCCTCTAAACCCACGTCCTCGCCACCTGGACCGCCGACTCGCCCTTCAAATACTTCGCCCTCTCCCTCGATCAGCCCTATCCACCTTTACACGGGGCACGACCCAGCCCTCCGCCACCTCCTAGTGACAGGGGGAGGTGGCTGGATCGAGCGACGACGACCGTCGCCCCCGGTGAGATCCTCCGCCAATCCCGGTGGTGTTGCGACGCCCTCTAGCCCGCTCGAGCTGCTCCACCTAGCTGCCGGAGTCCAGCGAAGACCCGGGCATCCACCGCGATGCCCAGCCCAAGCTCCCGCTCCACCAACCTCCGGTAAGTTTCCTCCGATCCCTCTTTGTATTTTTTTATTTTCTCGCAATTTTCTAGGTCGTTACAAACCCCCTCTCGCTCCATTGATCCTCTCCAAAGCTCCGCCATGTTCCTCCCTTTCCCGCGACACTCTCCGATCATCCTTGCTGTCTTCCACAACCCCTTTCACCTTCCGACCCATCTCCTCCGCCATTCACGGCGGAGGAGCTCCGAGCTACCACCGTCTCCGCTCGCTTAGCTCCCCATTTCGCTCCATTACGCACGCTCAACATATTAGCTTGCTTCGTCTATGTCACTAATCCTGCAGGTCGATAACTACTTCAATGGCCGGAGACCCGCTGGAGATAACTTCATCCGTGTCACCTGCTACGACTGAGCTTCTATGGCCAAATCCCGGAGGTCCATCACCTTGCCCGAGCTCCCAGCTTCATCGACAATCCTTCAGGAGCATCGGGCGAGCTCCACCGTGCCAAGGATGGAGCGGCGAAGCTGGAGCTCCTTCACCGGAGCTCAGTTCCCGCCGCCAGCTGCAGGAGGAAGATGGAGGAGCAGTGACCGTTGGATGCACCTCACCGGTGTTTAACCAACGGTCACAATTCAGCCACGTCGCCAGCAAGGAGCCACCTCTAGATGCCGTCGGATCTTTGAAGATCGGACGGTGCACACTCAGCCACGTGTCGGATCCAGCCTTCCCCGAGCCTAGCGTTCGAGCCACCAGGCTTGGATGCTCACGAGCCTTCACGAGCCTACATCGAACCGAACCAGTGTCCAAGCCAAGCCGAAGCAACATCGAGCCTCTGCCGAGTCCGAGCCTATCTCCGAGCCTGGATGGCACGTGCCTGGCACGTGCGCGTCTGGGCAATTTGCAGAGACGCCCTCCGAACTTCTCCATTTTGCATTCAGGTCCTGTTATCACATGCCGTCCACGAGCACTATGGTTATTTTGCAACCACACCCCTGTAGGTTTCCATATTTGCAAAGACGCCCCTGTGCGTGGGGGTAATTTATAGGGAAGGTCCTATTCTTTTACGTAATTTCATTTTAGTCCCTCCCAAGGACCTGTCTACAATTTTTATTTCATGTTTTCTTTCATTTACGCCCTTGTCTTTGATCTTGCATATCTTGAGCTATATATATCCGATCGAGATGATTTTAGTTCCATTTTGAAGCTCTCATTGCTGTCTTTCTTATGGCATGCTTTAATTTCAGATTTGACACTATGATCCGTAGTGCATTATTTCATTATCTAGGTGTCCTGATTTCCGTGGTTCTCATGCCTAGATGCTTTATAAATGTAGAGTGCTTCATTATTCGAATCTGTTTGACTCGCATGTTTTATGGCTCAAGTAATTCTCATTTTGGGCATATTATTCGCTTTGCATGTGCATTCATTTGCTTAATAAAATAAAAAAATGCATGTTTATTAATTTAATGCATTATATTGTTGTGTCCTTGTATGCTTTGACCTATATGTCTTTAACTCAATGCTTAATTAGATAGATAAAAATCCGACTAATACGAGAGAGGCTCGTGTCCCTGAGTTCGACCTTGGTATCTTACCAAGTAAAAAATAATACGACCATCTCATTCTTATTTGACATATCAATCAGATGGTCCTTTAATGACCCGAATTGGCCCGACTGCTACGACAATTCCTAGTGCTAATTCAGCACTATTAAAGGGCTGATTTCGAGGATTATCAAATGGCGCCATTACCGGGGACGGCTCATTTCTTGTATTTTTTTGGATTTTTGTTTATTTAATTTAGTGTTCATTTTATAGGTCAATTTGTCAATTCATTTTGCATTGTAAAATTTTCTTCTTTATCGATCTCTAACTATTGTTTTTTGTGGCAGGGCCCGTGATGGTTCAAGGAGACGAGGAGCAGGATGCTACCCGCTGCGAGGAGCCGCAGAAGCACACTTGGAGCACTTCGAGGAGAAAGAAAAAAAATGACATTTTCGCATATTATTTTTACATGTAATAATTCGTCTTTTACAGCGGTCTTCGATCGAAGACCCGCGGTTGTAATCGAACGATCGTGGTTGTGTGGGGATAGTCCCCACTTGAGTGTCGACCTAGGACCAGGCACGCGGCTCTTCGAGCCTAGTTAATTTTTGTATTTTTATGTGCTTGCTCGTAGGTAGGACACACCTTAATTCAAGACGCACGTAGCATCGCTTCACTTAGTCAAAAGAAAATTTTCCCCGCTAATAGAAGCATGTTAGGTGCGGCTTTCTGATGACTTGCATACATGAGTTTTTGTTTTCAAAATAGCCTAAGTTTTCATGTATTTCTTGTCAAATCACTGCATGTTTTCTCGCTTAGCCTAGATCGCGGTTTTCATCGAATGCACGGCTTTTTCTCGATTTCTCCCTCCTAGCTTGATCACCTAGGTTAATTGAAAAAGAGAATGAACGGTAGACGATGATTTCTTAATTTATGTGCTAACCTTAATTCAGTGACAACCTTAATAAAAATTGGGACTGTTATTTGCAAGTCAAACCATAAAATGGAGTAAAACTTTGGTTTTGGGAGAGCAAAACCCTCATTTATGCATTGTTTTCACTTCACATTTTCTCCACGTAAACTATCTAATGTTTTATCACCAATAAAACCGACAAGATAATAAACCAACCTCGGTTGGTTTCATGTGTGAGTTGGTGAACCCGAGGGTCTTGCTTGCTTGATTGAGCCATGATTGCTTCGTTACACTCCCCAGAGCCATAGTCACTCCATCCATCTCCATAGATTCAACCGCTCACTTGTACATCCATCCATCTTCTTCGTTCCCCTTGGGTCCCTCCCAGCATCAATTCCCATCTTTATACTTAGGCTAATCTCAGCCTAAGTATAGGAGGGACCCAAGTCCCTGTGATTTTTCTCCATTCTTCTTTCCTTGCCTTTATACTTAGGTTATTTCTAACCTAAATATAGGGGGAGCCCCTCTTAGCTCCTGTATATTCCTATATATTTAAATGGACCTAAGCACTTGTATCATCTAGTGCTATGAGGACATAACAAAGTTTAAGTATAGGGGGTATACCGTATATACCGTATACTTACTTTAACTATAATCTGAAAATTTTGAAAAAATTTAAAACTTTTTGGCTAAGGTAAAATTCTTTGGACTAAGAGCAAATGATTTCGCGGCTTTTTGATATTATGTTACGCTATTTTTATAAAAAATTTTCGAAAATGATTTTTCCTTGTTTTGAAAAAATCTTTTGAAAATGTTTTGAAAAACTTTTTATTTGTATGACATGGTTTTGAAAAATCTCCATCTCTTTTCAAGGAAAGTTGAGTTTATCTTGTGTATTAACCTTTATTAAAATCCATAAAAATAAGAAAAACTCAAAACCCTTTAAGAGTCATTGGTGACTACTAAACCCAATTAAGTAAGCCGCATTCAGTGAGGGTTCGCCCTTAGCAGATTGGATGGTTTAGAGGACATCGTGTAAGGCCCCGTCCTCAAGCAACGGGCTTCGGCCTGTACTTACATCCATACTGGCTGAATTGCAGATGCTCAATTGAGTTTAGGCAGTTCTAATATCTCTTGAAGTTAAAAACAATCTTGTTTTTGAATGAAGGAGTTGGATTAATCCTCTACACTTACACTTCCACCCAGGATCTGAAATGATCAAGGAGACTTAGCTTTTTGAGGTCTTTGAGATTTTAGGTTAACCAGTCTTAGAAATCAGGGTCTTAGACTTAATCATCCACATTCCCCTAGGTTTCTAGATTTGCATGCTATATTCCATGCTTAGTCTCAGACAAGAAGAATATGATCAGCACATCACATGCACGACTGCGGTTTTTGATGAGATGAGTTGATTTTTCACCTGAGGGATTGGGATGAGGAAGTCAAGTTTGGATTTGATCTCATGATGCTTGAGGATGGGATAAAATCTTTGGAGGCTTCATGAAACCTGAGTGTCAGCAATATTAGCCAGTATGAGAACTTGGTTCTTATACTAATCTCTTGATATTGACCTAAGTGCCAGGGTGTGAATTAATAAAAAATGTTGATCAATGTGCGCCAACTCTTGGTAAAAGCAGTGGAGCTAGCCAAAAATTATACAAGTCAATGAAATTTCAAAGAAAAAAGCTCTCATTCCACAATGTTACATATCAAAGAGCTTCCACCAAAGGCGAGCACTCCCAAACTTTTCAAAGTGTCCACTTGGACCACCACTATTAGGACCAGGAGTCGGGCTTGCACCAAAAAAGGGCTCTGCATCGTAAATGCTACAAGTCTGGGTGTCGAAGGTACGATAGGTACTCAAAAGAGACACACCCCGGTGTACTCCCAGGAAAACAAGTGTAGACGACTCCAACTTCTCTTGACGGACACACTGATCAACACCAAAAAAATGTGTTGCGTAAAAGGCACTAGAGAGAATCCTTGTTCCAATGAGAGGGAGAGAAGAAATGACACAAACCCATACCCTCCATTACTGGCCTGCCATCTACATTTTCTAAGTCTGACAACTAAAGAGACGGTGGACTGGATGAAAGATTCGATTTACTCCCTAGTGTTGAGGATTGGGTCCTTAGGAGATTTTCTCGGACCAAGACTTTGGGTGACGATTTGACTTTACTCTCAGAATCGCAGTCAACACTAAAATGTCATATCCTTTAGATTATATGTACATCAGAGAGAGTCTGGCGAAGTAGAGGAATTGGATGCCTCTTGATTAAGGCTGTGTTGAACTCTAGAATTTTGGACCTCTAAAGTTGAGTCAACTTGATCGGATTGGATCCTGTATTCACATGCACAAGGGGGTAATCCAACTTAGTCATTCTCTTTGATGCTCGAGGACGAGCATAGTTTAAGTATAGGGGGTGATGAAACTCAATTTCATCATCTTAAAGTTCCATTATTAACCCCCTTGCTTAAAATTTTGTCAATAAAATCCAGTTAATGTCCTGTAATTATCAGAGTTATTAATAAATTAAAAACCACAAAAAATGACAAAACTAAAATCCGTGGTATTTTTAGCCTTAAAAATACCCTCCAAATTATTTCGAGTCTTTGTTTGATCTCATCTCCAGTTTTGGTCAACATGAAACTTGTAGATCTCATAAAGATCTACAACTTTCATGTTTTGAGTTTTCTCAAATTTGGCCATTTGTCTCTTCAAAAGTCAATTGGAATCTAGGCATAATCTGATTGGGCCACGTAGCCCGTTCTGGGTGAGCCACGTGGCCCGCATCCCTTGTCTCATCCGCCGTCGCCCATGGCCGTTGGATCTTCATCTCGATCCAACGGTTGTGCTACCTCCACGCCCGCTCATATACCTCGACCGTCTGATCATCTCCATCTCTGATCCTCACCACCCGTTAGCGTCTTAGCCAGAATCCGCCACGTGTCACGTTGTGGGCCACTCGATCCCTCTCTCGTTCAGTCATCTCCACCGTTATTTGACGCCCGTAATTTGAACCATCCAATCACACTCCAAATTTAATCACGGCCGTTTCTCTCAAGCTTTGTCTCCCGCTCGACACGTGGTGTAATCACCGCCCTTCGACCGCGTTGCATCAGATCAAATCACTACCGTTCTTCAGCGTCTCACTCCTCGCCGTAGATCTCCAGATCCGACGGCAACTAGGTCATCGTCAACCTCCAGTCAGACCTCTCCTCCACGATTTCCACCATGCACTCCACCCTCGCCCTTTCTTTTTCCTCCATCACCTCCGACTACTTCTCCCCTCGCTAACCACCTCACCACGCTCCCCAATCATCCCTCATCCTCGCGAACCCTCCATCTAACCCACGAACCCCTCTCCTTCGCTCCATGCACGCCCTTTAAACCCACATCCTCGCCACCTGGACCACCGACTCGCCCTTCAAATACTTCGCCCTCTCCCTCGATCAACCCTATCCACCTTTACGCGGGGCACGACCCAGCCCTCCGCCACCTCCCAGTGACAGGGGGAGGTGGCTGGATCGAGCGACGACGACCGTTGCCCTCGGTGAGATCCTCCGCCAATCACGGCGGGTTGCGGCGCCCTCCAGCCTGCTCGAGCTGCTCCGCCTAGCTGCCGGAGTCCAGCGAAGACCCGGGCATCCACCGTGATGCCCAGCCCAAGCTCCCGCTCCACCAACCTCCGGTAAGTTTCCTCCAAACCCTCTTTGTATTTTTTTTATTTTCTCGCAAATTTCTAGGTCGTTACAAACCCCCTCTCGCTCCATTGATCCTCTCCAAAGCTCTGCCACGTTCCCCCCTTTCCCGCGACACTCTCCGATCATCCTTCCTGTCTTCCACAACCCCTTTCACCTTCCGACCCATCTCCTCCGCCATTCACGACGGAGGAGCTCCGAGCTACCACCGTCTCTGCTCGCTTAGCTCCCCATTTCGCTCCACTACGCACGCACAACATATTAGTTTGCTTCGGCTATGTCACTAATCCTGCAGGTCGATAACTACTTCAATGGCCGGAGACCCGTCGGAGATAACTTCATCCGTGTCACCTGCTACGACCGAGCTTTTATGGCCAGATCCCAGAGGTCCATCACCTCGCCCGAGCTCCCAGCTTCATCGACAATCCTTCAGGAGCATCGGGCGAGCTCCACCGTGCCAAGGATGGAGCGGTGGAGCTGGAGCTCCTTCACCGGAGCTCAATTCCCCGCCGCCAGCTGCAGGAGGAAGATGAAGGAGCAGTGACCGTTGGATGCACCTCACCGGTGTTCATCCAACGGTCATAATTCAGCCACGTCGCCAGCAAGGAGCCACCTCCATATGCCGTCGGATCTTTGAAGATCGGACGGTGCACACTCAGCCACGTGTCGGATCCAGACCTTCCCCGAGCCTAGCGTCTGAGCCTCCAAGCTTGGATGCTCCCGAGCCTTCACGAGCCTGCATCGAACCGAACCTGTGTCCAAGCTAAGCCGAAGCAACATCGAGCCTCTGTCGAGTCCGAGCCTATCTCCGAGCTTGGATGGCACGTGCCTGGCACGTGCGTGTCTGGGAAATTTGCAGAGACGCCCTCCGAACTTCTCCATTTTGCATTCAGGTCCTGTTATCACACGCCGTCCACGTGCACTTTGGTTATTTTACAACCACACCCCTACAGGTTTCCATATTTTCAAAGACGCCCCTGTGCGTGGGGGTAATTTAGCGGAAGGTCCTATTCTTTTATGTAATTTCATTTTAGTCCCTCCCAAGGACCTGTTTGCAATATTTATTTCATGTTTTCTTTCATTTACGCCCTTGTCTTTGATCTTGCATATCTTGAGCTATATATGTCCGATCGAGATGATTTCAGTTCCATTTTGAAGCTCTCCTTGCTGTCTTTCTTATAGCATGTTTAATTTCAGATTTGACACTATGATCCGTAGTGCATTATTTCATTATATAGGTGTCCTAATTTCCGTGGTTCTCATGCCTAGATGCTTTATAAATGTAGAGTGCTTCATTATTCGACTCTGTTTGACTCGCATGTTTTATGGCTTAAGTAATTCTCATTTTGGGCATATTATTCGCTTTGCATGTGCATTCATTTGCTTAATAAAATAAAATAAAAAAATGCATGTTTATTTATTTAATGCATTATATTGTTGTCTCCTTGCATGCTTTGACCTATATGTCTTTAACTCAATGCTTAATTAGATAAAAATCCGACTAATACGAGAGAGGCTCATGTCCCTGAGTTCGACCTTGGTATCTTACCAAGTAAAAAATAATACGACCATCTCATTCTTATTTGACATATCAATAAGATGGTCCTTTGATGACCCGAATTGGCCCGACTGCTACAACAATTCCTAGTGCTAATTCAACACTATTAAAGGGCTGATTTCGGGGATTATCATGGATCCAACGGCTATTGTTATCCAAGAGCCAATCAACGGCCATGATTGTTGTTGGTTAAAAACCAACAACATTAATTTATATTAAATTAAATATATGTTGAATTATTATCAACACAATTTAATTAACATAAATTAATTATTAAGAGATAATATGATAACAAAAAAGAGGAGACAACAAACCACCCTTGATTATAGGGGGCGTCACCTATGACTAAGTCATAGGTGACGCCACCTTGTAATTTGGTGGTATTTTGTCTCCTTTTATTTTATCTCATTATTTCTTAATTAATTGCAATAACTATTATTGAAATAATATACACCAAATTAATTCCAAATTAATTTGTGAATATTTCAATCATGCCATTGAAAAATATGTGAATCATATTCACATCTCAAACTAATTTATAAATTACATTTCCAGTTAATTAACTAATGTGGATCCAATCCACATTTATAATTAACAAGTACAATTTACAATATTTCTCTCTCTGATATATTATAAATCCCATTTATAATATACACATATATTCTGGATAGCACTATCCATGATCTGCTTATCCTTGATAATTAAATCCCATTTAATTATCTTGGATAATCATTCTCACAATATGAATCTTATTCATATTATACTTGATAATTAAATCTCATTTAATTATCTTGGATACATTCTCACAATATGAATCTTATTCATATTATACTTGATAATTAAATCTCATTTAATCATCAAGACCTTCTTGCTTGGATACTAAATTCATCATAGGAATTATTCTTGAACTCCTTCAAGAATAATGTGCCTTCTCTGCAGATACTTGGAGATAAGGACATGGCAATTGTATTGTTCCATGTATAGTGACTTGGATGTTGAGATCTCATCTCAAATCCAGATCTAACGGACCTCTCATAGATGCTTGATTAAATCAAGCCCGTATAGTTAATCTTCTCATTGCATCTGAATCACATTCAGATCAATGTCCAACACTTGGACTAAGATCAAGTTACTTCTCTACTGAGAGGAGTCACTAAAATCCAGACCTGTTTCATCACTTCCTCGGACTGGAAGCATCATGGTTATACAATCGTTTATGATCACATCACCCTCAGGTATTCCCAATACCTGCACATCCTGCATACTGGAAGACCAATGATCAACCTGAAGATAAAGATCTATTTTATACTGTCTTCTTCAGGGTTTGATCACCAAGTTTCTCAATCTTGGTCATTGGGATTTGGTATCGATCATATGCTTTCCCAAAGCATATATCATACCTTCAAATTCTTGTCATCAAAGCACGATGACCATGCATGGAATTTGATCGGTCCCAATACCTCATGAGTGAGCTCATGTCTTCCGGTTCATAAGTGAACCTGTATGATCCCTTTGAGAGATCGTATTACTCATATGCCCTTATATGCACACCAGCTCGCCGGTGTATAGACCTTGGTTAGGTCATCAACCTACTGGTCTGCCAAATGTACACACTCAGACATATAGTAACACATCTGTCTCCGGTCAGAGGATGTGTGCCTATGCCGTGACAGCATTCAACATAGGACTTAAGTTATCTCGATCTCGCTAAGTCAACCCTTTGACCTAACTAATCTGACACCTCCGAATCTCTATTCCTATGTAGAGGATCTACATCTAGAGGTCGGTCAGATATCAGCCTATGTGAGAAAGGATTGTCATCTCCTACTAAGGCTGGAGATCATTTCTTAACAATCATTTGACGGTGCTTGATGAGTCCTCAATCTAACTCTTTAGATATTCATCCAAGCACCAGCCTCTATGATTCAATAGTTGAATCAACAACTGTATGATTATTAAGATGGCCATGGTACATAACCCTAATTGTACTAAGGGACCTATTATGCAAATTATTTATTCTTCATTTCAGATCAGGGAATGATATGTGCAATAACATTTATTGCATAATGGATCGCCGTAGGCTCGCATGTCCAACAATCTCCCACTAGCCCAAAGAGCCATTAATGGGCTAATCATTTAAACCCACACTCATGTGACAATCATAGGCTATTTAGAAAATATCTAGGTAAGATGATCAGTCACTCTGTTCCCGCGAGACTACACCAAGTCCTTTTACGACACTTGCATATCCCCAGAAACAGTGCTCGCATCTAATGCGAATGTTGCATCTAATGCAACCAATACTCAATCTTTTCAGTCATAGTGTCATTGACACAACAACTCAAAAAATATTATTATAACCAGTATGTAATTTCTATTATCCTTATCCCTGAAGATCTCTATTTCCTAAGGTATTCACAGTTAAGACCTTTTAGATCTCCATCTAAAAGTCTTAAGCTTTTGAAGATATGACTTTGAGATCACTATCTCAAAAAAAAATCTTATCATCTATGAAGATTTTGTTATTACTGCAATCAAGTGTTTTCTCTCCATAGTAGGATTAGTAACAGTTTACTACTCCCACTGCATGGCAGACATCTGACTTTCGTACACATCTAGCATACTTTCAGCTTTTCGTAACTGATGCACAAGTGCAAGCAGTTCTAACATTTACTTCCTCAACTCTTTGAGGTGCTATTCCTTTAGATAGGTCAGTACCAAATCTTAAGGTAAGAAAGCCTTTCTTGGAATTTCCAGAAAATGGAACATGTCCAAGGTGTACTACAAATGTGACAGTCCCAATACCCTCTTTTCTTTGCTTCTGAACACCTTCAGAACTAAGATCCGAGAGGCATCTTTTGAGATCATATCTCAAAGTATGGAATACTCAGATCATAAAACACTTATTATCATACTTATATCATTCCAAATGATTAGGATATTATCTACATTTAGCACGATGAACACAATGGCTCTCCCACTAAGCTTCAAATGGTTCATCAAGATTCTATTTGAAATCATAACATTTATAATTTCATCAAATCTTATGTTCCAACTATAAGAAGCTTATTTGAGTCCAAGATGGAGTTCTTTAGCTAGCACATTTTGCATTCCTCAACCATGAAGCCCTGGGGCTACTTCATGTGAATGTCCTCAGAGAGGCATTCATAGAGGAATGCAATCTTGACTTTCATCTCGAAGATGTCAAAGCCAAGTTGTGAAGCTACAGTTAGCAATAATCCGATGGGTTTAAGCATGGTTATCGAAGAGCAAGTCTCATCGCAAGCAATGTCTTTTCTTCGATGTGTATCTCATGGCTACGAATCGTGCTTTGAAGGTCTCTACCTTCTCATCAGGTTCCCTCTTTCTATTGAAGATCCATTTACACCTTAATGGGTCTAACCCTTATAGGTGGATCCTCGAGGGTCCATATAAAACACTTGTATACGAAGTCTACTTTAGACTTTATTGCAAATATCCATCTTTCCATGTCATGATCCTCAGAAGCTTCATCACATGAAGTCCGAGCATTGTCAGACTTAACTGACACATGGAATACCTCCTCAAACTCATTTGAAGAAGTATTAGTGTTTCATCCTTAATTGTCCTTTTAGTTCCTGATTTCAGGAGCCTCATTATCTTCTAAAGATTAAGTGAGTTCCTACACTTCATTTTCATCTTGATTCTCAAGAGAGTCATCCTCTAAGAATCACATTCTCAGAGATGAGATCTTTTAAGAATCCCAGGGTCATAAAGCAGGTATCCAATACCATCCTTTATTTTCCTAATGAAGTAGCACTCTCAAGTGTTAGATTCCAGCTTACATGCATGGAACCTAGGATATATATTGTAGTCTCTGCTACACATATATACCTGGAAACTAATAGGTAATTATGCAAAATTCATAATTGATCAAATCATGTCACACATGATCCAATTGTATCTTCCTACAACTCCATTGAGTTTAGGTGTGTTAGGAGGATTGAGATAGAAATGATATTCATATCTCCGTAAGATATTCTTTGAATTCATCTAATAGGTACTTGCTACCTTGGTTAGATCATATTCATTTAATCTTCCTTCAAACTTTGGTTCTAAACCAAAATTACGAAATCTTTGAACATTTCAAAGGTTTCTTAAGTGAAGAGAAGAAATCTCATATCATACATGATCATTAATAGATATCACATATCCACAATGTTCACTATGATATAGATGATTCACATACATCAATATGTATGAGATCTCGAATACCTTGACATCTTATACCTTTCCCAAAAGAAGGGTGTATTGGACATTTTACTTTGAATACAATATTCATAAGTATGTAAGATTTGAAATTTTAGACATTCTAAAGTTTCATCTCTTACTTGTCTATTGATCAAATCAACAGGCATATGTCCAAAACTTGATGCTAAATCATTGTCAAATGATCTTTATCCTCCTATTGATCGTATAAGGTTTAACTTTCAGTATTAGAAATCTCAATGAACCATTCATTAAATTTCTAATTTAGTAGAGTCCACCAGATGCTAGATTATTATCTGAAATATATCCATCATAACTCTTTATGATAGGTTTATTCTAGAATTCATGTTTATTTCCAACATTTAGAAACAAATAATGAGTGTATTCTAATATCTAGGTCATAGAGACATTCTCTAAGATTATGGCTCTCCCACTGAAATTAAGAAGTCTATCAATCCAACAGAGATTGTTGCAACGATTGCATCAATATCCATGTGGATAACTATAAACCTTAATATCAAAATTTTCCA
Organism: Ottelia alismoides; assembly: GCA_037367405.1. Lineage (NCBI taxonomy): Eukaryota > Viridiplantae > Streptophyta > Magnoliopsida > Alismatales > Hydrocharitaceae > Ottelia > Ottelia alismoides. The sequence goes on along the minus strand of JAZKJV010003385.1, from coordinate 636,620 downwards.
GTCTTCTAAAATATGTGCAACACATTGCAAGTGTTGTTAGAAGATTGAGATACAATTATTAGACTTTATCTTATCAAATAAGCAAGTCAATTTCAATGATCAAATGTAGATATAGATTATTATGATGCACTATCTGAGTCCTTTTCTAAGGATTCTAGATAGACTTGATAGTCATACTATCAACACATCAAGTTATTGCAGTATAGGCATTCATCCAACTCTTTGGATGTCATATGGAAGTTACAGAAGTACAATCAACTCTTTGACTTTCCTTCTCACATGGGTCCGACCCACGCTTCCACTGTGCTCTCTTCATCTATAAATAACCATTGTTCAAGACTAAGGATCTCTTATGTTAAATTCAAAAGAATTCAATGTAAGAGCATTTCAACATTTATACATGCTTCATTAAATTCATACAATATGAATATTATGAAGCTTCATGAATGACTAGAGTATAGACAGTAGAATGATGACACTCATCATGTCTACATCCATCTAGACTCCTAAAACATGGGTTCAGGTAGGTATTCAAATATTTTGAATACATCATCTCTTTCGAGCCACTATTCTGCATAATGCAGAGAACCATGTCATTCATGATTAAATGTCTTGAGCACACATGTATGCCAGAACATCTTCTTAGATTTTTATAAGGATTATTTGACAATTGCGATTCATCGAGATGTCAATTCCAAAGTACACTCGATGAAAGATCAAGACTATAGAGACATACAAACCCTAAGGTGATGTCTTATTGTCTTATTTAATTGTCATTCCTCATGATGTTGAGGAAACTTGCACATTGCAACCACATACATTATGTGTTCAATTGCAAGTACAATATCTGGATCATGAGTCCAATCCATGATATTTTACTGGTTATTATTGAGTATAACATTGAGTGGGTTTAATGAAGAATTATCTGAAATAAGAAATTTGCATAAGGGTATATATATTATATATACACGTTTTACTTTGATTTAGGAATTTTTATATCAAAGTTGTCTTGCCTTGTCAACAATGAAAGTTCATTCTCTTAATCACTTTCAATGTAAGAGATATTCTTACCATTATATCTCTAGCAAGATCTGGGATCTCCTTTCCTATCTTTGTCACACCAATTCGGTCTTTAATACCCAGGCCCACCACCCCTAAGGTGATGTTGACCCGTCATTAATTGAACCAACCGTCAACAGGCTTAATACTCGCTATACGCAATCCAATACCGCCTTAATAATATGAGGATCCGATATTGGGGTCACTACGTATACGGCCTTACTCTTTTGATAAGCAAAGAACCCGATCCAAATAATTGTATATAGGATCTGTCACTTCGGACAGGCGTCTCTTATATACAACTTTTGGTGACAAAATTCTTTGCCTTGACGGGAGACCATGGATGTCACTTATGTGATCCTCCACCTCTTATTCAAATTGAAATAATTAATTATCGTAAATCATATTCACATAATTAACTCTTCCAAGGAAAATACACATCTATTCATAATAGAGTATTTTTATTGGATATAATTAATTTATCACATTAAATTAATTATCAATCCAATTTTCAATCAACAAACTTTGAATTTTACTTAAATAGTAGGTATAATCTCAAAGTACGTGTGATTTCGAATTTTAATAATTAGAAAAATACACTTTGATTTCTCCGGCATCATCCAGTCCCTACCTGCTGTCATGGCCAGTACCGACGAGAGTGGGACGGACCACAGACGTTGCAACCCGCTACCCCAGCGATCTTCGACTAGACACCATATCCACCTCAGGAAAGGATAATGCCAGATAGATCATTACGTACTTTGAGATGCTCATCGGTCTTTCAATCGAAATTATACCATATAATATACATCAAAACATTTTTTTATTATATTATAAGGAGATTTGCTAAGCAAATCCCCAATCCTATTCAAGTAAGCGGGTTTTGCATGTAAAAGTTGTCCTGCAACTATTGTAGGATGACCTAGGGTTTTGCATGAAAACAATGTTTGTTGATGATTTCAAATTAACCAATGATCAAGATCAACTATCTTATCATTATGGTTTAGTGGGATGTCATTCAAGGAATTGATTATCATCTTCAAACATTTCACAAATATTTATCAATAACCAATTTCATAAAATTAACAATTAATTTTCATCAACATTTATTTGAATGACTATTACAAGGTTCATGATCAAATTTGTCAAATTCCAGCTGTTACCCCCAATCACTAAAATTAACTTATCTTGTTAAATTTAAATCCAAAATTCGCAAAATTAGTTTCCTAATATTGCTAACTTGATTTATAACAGAACCCAAGTGATAATTCACACATTTTAAGGCATGTCAAAACCGTAATTAAAAAATTAACCACGTTCAGTTTCGTTGTTCCCGCAATAGTGAATACATGCATATTCAAAAGGCCAAGCAAATTAAATCCAAATTTAGTAAACTCAAAGCCTATGGTTTCCTTGTTTAATGGGGAACAAAGTCCAATTGAATATTTCGTGTTTAAATAATTTAAACAGTGCCGAAAAAATCAATTAGATAGAGTTGTGAAAATTCAAATGCGCTAAAACTTTCGCGACTCTTTCAAACCCAAGTCGTCCTTGGTTCATGGATCATATCCAAAACCTTTTTCGATCTAAGTCTCTTATACCACTTGAAGGATATTGAGAATCCTCAAGCGCATCACGGAAGCGTGACGATCGCATCTCATGCGATCGGGGCGACTAGTCGTACTAGTCGCAAGGTGCAGCGGAATTTAAAAATTTAAATCAAATGATGAAACCACATGATCACAAGAAAAATTCTTGGATCATTTCATCAAACCACAAAGTATTAGGAATACCTCTCGAAGCGTGGTTGCGATCACGAGATCTCTAAAGCAAGAGATCCTCCTGTCTCAAGTCCGATCCACGGAGACAGCACTTGCGGGCGCGATGATGAGATGCGTGACTCCCGCAATCCTCGATGAAGATCCAAGCCTCGAATCTCCTGATTTCGTCCAACGAAATCCGTCGCTTCCTCTAGAGCAAGCAGCCCCAAAGAAGATGGAGATCTTCGAGTAGTCGAAGGCGAAGGCGAGAGCTTCTCTCTTTCTCAACAAAGATGGTCGGCCACCTTATAGAGAGGGAGAGAGAGGACGAGAATGAGAGGGAGAGAGAGAGCAGAGTAGGCGTCTACTTTGATATATACTTCAAGGGCTAGGGTTGCCCTCCTTATATATTAGTTTGGGATCCAATGGATCTCAATCCATGGCTCTCATGGATCCAATGGCTATTGTTATCCAAGAGCCAATAAACGGCCATGATTGTTGTTGGTTAAAAACCAACAACATTAATTTATATTAAATTAAATATATGTTGAATTATTATCAACACAATTTAATTAACATAAATTAATTATTAAGAGATAATATGATAACAAAAAAGAGGAGACAACAAACCACCCTTGATTATAGGGGGCGTCACCTATGACTAAGTCATAGGTGACGCCACCTTGTAATTTGGTGGTATTTTGTCTCCTTTTATTTTATCTCATTATTTCTTAATTAATTGCAATAACTATTATTGAAATAATATACACCAAATTAATTCCAAATTAATTTGTGAATATTTCAATCATGCCATTGAAAAATATGTGAATCATATTCACATCTCAAACTAATTTATAAATTACATTTCCAGTTAATTAACTAATGTGGATCCAATCCACATTTATAATTAACAAGTACAATTTACAATATTTCTCTCTCTGATATATTATAAATCCCATTTATAATATACACATATATTCTGGATAGCACTATCCATGATCTGCTTATCCTTGATAATTAAATCCCATTTAATTATCTTGGATAATCATTCTCACAATATGAATCTTATTCATATTATACTTGATAATTAAATCTCATTTAATTATCTTGGATACATTCTCACAATATGAATCTTATTCATATTATACTTGATAATTAAATCTCATTTAATCATCAAGACCTTCTTGCTTGGATACTAAATTCATCATAGGAATTATTCTTGAACTCCTTCAAGGATAATGTGACTTCTCTGCAGATACTTGGAGATAAGGACATGGCAATTGTATTGTTCCATGTATAGTGACTTGGATGTTGAGATCTAATCTCAAATCCAGATCTAACGGACCTCTCATAGATGCTTGATTAAATCAAGCCCGTATAGTTAATCTTCTCATTGCATCTGAATCACATTCAGATCAATGTCCAACACTTGGACTAAGATCAAGTTACTTCTCTACTGAGAGGAGTCACTAAAATCCAGACCTGTTTCATCACTCCCTCGGACTGGAAGCATCATGGTTATACAATCGTTTATGATCACATCACCCTCAGGTATTCCCAATACCTGCACATCCTGCATACTGGAAGACCAATGATCAACCTGAAGATAAAGATCTATTTTATACTGTCTTCTTCAGGGTTTGATCACCAAGTTTCTCAATCTTGGTCATTGGGATTTGGTATCGATCATATGCTTTCCCAAAGCATATATCATACCTTCAAATTCTTGTCATCAAAGCACGACGACCATGCATGGAATTTGATCGGTCCCAATACCTCATGAGTGAGCTCATGTCTTCCGGTTCATAAGTGAACATGTATGATCCCTTTGAGAGATCGTATTACTCATATGCCCTTATATGCACACCAGCTCGCCAGTGTATAGACCTTGGTTAGGTCATCAACCTACTGGTCTGCCAAATGTACACACTCCGACATATAGTAACACATCTGTCTTCGGTCAGAGGATGTGTGCCTATGCTGTGACAACATTCAACATAGGACTTAGGTTATCTCGATCTCGCTAAGTCAACCCTTTGACCTAACTAATCTGACACCTCCGAATCTCTATTCCTATGCAGAGGACCTGCATCAAGAGGTCGGTCAGATATCAGCCTATGTGAGAAAGGATTGCCATCTCTTACTAAGGCTGGAGATCATTTCTTAACAATCATTTGACGGTGCTTGATGAGTCCTCAATCTAACTCTTTAGATATTCATCCAAGCACCAGCCTCTATGATTCAATAGTTGAATCAACAGCTGTATGATTATTAAGATGGCCATGGTACATAACCCTAATTGTACTAAGGGACCTATTATACAAATTATTTATTCTTCATTTCAGATCAGGGAATGATATTTGCAATAACATTTATTGCATAATGGCTCACCGTGGGTTCGCATGTCCAACACTTCCCATTAGTAGAAATGGATAGTGGACAAGAACTTGTCCTTCTTGATCTTCGTCCAATCTTGGGGAACTACACCGGAGACGAGGTAGTTCACAATATCAGCATACTAAGGGAGTGAATCCACAACTAGGATCGACTCGTTAGGAAAGGTGTCTGTGATGGGTGCACTGTTCTGTGGAGGCTCTTGCTGCTCGATTCTGGAGAGATGATCTGCTACCATGTTCTGAACCCCAGGTTTGTCTTTGATTTATAAATCAAATTCCTGGAGGAGAAGGATCCATCTGATCAGTCTAGGCTTGGCATCCCCCTTCTACTGTGAGTATCGGATAACAGAGTGGTCAGCGTAGATGGTTACTTTTGATCCAAGCATATAGGATCTGAACTTCTCAAGGGTGATACCACGACCATCAATTTTTTCTCTATGACAGTGTAATTTCTCTGAGCTTCGTCTAGTGTTTTGTTGGCATAGTGAATGGCATAGGGCACCTTGTCTTTTCTCTATCCTAGAACAACCCCAACTGCAACGTCTGACGCATTTGTCATGATCTCAAAGGGAAGAGACCAATCATGTGGCTGTAGGACTGGAGCTTGATTGATGAGCTCCTTCAGCTGATTAAATGAAAGGAGATCATGATGATCAACATTGAACTCGGTCTCCTTGCATAATAATTCTGTGAGAGGTCGAGCAACATGACTAAAGTCACGAATGGATCTCCTGTAGAAACCCACGTGCCCTAGGAATGACCTCATGTTTATAACAGTCTAAGGTGGCTCTAAATTGGCAATCATATCCACCTTTGCTGGGTCAACTTCCATGCCACGTTTGGAAATGACATAACCCAGCACAATCCCTCCGGTGATCATAAAGTAGCTTTTTTTCCCAAGATAGAACAAGATTGACTTCACACATTTCTGAAGTACTCTGTCCAGGTGATCAAGATAAGAATCGAAACTTTCACCATAGATGGAGAAGTCGTCCATAAACACCTCGAGAAAACTGCCTACCATCTCGGCGAAAACTGCAAGCATGCATCTTTGGAATGTAGTAGGTGCATTGCACAGGCCAAAGGGCATTCTCCTGAAAGCATAGGTTATGAACAAGCAAGTGAAGGTAGTCTTCTCTTGGTCTTCAGGGGCAATTGCCACTTGGTTGTACCCAAAGTACCCATTTAGAAAGTAGAAGAACTCCTTACCAGCTAGTCTTTCCAATACTTGATCAATGAACGACAAAGGGAAGTGGTCCTTCTTGGTTGCTGCATTAAGGCATCGATAGTCAACACATACACATCAGGATGCCAGTACCCGAGTAGAGATCTCCTTTCCTCTATCATTTGTAACCACGGTGAGCCCTGATTTCTTCAGATCTACATGTAGAGGGCTCACACATTTCAAGTCAGAGATGGGGTAAATGAAGCCTGCATCACACCATTTTGTAATTTCTTTCATGACGACGTACCTCAGATTTGGGTTCAGCCTTCTTTGCAATTCTTGGGACAGCTTGGCATCTTCTTCCAGAAAAATATGGTGTGAGCATAGAGTAGTATTTATCCCACATAGATCTAAGACGTGCCAACCAAGTGTCTTGCGATTCTTTTCTAGAACCTTGAGAAGTTGAGATTCTTGATTCGGTGTCCGCCTGCTGCAGATAATGACCGGATACATGTTCTCTGCACCCGCAAGGAAAGCATACTTAAGGCCTGCTGGAAGTGGCTTTAATTCCGATTCTGATCTGGCCTACTTCTCAGTTACTTCAGAAACGGTGCTGGTTGGAGGATGATCTACCATAACTTTAGAGGTAGGGTCGCTTACCTCAACGGCTTGTTGTTCCACTAATAATGTGTCTTACGGATCTGCAATGAATTCATCATGTTCGGGATGGAATGAATCATCTGAGTTAAATAAAAGCATCAACAGATGGGATTTTGTCTCCCAAGTGCCATCAGAGCTTTCTCGAATGTGCTTTCCCAGTCCTCCTTAGGGGAGAGGATTTCTAGGGTCCAAGTGTTGTTTATAGAGAGTTATGTATCTCTTATCTCTGTAATAAAATCACAGTCTGCTTCAGGTGGTAATACATGACTTTCATTAGATACGACTTTCAGCTCGATGAGCATGTCTATAGTGACTCTATGATTTTTCGAGCTAAATGTGATCTTGCCATACCCATAGTTAACCATGGCCTCTGTAGTGTGCAGGAACGACCAACCTAGAATAGTAGGAGTCTGAAGCAAGGGTGCATGGCAGTCCATATCAAGGACTACAAAATCCACCAGAAACTGCATGTCCTACACCTTTACGACAACATCTTCTAGAAGACCTCGAGGTCGCTTGATGGATCAATCAGCAAACTGAAGGATCATTCGTGTCTTCTTGAGAGGACCCATCCTGAATTCTTGCAATGATGACGAGGGAAAGAGGTTGATAGAAGAATTGCTGTCAAGCAAAGTTCGCTCAAAGACTTGGTCAAAAATCTCGCATCTTATTAAAGGTGATCCTTTGTCTTGCTTCCTTTGTGGGAGATTGCTGATGGCTGCTACTGTGGCCATGGTAAGGACGTGCTTCTCCACTTGCTGGCATTTGTTGTTACCGGTTGCCAGTGATTATTTGTACATGCCTCTTTCAATCCCTTCTTTATAGTAGGCATGTATTCCATGGCTTTTATCAATGGTATCTCAACAGTTAAATTTTGAAGAATATCCACAACTCTTGGATATGATAATGCACTTTTTATTTTTACATTTTTTGGATTTTTATTGCATCAGGAAAAGGAATATTTATAGAGATGAAATCAAAAGTAGTGTTCTTATTTACAACAAAATTATTGTCCACAATATTATGTACGTACAGATCAAAAAAAGGAGTACATGTTGGAGAGGAAGATGATGCAGATGGACAAGCAAAAAGTGCGGTCTCTGCTTCGTCAGCTGTCATTGAATCGACTACTGTTGCTGGCTCCTCCGTGGCTGGCATGGCTTCACTTCGATGGTGATTATTTTTTTGGTCTTTTTGGATTTTCTGATTTTTTGTTCTTTTTTTATGAAGATGGTGGTGGGTGACTACTGGCCTGGCTCCTCCTCCTTCTTCTTCCTCACTCGAACTTGTACCTGGCACAATTGATGTAGAAGACGACGATTCACCTGACAATGCTTTATTGTTCCCTTTGATGGCAGCAGATGGAGGCAAGATCCTACCACTCTTGAGAGTGATAACATTAGATAAAATAAAATTATGGTCATCTGACTCTACAAACATAGACAAGACATTACATTATACCTGCTCTTTATGCTTAAAAAATTATTGGGATTCGCTTTGACCTAGGCCAGAATTGGACTTTTAGTGGTTATGAGGTGATCTAGCTTCTTGGTCATCTCTGCAAGGCCCTTCACAAGTTGGGCCAAGTAATCTAGGTTGGGGCTCACTATAATTGCCTCAGAAGATTCAATGTGTAGACCACATTGTTGCTGATGGTGGGGAGGGGGTTGTGGCTTGGACTACTGATGTTGATGTGGAGAAGAAGGAAGCTGATACTGTTGGTATGGTACAGTCGCGTACTGGTGATACTGCGGGTGCGGGCGGTAGAACGCTAGCCGGAGCTCTAAAGCTTCGGCAAATAACCTAAGCTGATTTAGGATAAAATCTCTAATTTAAAAATAAATTGAATGCGGTAAAGAAAAGATACAAACTACAACTACCTAAGAATCATGAAAGTGCAACTCTTATACATGCGGTGAAGTAGGGAGAAGGGTAGGCCGAAGCTCCACTGTGGATCGCTGCCTCTTCCTTGCCACGCCGTCTTTGAGCACGGGGAAACCCTCAACTGTCACCTGGGGTTTCGATACACAAGCCAAGACACTAGACAAGACTCAAAGGGCGATCAAGAAGAGGAGGAGGAGAGGGGATTTTTATTTATAGACAAAGAAAAGAACCCTTATTGTCTGGCGATTTGGGAAGAACATGGGTTATGTACAGGAGATCAAAGGTTTAGGCGAAGATCAGTGATGATTGAGGGAGATCTTGGTGTGGAGAAATGATGAAAAGGCTTGATTAGACGCCCCGAAAAAATGGCGCAAAATGTGGGAAAAGATATTGCTATCTGGTCAGAATGCTTGGAGGCTAAGTTGACCAGGAGGTCAACGAAAGGTGCCACACGATTGGGCCACATTAGCCCAAGTAGAGATAAAACCGATGTTTTATTCACAAATAAATGAATGAAAAAAAGTAAATGATTTTATTAATTTTTGGGTATAAAATAAAAAGTGTTCATTATTTTATGTAGTATTTTAATATGATTTTTATTTATTTGTGGGGTTTATTTATTACAAGTCAAATTTTAAGGGTATATTTATATGTATATTCATTTATGTTTGTATATTTAATTTTATTTTTATTTTTGATTTTATTATTTTATTTTCTTATTTTATATATTTATAACTTATTTTTATGTGCATGAGTATATTTTATTTTATTTTTTGATATAATATATAAATTTTATTAAATAAATGTATAACTATATAGGTATAAGTATATATGTATTTAGCTATATTATTTATTTTAAATTGTTTTCTTTGGTTTTATTTTGTTTCTGTATTTTTAATGAAGTATTAATAATATCTGCAAGAGAATAAAGAATGAAAGAATAGTTTTCACTTTTATTTATGTACATGTATAAGTATAGATATTTTACCTATATATTTTTATTCGCTTAACTATTTTATTATTTTATTTATGGTTTTATTGTAGTTTTAATATGTACATATGTTATAAATAATATTTACAAAATTGTGAAAAATATAAAATAGTGAAAATAATAAAGAATAAATAAAATGAATATTTTATTCATGTATATAATACAATAAGGTTCCAAAACCTAATTTTCACATCTTAACTCTAAATTAAGTGAAACCACCTTCATTAAACAACTTATTAAAAATTATATGCAATTAAAGCTGATTTTAATACATTTTGAGTTTTTATTTAAAAGATATGGGTCTGTGAAGATTGAGTTTTGGGATTTTATTTTGTGAATAAAATGTACATTATATATTATCCTTGTGAAACTTAATTTTTTATTTTTCTATAGATTATTGTCGACAACTTTCATGTACAAAGTTTCTTTATTTGATGAATAATTAATAAAGAATAAGTTAGGTCCCAAAAGTTCATTAATGATGAATAAAAGAATGGGGTTTTCAGGTGATTTTTGGCCCTCATCCTCCCCTACTTTATTCCTTATCGACCAACTCAATTGTTGACTTAATCTCAGGTTTGGGGTCATAAAACTCCTTTGGTATTTTATTCCTTTTCTTTTCTTTTCTTTTCCTTATTGCATAATTTTGGCAGTAAAAACAATATTTTATATACAAGAAACATGATAAATAATGAATGTTAATATGTACAAAATAATGTTATTTACATGCATTAGCTAGGGTTTTTAAGGTCAAAATGATAGAATAAAGGTGATGAAATGGAGATTCATCACATATTCGACGACGAGCATGATGTATTCAAATCCCTGTCTGTTGGGGAATGGCCCCATGAAGTCAATGTTGCAGGAGTCGAAGACGTCGGATATCTGAACGCACTTCAAAGGCATTGTGTCATGCATGCTGATGTTTTTGACTATCCGCTGATAGTTAATACACTTCTTCATGTAATCATCTGCATCATTGAATAGAGTTGGCCACCAAAGGCTAGATTGAAGCACTTTTGCCACAATTCTCTTTCCAAAATGGTGTCCACTAGTTTCGAGCTTGTGGAAGTGGTTTAAGATATTCATGATCTCCTCCTGAGGTATACACCTCCTCTAGATGTAGTCTACACCCTCTCGAAATAGATGTGGTTCTTCGCATTGTAGAAATGAATATCAACCAAGAATTTATAGAGTTTGATCTTCGACCAGTCTGGCAAAGTTTTCTTGAAGACAAGGTAGTTCACGATATCTGCAGACTAGGGGAGAGAGGATATGAAAAAGACTACCTCATCTAGGAAGGTCTCTGTGATTGGAATCGAAGTCTGCTCAGAAGGCTCTGCATTGACTATTCTGGAAAGATGATATGTCACCATATTTTTCACATCTGGTTTGTCATGAATTTTCAAGTCAAATTCTTGGAGTATAAAAATCCAATGAATTAGACGATGCTTGGCATCTTTCTTGCTCTGAAGGTACTTGATGACAGAGTGGTTAGTGTAAATTATTACCCTTGATTCGAGGAGAAGAAGCGTAAACACTACGACTAGTAGCTCCTTTTATGTCACTATGTAGTTCTTCTGTACTTCGTCCAACGTTCTGCTAGCGTACGAATAGCAAATGGAATCCCATCTCGTCTTTTCCCTAGAACAACACCAATTGCGAAATCTGGCATGTTCGTTATGATCTCAACGGGTAGAGACCAATCAAGTTGCTGCAGGACAGGAGCATGTGTGATGACGTCTTTAAGCTGATTGAAGGCTTGGAGAACACGGTGCTCCATAATGAAATTTATCTCCTTGCCTAGCAATTCTATCAACGGTCAGGCGAGCTTGCTGAAGTCTTTGATAAATCATCGGTAGAAATCGACGTGTGCTAAAAATGGTCGAACCTATTTCAAATTGGTAGGTGGCTTGAGTTTTGAAATCGCCTCCACCTTGACTGGGTCCACTTCCATGCAATGTTTTGATACCACCTGACCTAGCACAATACCTCCAGTCACCATGAAATGGCTCTTCTCCCACGAGAGCATGAGGTTCACTTCACATCACCTCCTTAGAACTAGGTCTAAATAGTCCAAACGTTGGTCAAAAGAATCTCCGTAGATCGAGAAATTATCCATGAAAACCTTGAGAAAAATTTCCTCCATGTCTACAAATACGGTCAACTTATATCTCTGAAATGTAACAGGGGCGTTACACAGCCCGAACAACATTTGTCGGAAAGCGTACGTCCCAAAAGGACAGGTGAATGTTGTCTTCTCTTGATCTTCAGGCACGATCACAACTTGGTTGTAACCGGAGTATCCGTCCAAAAACTAGAAATAGCTCTTCGCGGTTAGCCTCTCCAGAATCTAGTCGATGAAGGGTACTGGAAAATGATCTTTCTTGGTAGCAAGGTTTAGATGTCTGTAATTCACATAGGCTCACAAGGATGCCAATACTCTGGTCAGAATCTCCTCTCCCTTTTCATTAGTAACGACGATGATCCCAGACTTCTTTGGCACTACATGCAGGGGACTCACCCACCTGGAGTCATAGATGGGATAAATGAACCCCTCATTACACCATTCCTGAAGTTCCTTCATCACAACCTCTCGGAAGTTCGAATTCAGTTTGTGCTAGAATTTGCGGGAAGATTTATCGTCTTCTTCCAGGTAATTGTGATGCGAGCACAATGATGGATTGATCCCATGGAGATCAGATATCTTCCAGCCTATCACCTTGCGATTTCATTTCAAAACCTCCATCAGACAAGATTCTTGGTCTTCAGTAAAATGAGAATTGATGGTGAAAAGATACATATTTGGTTCACCTGCAAGGAAGGCAAACTTCATATTGGATGACAAATGCTTGAGCTCTGGTGGAGTGGGGGTTGATTCAGTGGTGACCTTGAAGAATATGTGATTATCCTCAAGCGCATCATGAAAGCATGTGCATCGTATCGTATACGATGAAGAGCGACTAGTCGCACTAGTTGCTCGATGCAGCAGAATTTTAAAAAAAATTCTAGATGAAACAATATGATCCAAGAATATTTTTCTGATCGTTTCATCTAACCACAAAAAAGATATAGGAATACCTCTTGGAGCGTGGTTGCGATCGAGCCTCTAAGCGAAGAGACCTCCTATCTCAAGCCCAATCCAACGGAGGAGATGCTTGCGAGCGCGGGGATGAGACGCGTGCTTCTCGCAATCCAAGTCGTTGATCCAAGCGATGGATCTCCTAATCTCATCTCACGAGATCGAACACCTTCTTCACAAGCGCCACGCACCAAAGAAGACGGAGATCCAGGAGCCGTCGAAGCATGTATGGCGATGAAGACGATCTTCTTTTTATGAGAGTGGACAACCACTCAAAGAGAGAAGACTCAGAGTATGCGTGAGAATGAGAGGAAGAGAGAGAGAGAGAGAGACTTTGTCAAGACGTTGTGTGTCGAAGAGCAAGGCATGCCTCTTCTTATATAGGGCTTTGGTGTCCATGGATCCCAATCCATGGAGAACACACATTCAACGTATGGGATTGATTTGTGTTCTTTTCAACGGCAAGGATGTTGTTGTAAAATCACAACAAAAAGTGATTTAATTTATATTAACTAATATTGATAAATCAATATAATTAATCTCAAATTAAATCACATTTGACTAGAGATAGGATAATGAGAAGACCAAGGTCCATCCCTAAAATAGAGGGGACGGCTACTCCTCTCCACATGGAGAGTTGTAGCCGTCCTCTCTTCTTAGAGAGGACATGGTTAATCTCTTAAAATATCATGATATCTCATTATCTCATGATATATCCTATAACTCTTGAAAATAATTTTCACAAAATAATTCCAAATTACCTTACGGAAAATATCAACCAAGCCGTTGAAATTATGTAAATCTCATTCACCACCCAAAACTAAATGTAATTATATTTTCAATTAATTATTCAATGTGAATCCAATACACGTTAACAATTAATCAACAAATATAAATCACATGAGTCTCTCTAATATATATTATAAATCGTATTTATAATATACATGGATAATTAGATAGTGCTATCCACATTATCCATATCCACATTAATTAAATCACATTTAATTACATTGGATACTCATTCTCATGCATTCAGATAATGTGAATCAAATTCACATTATTCATGATAATTAAATCACATTTTATTATGCATTTCTCAATGCTCAGATATAATTCAACCTTGGAATTATTCTTGAACTCTTTCAAGAATAATGAGCTTTCTCCGCAGATACTTGGAGATAAGGACATGACGATTGTATTTTTCCACATATAGTGACTTGGTATTGAGATCACATATAAAATCCATATCTCACATACCTCTCAGAGATGCTTGATTTAATCAAGACCGCAAATCTAATCTTCTCACTGCATCTGAATCTCATTCAGATTAGTGTCCAACATTTGGACCAAGATCAGATTACTTCTCTACTGAGAGGAGTCACTAAAATCCAGGCATGTTTCATAACTCTCTTGGAATGGAAGCGTCATGGTTATACAATCGATTATTGATCACATCACCCTCAGGTATTCCCAATACATGTACATCCTGCATACTGGAAGACCTGTGATCAACCCGAAGATATAAATCAATTTTACGCTATCAACTTCAGGGTTTCATCAACAAGTTTCTTAATCTTGGTCATTGGAAATTGGTATTGATCATATGCTTTCCAAAAGCATATATCATACCTTCAAATTCGTGTCATGCTTCTAAAGCACGACGACCATGCATGGAATTTGATCGGTCCCAATACCTCATGAGTGAGCTCATGTCTTTCGATTCAGAAGTGAACCTGTATGATCCCTTTGAGAGATCGTATTACTCATATGCCCCTATATGCACACCAGCTCGCCGGTGTATAGACCTTGGTTAGATCATCAACCTCTTGGTCTGCCAAATGTGCATACTCAGACATATAACAATACATCTGTCTCTGATGAATCCCGTATTCATCATGCTAAAATTGGTCAATTAGGATATGTTCCCCAAGATTCACATGCATTTAATCTATAATAGAGCACCATTAGCATTCATACATGTGTAAATAATATTTGCATTTCATCATGCATAATTGCATTAAAATTTCAAAGTGTAAATTAGCCCAAAAAGACGCTAACTTCTCATATTTTTAGTTAATTCATCCTAACTCCGATCGACCACAAATCACCTCCATTGTGTAGATATTACTAATAAGAATAAATAAAAAATACAAAAAATACTAACTCAAATAAATGTCAAATAATCCCAAAGTCTAATTTCACATCTGACAGACTAAAACAAGCATATCTCCCTCATACAATGTCCATTTTGGTCTACTCACTTTTAAAGTACTCCATTTTCAAATACCTTCAAAACAAGACAAATTTCATAAAATTCGGAGCTCATATGTGAAAGTTGGGTTTTGGGTCTCTTTTGCGCATTTTAACTTTTTGCTATTTTTGATCAGAGTTTTTATGTACATAATTAACCCTTTTAATTTTATTTCTTCTTCATTTGTGTTCTTTGATGAAAGTTTTAATAAGCAACAGAAAATCCAAATCTAGATTAAAATTGAAATCAAAGAAACTGACCGTGTCCAAGTGTCTGTTGGGAGTCTGTACAAAAATCCTGCATTTCACACTTCTATTTTATTTTCCTATTTTCTTTTTTAAAAATCCAAAAAATCTGATTAGTGTGTAATTAGTTTCCTTGTATTTTATCGTATTTTTTCTAGAATTTTTATCCTTTTTAAAACCACCAAAAAAGATACAAAACCCCAAAAAGTCAGTTTTCTATACACATGGAGAACCACCAAAAAGTCCACTTCACACAGATGACCTTTTTTGCTCACAAATCCTCCATTAAAGTTGTAGATCTCGTCAAGACGAACAACTTTTGTGAAGGAAAATCTTCGATCCAAGGTCTTTTCTTATTTCTTTTCTATTTTCTTCTACCTTCTTAATTTTGAATTTTTTGAGGTGCCACGTGGCAGCTCCTGGGCATGTCATGTGGCACCCCACTTTCTCTTTCCAACGCCCCCGGGTCATGTGCATAGCACGTGACCATCCTTCATATTCCCCAGATCTCAACGTACGCCACAGCTCCACCCTAGCTGTTTACTCTTCCCCCTCTCGCGTAACCTCCGACAACCATTACCCCTTCTGTAACCAACGACATTGCCATGCATGTAACACACCTCACCTCCTATAAATCATCGCCTCCGGACTCCTCCCATTTCATCTGCCATATTCATATCTATAAGGTGAGAGAGGTAGCCAGTACGGTAGGGTAGTGACAATGCCCTCCCTCTGACGAAGATCCTCCTCGGTGACCTTGTCGTAGCTGCTCCTTGTAGCCGCCAAACTCAGGTTGGCCGCACCTTCGAGCAACTATCAGAGATGTTCATTCCTCTATTCCCAGGCACATATATCATCTCTGCCAAAGCTTTCAAGGAAAAGGCCACGGGGGATCGTTTCGCTCGCCGTAAACTTTCGGGGCAATAGACATAAAGTGGACTTTATTGTCCTTGACATTGACCACCCGGAACGTTGTCTGAGTCTCCTGTCATTTTAGGAAAACCGTTCTTAGCCTATGCTAAGGCGATTGTGGATTGTGAGACTCAGGTCATCATGTTCCCAAACTCGGACCACAATGAACAAACTCTCAATAACACATCCTGTTCTGAGGAAACCAAACTTGAAACCGATAGTCGTGATCAAGAGACAAACACTTCACGTGATCAAATCTCTCCTTGTGAAACACCGACACATGCCCTAGGAGAGACAACCATGAGACCGACTATTGGACAGTCCTCTGATTCTCACCACACCTCCTACCCTGAAACTGCTCCTAAGAGGAAAAATTATTTTGGAGCTTATGATGAAGTGGACCGTATTTCTGAGGATCGCCACGATTATTTAAGTGGTTCAATTTTCATGTCGGCGGTAATTCATGAGATACTTGAACCATACAAGGAACCGACTTGGGAAACATCCGATGTCACCAAAATTCACGATCATCCGGAAGTGACATCGACATCCCTAGCCATGACTCACAAAACCATCAGGAACAATCTCCATCGACCGAAGCAGCGTATGACCCTACAAGAATTGGTCGACTTTTACGGGGATTCATCTGATGAGGAACTCATGAATGCCACACCGGTTACTCAAGAAAGGGATATGAAGACTGTCCAACTTCTTCCCAATACTTCTCAAGGAAACAAATCGAACAAGAAAGTCACCTTTGACCTTAGACATTAGGTGATTTCTGAAGAGTCCTCATCCGGTCCCGAAGTGGTTCATCAAGTAAGTGCAATAGGTACATCTCTGATCCAAGGGCACTTACCTCTAGTCGACAATAGTTGGAGATCCTCTGCATACAACTACTATTCTCTTGAGGATGACTCTAACGATAGCTGGTCATCTTCACCCTCCCCCTCTTCATCGCCCTCCTTATCTCCATACTATCTCCCGCCACACTCTCACAAGAAGGTCCGTCGCAAACCTCCTTGACCTGTACATTCGTACATCTACCCGATTTCCCATGTGTAATTATCCGATTATACTTAGGCTGACATGAGCCTAAGTATAGGGTGATCGGTACCATTATTTATACATCACTTCTCTTCTTTTGTTTTTAACCCATCTATAAAGTACGAGCTATGTATACAATTTCACTTTGTGCCATGGGGACATAGCATACACTAAGTATAAGGGTGTGTTGTATATATATTCTATCTACTTTATCCATAGCTCGTACTTTAATCATTTTTACCTAACATCGGGGATGGGTACAAGTAGTGTATATTATGTATATAATACTAAATACTTTATGTATATAATGCTTGTTTTTCAAAAAAAAATTAAAAAAAACAAAAAAAAACGAAAAAAACCAAAGAAAACTTTTTGCGTAAAATTTTTTCCACTCATGGTCTTGCATTTCATGCATTCCTTGGTTGAAATATTCCTGACACATTCACTATCACTCAAGGCTTGAGGATTTTGAGGACACTTGATTTCTAAGATCTTGAGAATTTGAGATAGTTAGCCTTAGTCATTAGGGTTTTGAACTTAATAATCCACACTTCCATAGTTCAACAGATTTGAGCGCTACATTACACTCTTCATCTCTACCCTCCAAAGTATATGATCAGCACAATCACGTTCACAACTGCATGATTCGATGAGATGATTTGAGTTATCACTTGAGTAACTGGGACTAGAGATTTGAGTTTAGATCCGATCTAATGATGCTTGAGGATGGGATAAAGTTAATAAAGGTTTCAAAAAACCTGAGTGTCAGCAAAATCCTAGCCAGTACGTGAACAAGTTAATATGCTATCGTTTTTATATTTACCTATGTTCTAGTGTGTGATGAAAATTAATCAAATTGTTGATCAGTATGTGGCAACTTTGGTAAAAGCAGTGGAGCTAGCCAACAAAAGAAAAGAAAAAGAAATGTCAAAGGAAAGCTCTATCATCCAAAGTCAAATTACAAATGAGCTTCCACCAATGGTGAGCGCTTCCAAACATTTTCAAAGTGTCCACTTGGACCAAGCACTAATTAGGACCAAGGAGTTGGGCTGACACCATAAAAAGGCTCTGCATTGTAAGCGATACAAGTCTGGATGTCGAAGGTATCTTAGATACTCAAAAGAGACATACCCCGGTGTACTCCTAGAAAAAACAAGTGCAGATGACTCCAAATTCTCTTGACGGACACATTGATCAACAAAATAGAAATATACTTGTGTTGAGTAATACGACACTCGAGATGCACCTTGTTCCAATGTGAGGGAGAGAAAATTAGACACAATCCTATACCCTCCATCATCTGGCCGTCCATCTACACTTTCAAATCTGAAAAACTAATGAGATGGTTGACTGAAGCAAGAATAGACTTATTCCCTAGTGTTGAGGATTAGGTCTAGATGAGAGTCTCTTGGATTAGAACTTTGGGTAATGTCTCGACTTGACTCTCATGAATGCAGTACACTAAAAATCATATCCTCATATTATATGTACAAGCAGAGAGTCTGAAAATTAGAGAAGTTGGATTCCTTTTGATTAAAGCACTGCTGAGCCCAGAATTTTAGGATCACTCAAATTAAGGATCTTCTATGAATTGAGCCTTGAAAATTCACATGCACGGTCAGGGATGTATTTAACTAAGTCATTCATTCATTTATGCTCGGGGATGAGCATGGTTTAAGTATAAGGGTATGATGAATCCCGTATTCATCATGCTAAAATTGGTCAATTAGGCTATGTTCCCCAAAATTCACATGCATTTAATCATTAATAGAGCATAATTAGCATTCATACATGTGTAAATAATATTTGCATTTCATCATGCATAATTGCATTAAAAATTCCAAGTGTAAATTAGCCAAAAAAGCTGCTAACTTCTCATATTTTTAGTTAATTCATCCTAACTCCAATCGACCCTAAATTACCTCCATTGTGTAGATATTACCAACAAAGAATAAATAAAAAATATAAAAAATACTAACTCAAATAAGTGTCAAATAATCCCAAAGTCTAATTTCACATTTGACGGACTAAAATGAGCATATCTCCCTCATACAATGTTAGATTTTGGTCTACTCACTTTAAAAGTACTAGATTTTGGTCTACTCACTTTAAGAGTACTCCATTTTTAAATATCTTCAAAACAAGACCAATTTCGTAAAATTCGGAGCTCATATGTGATAGTTGGGTTTGGGCCTCTTTTGGGCATTTTAACTTTTTGCTATTTTTGACCGAAGTTTTTATGTACATAATTATCCCTTTTAATTTTATTTCTTCTTCATTTGTGTTCTTTGATGAAAGTTTTAATAAGCAACACAAAAATCCAAATCTAAATTAAAATTAAAATCAAAGAAAATGACCGTGTCCAAGTGTCTGTTGGGAGTATGTACAAAAATCCCGCATTTCACACTTCTATTTTATTTTCCTATTTTTTTATTTATTAAAGATTCAAAAAAATCAAATTTGTGTGTAACTAATTTCTTTGTATTTTATCATATTTTTTCTAGAATTTTTATCCTATTTAAAACCACCAAAAATTAGAAAACCCCAAAAAGTCGGTTTCCTATACACATGAAGAACCACCAGAAAGTCCACTTCACACATATTACCTCTTTTGCTCACGGATCCTTCATTAAAGTTGTAGATCTCGTCGAGACGAACAACTTCCGTGAAGGAAATATTTTGATTCAAGGTCTTCTCCTATTTTTTTCTATTTTCTTCTACCTTTTTAATTTTGAATTTTTTTGGGGTGCCAGGTGGCAGCTCCTGGGCATGCCATGTGGCACCCCACTTTCTCTCTCCAATGCCCTCGGGTCACGTGCATAGCACGCGACCATCCTTCATCTTCCCAAGATCTCAACGTACGCCACAGCTCCTCCGCAGTCGTTTCCTCCTCCCCCTCTCGCGTAACCTCCGACAACCATTACCCCTCCTGTAACCAACGACATTGCCCTGCATGTAACGCACCTCGCCTCCTATAAATCATCACCTCCGGCCTCTTCCCATTTAATCCACCATATTCGTATCTACAAGGTTAGAGAGGTAGCCAGTACGACAGGGTAGTGACATTGCCCTTCCTCCGACGAAGAACCTCCTCGGCGAGATCCAAGGTCATCTCTGACCTTGTCGCAGCTGCTCCTTGTAGCCGCCAAGCTCAGGTTGGCCGCACCTTCGAGCGACTATCAGAGAGGTTCATTCCTCTATTCCCATGCACCTATATCATCTCTGCCAAAGCTTTCAAGGAAGATGAACATTCTCCAGAGATCATTCATCCAAGCTTCTTCTTCCAAGCATCTCGTCTTTTACCATCGCCACCTTTGCTACTTCGCCATTCACTCACCTAGCCGATCACCTACAGAGCCCCAAGGCCGCCCATCCTCTACGTTCGCTCCCCACCGTGCGACCGCAACACCACCTCCATCCTCCACCTCGGAGACCTGCTCTGCCTGGCCAACAACACCTCTCCTCCGCCCGACACCACGGCCAAGGCCTCCGTCCTGCTCCGCCCGCGTCTTGCCACAGCCTCCACGCCCTAGCCGCCGCGCACGACTGCCTTGGCTGGCCACGGCCGAGCTCCTCCATGCGCTCGCCCACCTCCTCCGCTTTGGCCCCTCTCCCACCGACTCCACTTCGGTCGATCGCCCCCTGCCCTCGCCTTGTACAGCTACCGTCGAATCAGGCAAAGCAGCCCAAGATCCGACGGCTTTCCCGAAGACACGTCATATCACCGAGCCAAACCTCCAGACCTGCGGCTCGAGGCAGCCAAACCTCTAGACACAAGCCACGTGGAGCGTCAGACCCCGCGCCTTTGCCTCGATGCCCGAGCCTGAGGTCCATCCATCCGAGCCCTTGCCTGGGACCAATCCTTTGGTTCGGGGCTTCGAACCATAGGCTCGGCCTTCCCGAGCCTCCGCCCAGCCGCCCGAGCCTCTGCCCCGCCTCTGAGCCTCCAATCGCACGTGTGACACACATGTGCTTGGGGAAAATTGCAACAACACCCATGGAAGTTTCAGAAATTACAGATACACCCCCGCGAGGGGTAAATTACAGAGGGGCCCCTCCAACTTTTCAAAATTACAGATAAGTCCCTCTAGGGAACTTTTTGTAGGAAAAACTTTATTTTATTTACATTTTGGTCCCTACAAATTCATTTTAGCATATCTTTCTTATATGAACTCCGTTTTTAGCATTTAATATGTCATTTTGAAGCTATTTTCATGCTTTATCACTTAGCATAGTTTGTGGATAGATCTGAGGTTGTCTATTGATAATTATTATTTAAGGATCTCTATTGACATATGCAGGCTATTTTGACATATCTATGCTTGAGAAATTAACGACATCTTTTGCAGGAATTCGGATGAGAATTTTAATCTGATTAAACCCTTGTAATCATTGTTGATTATTCTCTATAGTTTAATTTTCACAGGGGATTAATTTAGATTTATTCCTCTAAGATTATTATCGACTATTCGAGGAATTGAATCAAAGAAATTTAGAGGCCAGATATTTTGCTTCTGAGTATCAATTGATTTATTATCCCAAAGCATTGAGTCAGTTTGAATATCTCTTGAGTTCAATCCATTTTGATTTGTGATTAATTTTGTAGAATTATAAGTCATATTATTTGGGGATTTAATACGTTTAAAATCACAGATCCTGGGCATAATCTTCTCTGTTTATTTTCTTTACATTGCATCTTCATCATTGCATTGTATTATATTTCCCAAACACAGAAATTAACCAAACAAAAATTAATAATTTAATTTAATTTAAAACCACGTAACTAAGAATCACCATTCCCTGTGTTCTACCTTGATAGACTTACCAAGTAAAAAATACTCCTTAACATTCAATGATTGTGGTTTTTGCTGAACCAAATTTGTCTCCTATACTACGACTATTTTAGATAATTAAAGAGGCAAATTTGACGTTCATCAGTCTCCGGTCAAAGGATGCGTGCCTATATCGTGACAGTATTCAACATAGGACTTTGGTTATCTCGATCTCGTTAAGTCAACCCTTTGACTTAACTAATATGGCACCTCCGAATCTCTATTCCTATGCAGAGGACCTGCATCAAGAGGTCAGTCAGATATCAACCTATATAAGAAAGGATTGCCATCTCCTACTCAGGCTGGAAATCAACTCTTGAAAATCATTTGAAGGTGTTTGATGAGTCCTCAATCTAAGTCCTTAGATATTCATCCAAACACCAGCCTCTATGATTCAATTATTGAATCAACAACTGTATGATTATTAAGATGGACATGGTACATAACCCTAATTATATAGAGGGACCTTATAGTGCATTCATTCACTTAATCTCAGAAAGGGAGTGAAAATAAATCAATAACTTTTATTGATAAATCAAACATTACAATAACATTTATTGTTGGAATGGTTCGCCTCGGGCTCACATTGCTAACAATCTCCCACTAGCCCTCAGAACCATCCAGGAACAATCCTTAAACCCATACTCATTACATGCTGGTCGAAAACCTTCTGTGTGAGAGGTTTGGTAAGAGGATCAACAATGTTGTCGGTAGAGGCCACCTTGGTGATGATGATGTCACCACGCTTTTGAATCTCCTGAATGATGTGGTATTTCCTTTCCAGTGTTTGCTCTTTTTATGCCATCTGGGTTCCTTCGCCTGGACAATGGCTCCCAAGTTATCGCAAAGTAATAGGATGGGAGTATCATAGGAAACTACGCCAAGTTCCAGGATGAACTTGCGCAACCACACCGTCTCCTTTGCAGCATTCGATGCGGTAATGTACTCAGCTTCTGTTGTTGAATCTGCCATAGTGTCCTGCTTCTTGCTTCTCTAGCTCACAGCACCACTGTTCATCAGGAACACAAACCCTGATGTTGACTTTTTGATCATCAATATCCGACTAGAAGCCTGAATCTGTGTATCCCAAGACTTGGAGATCACCATCTCCATGGACCAAGATGTAATCTTGCGTCCGTCTTAGATACCTGAAAATGTTCTTTACTACATTCCAGTGTTGTTCTCCATAACAGGACTGGTAACGACTTACCACTCCCACTGCATGGCATATATCTGGCCTAATACACATCATGACGTACATTAAGCTTCCTACGGCTGATGCATAGGGGCATCCAGCCATGGCCTTCTTTTCCTCAACAGTTTGAGGAGCCATCCCTTTAGATAGGCAAATACCATGACTTAAGGGGAGGAAACCTTTCTTAGAACTATCCATATGGAAACGTTCGAGAATCTTCTTAATGTACCCATGTTGTGATAATCCCAACATCCTCTTTTCTCAGTTTCTGAACAGCTTCAAGCCTAAGATGTAAGAGGCTTCTCCAAGATCTTTCATCTCGAAGGTATGAGATAGCCAAATCTTAACACTGGTCATCATCCCTGTATCATTCCCAATGATAAAGATGCCATCTACGTAAAGCATGATGAACAAAATGGCACTCCCACTAAGCTTCTTGTACACACAAGGTTCATCAGGATTCTGCACAAAATCATAACTCTTTATGGTTTCGTCAAATCTGATGTTCCAACTACGAGAAGCTTGTTTGAGCCCATAGATGGATTTCTTTAGCTTTCATATTTTACCTTCCTCGGTTATGAAGCCCTAGGACTGCTCCATATAGATATCCTTATCGAGGTATCCATTGAGGAAAGATGTCTTGACATCCATCTGCCAGATGTCGTAGTCAAGAGATGCAGCTATAGCTAGTAGTGTCCTGATGGACTTAAGCATTGCCACCAGAGAGAATGTCTCATCGTAGTCTTTGCCTTCTCTCTGTGTGTAGCCTTTGGCTACGAGCTGTGCCTTGAAAGTCTCTACTTTCCCATCAGGTCCCCTTTTCCTCTTGAAGATCCATTTACACCCTCTGGGGTTTTACCCCTTCAGGTGGATCCTCTAGGGTCCATACATGATGAATCTCCATTTCATCACCTTTATTCTATCATTTTGGCCTCAAAAAACCCCATCAAATGCATGTAAATAGCATCAAATTGTATATAATAGCATTCATGATTCATTGTATTAATTCCACATTAAATAAGGTTTTACTGCCAAAATTATATAATAAAGAGGAGAAAAGAAAAAAGGAATAAAATATTGTAAATATTTTATGACCCAAACACCGAGACCAAGGCCATCATGGTATTGGTCGACAAGGAATAAAGTAGGGGGACATAAGGGCCAGTGTACAATAAATACCTCATTTATTAATTCATTCATTTATGCACTTCTGGCACCTATTTTGTACATAATTATTTCTTCATCAAAAAAAGAAACTTTGTACATGAAAGTTGTAGATAATAATGTAAATAAAAATACAAAATTGAGTTTGTGTAAAAATAATACACAGTGTACATTTTATACACAGAATAAAAAGCCAAAATCTCAACTTCACAGACCCATATCTTGCAAATAAAAACTCCAAAACACCCAAACTCACCTTTATTTGTATATAGCATTCCATAAACTATTTTATAAAATTGGTTTCATAATTTTTGGAGTCCATATGCAGAAGTTAGGTTTTTGGCCCTCCTTGTATATAAAACTGATTAAAATATGCATTTTATTCAATATTCATTATTTGTATAAATTCATATTTTTAGAAGTTTGTAAATAATGTATATAATGCATACACATAAGAAAGGTTAAAGAAAACCAAAATCAATTTGTAAAATAAAATAAGTCTACAAATTCATAGACCAAATACCTATGCTATATACCTATACATAAATAGAAAGGATTGTAATCCTTGATTCTTTTATATTTTTATAATAATGTATACATTATACATAACTCATTAAAAATGTAAATCCAAAATAAAAATCAAGAAAAGATATTAAATAAATTAAGTGTATAAAATACATAGATAAAACACCTATAAGTATACCTACATACACCTATACCTATTTATTTAAAAATATAAATAAACTCAGAAAAATCAAACAAAAATATCTCTATACTCACAAAAATAAATTATAAATTTATAAAATAAGACAATAAAATAATAAAAGAAAATAAACAAATTAAAAGTAAAATACATAAAAATACATGTAAATACATACATATACACATTATTCAAATAAAACCATAATAAAACACTTCGAAAAATTCAATAAAAATCATAAATAAATACTAGATGAAATAATACACATTTTTTATTTTAGAAGAAAAAATTAATAAAATCGTTTAAGGCCTCAAATAAATCAATTTTTAATCAGGTCTCCTATTTTGTCTCCTAGCGGATGACTTGGACCAATCCCAGGCCATCAACAATTGACCGCCCGGTCAACTACTTCCCCAGCCGCTCGATGTGACGCAGCCCGTCTCTTCGCCCGTCTTCTCCCTTTTTTCCCGGGCACACCATCCATCAATCGAAGATGCTTCCTTCACAAGAATTACTCCCTAATCATCCATGATGCCCGCCAAAATCTCAGATCATGTAGATACTCATTGGATCAGCCAATAATCGCCGGTCAATAAGGCTACTCGCCAACGTCTATAAATAAGTAGCTCCACCTCCTTCCTCGAATTTGGCCACTTTTTATCCAATCTCAAGCCTCGATTCTAGTCCTAGGACATTCCTCGTGACAGGGGGAGTGAGCTGGTGCCTCGAATCGGCCGGAGAGAGGAGGATTTTGACGCGGCGGAGCTCCGGCATCCGCCCTGCTCCCTGGAGGCCCCCAGGTATAAGAGCTGACCTTTTATGCATTTTTAATTAGTTTTCGATGTTAGTTTTTCATTCTAGTCATTAGATTAGGTCTTAGTTAACTCCTGTAGTTTAAAAACCAAAATTCGAAGTTCGCCGGAGCGGCCGCCCCGAGCATCCCATATCGTTCCTCGTCGCCTTCTCCATCGTTTGATCATCTTGGACCAACCCAAGACCCTCGGTCTTGACGAATCGGGACTCCCCCTCTGCCATTCGCTGGAGTCCCTCCGCCCACCTTCACCTTGCACCGCAGCTTCACAACCCCGGGTCGAGGAGAAAGCTCTCTCGCCCGTGGTTCTTCCTATGCAGGTATCTCGAAGAATAGAGCCCATCTGGGCTTGCCTTGACCCAGGAAGAGGTTCCTGGGGGTCCCCTTCTTCTCCGACCTCGCTCCATCGACTCGGACCCCCAGGAGCCACGAAAGCGCCATCAGTCGATGCGGGATGCTTCCAGCTACCTTCAGAACACCTCAGACGTGCCGGAGATCCCCGGAGGAGCCCGAGCTTCTCGATCGAAGCTCGCCAGGCGCGAGCTTCTTCCCTGTTCTTCCAGGGAGCTCTAGCGCCGTCGGATCAGGAGGCTCGTCCCAGATCCAACAGGATCCGTTCGATGAAGATCAGCCTCGACCGTCAGATCATCCAGAAGCTTCTAATCTGCACCCTTCATCGACGAATCGACGTCGACCGTTCGATGGCTGCCACGTGGATAAGTGGCGCCTCCAGCGCCGCAGGATGAAACGCCTTAGTTGGGGGTAAACTTCACATCTCACCCCCTGCTTTTTGTATTTAGAATTTAATCCCAAAAATAAAAGTTTTAGTTGTAAATAAGTTGTAAAAATTGCAGTTGGACCCCCTGATGTTTTTATATTTACACTTCAGTCCCTCCGCGCCTCACGTGCAACACCCACGTGAGGTGCGTGAATTTTACATTCAAACCCCGCCGGGTTTCTGTAATTACAAAATGGTCCTGAAAATAAAAGTCCACGTTATTTTTATTGTGATTTTTGCATGTATGCCCCTGAGAGATATTTTAATTGCAAAAATACCCCTGCCAGGCCATTTAATTTTTGAATGCTTTGTCTATTTATTTTGTGCTCCATTTTAAATCGAAAAATCTTGCAAAAATAGACTTAAGCTCCTGTTTGGTTGTGCTTGCATGCCATATTTTTAGTTTTGCATTTTGTTACATTTTTGTATTTATTAAAAATAAAAAACATGTCTTTTATTCACTGTCTAAATTATAAAATCCCAAAAAAATATGAAAATGCCTCGAAAAATTCCAAAAAAATTACCTATGGTGTGTTTTGACCTATTCTACTATCAGTCCGAAAACCCCTAAAAATCTGAAAAGGAAAACCTTAAAAATCCAAAAATATCCAAAAACTTCAAAAAAATATAAAAAAATCAAAGAAAAATCAGAAAATATAAACTCAGGCCCTATTTATGCTATATTTTATTATCTTTATTAGAAAAATAGTGTGGAAAATTTCTGAGGCTGTTAGCTATTTTTAATGTCGATTTTTGTGACAGCCAGTACCTAGTCCACTGTTTGCTATTATTTAGCTATTTAAAAATACTAAAAATGTTTGCAAAAATGTCCAAAAATCACAAAAAACAGTAAAAAACCATGAAAATCTCAAAACAACTTTATTCCTGAATTTTTGACCATTTTTGAGTATTTCTATAAATATTATAGTACCCCTTTATATATATGTATTTCCTAACACAAAAAAAAGAAATATATATATATCTAATTATTTATATGTATTCTTATATTTATTTATTAACCTGAATAATTAAAAAAATAATAAAATATAAATATATATATACATATTTTATTATATTCATATTCCTATATATATATTGTATGCTATATACTAACCCTCCATGGGTATACCTATATTTATATTATATATATAAATATATTACCTAATTATATTATTAAAAAATAAAATATATATATATATATAAATAAAAAAGAAAAAAATATAAAATAAAATAAAATTAAAAACCCACACAAGGATGACTCTGAGATACATGTAGGCTATGGTATTTTGTATTGCTCTCTGTGGTTCGATCTCTACATGCTTGTCACTGTACATTTTATGGTAGAGTCAATAAAGATTAATTCACATTTATTTTTGAGCTTTATTGTTGTATTCTTTGGATTGTGGGTTAATTGCTGATCAACCCGGGTGTTTTGTGAGCGGTCGCCTCAACGACACTTTTCATATTATTTATGGTGACCCTCGCCTAACGCTCTGCGGTTATCAGATGGCACCGTTGCCAGGGAGCAATGAGCATAGCCTAATTTATTTTGTCATTCTTGTATAAAAATTTCTTGATTCATCATTCATTTTTGTGAGCAGCTATTTTTATTATTAATCACCATGCTTCATTTATTCATTCATTGTGATTATTTTATCTGCTCTATTTGATTGACTGAGCTATTCTAATGCAATCTTTTTGTGACTTTGATGCGAGGGTCCGCCACGCGAGGATGGCTTCTTAGGAGGCCAAGGCAGCCGAGCTTGGAGGAGGATGGTCTTCTCCTCTCATGACCATCTGGAGAGTGCACTAAAGAAGCAAGGAGATGTGCATTAGATAGGCTAGACACTTAGGATTATTTATTTTGTAATTTATGGTGAGAGAGAGACATTTTTGGCATGTAATTAAACAGGACTCTACTCTTCACAATGAGGTCCAGTGCCCGGGTGATTGTTCACCTGGGGGCCTCATCGCAGCTTTTTCGAGTTTTCATCGCCTTCTTTTATTTTGTTTTCCGAAGTTTTGAGCTTTCCGCCTTTCTTTTATTTTGTTTTATGTGCTTGGAGCCCCTAGATATAGGTTGCTTGACTCGGTAGCTAGGTCCAAACATTAATAAGAATGCATGTTCCTATAGTCTACTTCGCTTGGATCTAGTCAAACTTAAACAAGCCGCTCATTTATCTCTTAGCCCTTGTGCCGCAGCGAGCCCTGTAAAGCGCTTTCTCCTAAGCTCAAGTGTGTTGAGTACAGAGGAGGGGTGAGCCAAGACCAGACCCTTCGGGCTAGAGATGAATGAGTGACTTATGGTTCTTCACGTTAATAGCAGCTTATGTTTAGGACGATTTTGTGCCTTACATACCGACATATAGATAGGTTTAAAAATTCTGTTTTGCATACCACATGGAGAGAGCTGGGATGCACTGTAAGTCTTCTAACTCAGCATGCATCATTCGGTTCAATGGTGAGATTTCCATCATGGAACCACTTGCACGACTTTTCCGCTATCTCCCTCTGATTTTGAGCACCTAGGACTTAAATGAAAATCTACAAAAACGTTAGGCGCTGGTATGAAACAGATCCAAAAAAAGTGAAAACCAAAAAAAATAAAACAAGGGGACTGCTAAATAAACTTTGACCTTAATTAAAATTTGTAATGGACTATCATTGTACCGGGTTCATAAAGCCCTCATTGTTTTCAGGTACCTTGGAGGGGGACCAAAACCCTACTCCCTTGAGCGAGTGCAACCCCTAAGGATTAAAGCCCAAAACCCAGTATGCAACTGCCTTGTGTATCGCCTGGATTTCCGAAGTAATGGCGCTTCTATCGTACGTAGGCGAGTAGGACTTGGTCACCAATGGTGACTCTCTGTTGTGAGAGCATCGACCCTGTCCGAAGTATTGAGCATAGGCCACGCCTTCACGGGGGTGTCTGTCTCATCGTCCTACGTTCGAGTAGGTTTTTGCACGCTCACGGGTGATTCCGTTGCGAGCGAGAACCGAAGTATTGGTTTCGCCTATCGACTTCCTCTCTCTTTTCTTTGGCTGAGTAGGGATCCAGGAAGGGTTACAAGGACTCCAAAAAGTACAGACTACATGTTACACAGGAGGAGGACAAGTACGGATACTCTTCCGGCAGTACTCTCTCTCCTATAGGGTAGCGTACTAAGGACTTGTTATAAGATATGTCTGAAAATCACAACTCTAAAAATGAAAAGATAATAAATAGTCGAGCTTTCACGGCTTCACATGGCGTGAGTTGGTGAACCCGATTATGTATTGCGTTTGTATGGATCTAGATTAAGGTTCAAAGATTAAGTCCCGCGCATTTGCGCACATTTTGTTGTTTCTCCCTTTAACCACCCCGCTCAACCGAGCCTTTCTACTGTTTTACACTCCTTTTATTCCTCGTTAACCATCGTATCATTCTTCCAACAATCCGACATTCTCTTGTGCTTCGCGGAGTTGATCCATGGATGGTTTCGTCGGGACCATGCCGACACCTACATCGATTCCATAGACTCAACTCTGCCAATAATTTCGAGGCGATTCCCGAGAACCCGGTCCGGACTTTGCGGATCGATCTCCAGACTCCTCGTTTTCTACCTTTCTCTTGGCCACCCAATAAACTGGGATCACTTTTGTCCCGCTTTCGCCGTTGTGAATGGGAGTCGATTACAGTCTACATCCCTTTCCCATTCACAACATGCTGGAGTTGACCTGAATTCTAGCTTAATCACGGCAGCTGAAAGTTAATTGCAAGTGATCTCATTCGGACTATCTCATTCTACAGATAGAAGCCAGTGCGAGCCCTGGAGACTACTCCGGAGTTCATCTCGTCCGACTCAGACCCTGACATGGCTCCAGGAGGAAAGGGCAAGGGTCAGCAGCCACCCATCCCAGAGGGGCAGATGCCAGATCAGAACCAAGTTAATGCACAACTACTGGCGTCTATCCAGGCTATTCAGCAGCAGCTGACCGAGCAGGCCCTCACACAGACCGCATTCCAGGATATGTTGAACGACATGATGAACCGTGACGATGGAGGAGGAGGCAGAGGCAGAGGAGGCAGGGGAGGAGGAGGTGGAGGTGGTGATCCTCCTGATGATGACCTTGAATTACCACCACCGAACCCGACACTCAAAGAAACATACAATCCGGGAGACAACCAGATGACCGAGTGGATTCTCATCCCACCGGTACACGCTCACTTTGAGCTGAAGCCCCAGTTCATAGCCCTTCTCCCTGCATTTCATGGCAACACCAATGAGGAGTCGTACATTCAACTCCAACAGTTCTCCCACATTTGCCGCACCACCCACTATCCGAATGTCCCCCTGGACATTGTCAAGATGATGGCTTTCCCCTTCAGTCTATAGGACAAGGCCCTCTATTGGGTCAATCATTTGGGAAAGGTCGTGACGACCTGGGAGGAGTTGAAGTCCGCCTTCCTGCACAAATACTATCCTCTCGGTCGGCTCAACCAGATGCGAGCCCGAATCAGTAATTTCTCCCAAGGAGCACATGAGTCAGTACACGAGGCGTGAGAGAGGTTTACTGACCTGCAGGAGAAGTGTCCCCACCATGAGATCCCTAAGACCAGCCTGGTCCAGCATTTCTTTGGGGGACTAAACATTGAAAGCCAAAGGCTCGTGGACGCAGCATGTGGGGGCTCCCATTTCAACAAGGATGAAGATGTTGTCTGACAAATTTTTGAAGAAATAGCCGAAGGAGAGGCCACCCTCTCTTCATCCAAGGCATACTAGAAGCAGCCCCAGATCCTCCAGAAACAAGTTCACATGGCTGCATCCAAGGAAGCAGAGAGAGATGAGAGCTCCAACCTCAGCATCATCGGGGGCCATCTCTCTAAGGTAGATATCATTGAGAAGCGATCACAGGACCTCGAGAAACTTGCTGTGATCGAAAAGAGGACCCAGAACCTAGATAAGCTAGATCAGATCAACAAGTACCTTGAACTGTTGGTCGGCACGATCAACTCTGTCCAGTCGGCTACACCATCAGACGCTCCCGCTGAGAAGAAGGACGGGCAGCAACCGCAGCATCAGCCTCAGCCGAGCCAGCAGCCACCGGCAGTCCAGCACGTGTACTACATGCAGGCGCCCGACCAGAGCCCGCCGCAGCAGCAGATGGTCGTATACCAGCCAGAGTTCCTTTCTATTCCTGATCCAGTCTTCCCACCACCACCCCTGATCCAAGAAGTCAATGGGGTATGGAGTAATGATGCACTGCCGACCCGTCCTCAGGGACAACCCCAGGGTCAGCAATTTGCCAACAGGCAGTACCACCAACCTCAGGGTGGTCGTTTTGGTCAAACCTCTCAGCCTCACCAGCAACACCAGCAGCCTCCCCAGTTTACACATCAGTGGAGGCAGAATTTTCCGTATCAGCAGCAGCCGCAGTACCGCCACCCACAGCCGTATCACCAGTACGTGGCTACCCCCTCTCCACAATATCAACAGTATCCTCCTCCGTCTTACCAACAGCTTCAACTACCTGCACCACCACAGCAACACCACCAGCAACAACCTCTCCACCCATCTACCCAACAGCAACGTGGTCTGCACGCTGAATCTTCTGAAATGTCCCCTGCTAGTCCCACCATGGAGTGTCTATCCCAGCTTGTTAAAGGGCTGGCGGAGATGACAAAACAGCTTGATGACCTGACCGCCACCCGAACCACTATTCCGGCGCAGGTCGAAGCCAACCCCAACAATTTCAAGAAGAAAGAGCAGGTAGAATGTGATGTCCTGTCCGTGTCTGGTAATGATATTACTGTTTATTCTAATGCTGTTACTCTCAGGAGCGGTAGGGCCTTGCCTCCGCCTGCTACTACCAGTGGGGTGAATAAAGAAACAGGTGGATCGTCATCTTCCGCATCAGCCGTGCCAGCTCCAGGGGCGGGTGAGGAGGAAGAAGAAGGAGAAGCCAGTCTAGCCATCGTGCCTTGTCAGCAGCCACTCCAGCCAAAAATACAAAAAAATCAGCAAAAACAAAAACAACAAAAAGAAGCTTGTAGCAGAAGCAAAGCCGTGCCAGCCTTGGAGGAGCCGCCAGCAGTAGCCTATCCCTCGCCAGCCGATGGAGCCGACGCTACCCCTTTTGATCGCCCAGCAGCACCAGCATGTTCTGATTCAGCTTGTACTCCTTTTTGTAGTCCGGATGTACACCATTCTATGGGCGATGATTTTGATGTAAATAAGAACTCTCATTTTCCTTCCAGTGGTGTAAATATTCCTTTTCCGCATGCAATACAAAAATCCAAAAAAATTGCAAAACAAAAAAATGCATTGTCTGATACAGGTGTTGTGGATATTTTGGATAAATTAACTGTTGAGATTCCCTTGTTGAAGGCCGTGGAATACATACCAGCTGTAAAGAAAGGACTGAAAGAGGCATGTACTAACAGGCGTCGCCCAACGCAAGACAACAGACGCCGAGAAGTAGAAAAGCACGTTCTATCCATGGCCACAGTTGCAGCTATCAGCAACCTCCCCCAGAAAAAGCATGATACAGGAGCACCTCTGATCAGTTGTGTGATTTTTGACCAGGTCTTCGAGCGTACTCTTCTTGACAGTGGTTCTTCCATCAACCTTCTGCCCTCGTCCATAATGCAAGAATTCGGGCTGGGACCGCTCAAGCAGACACGCATGATCCTTCAGTTCGCTGACCGATCCGTCAAGCGGCCCCGAGGTCTGTTGGAAGACGTGATAGTTACCGTGCAGGAGATGAAATTCCCAGCTGACTTTGTAGTCCTTGATATGGACTCACCTGCACCCCTGCTCCAGATCCCTATCATCCTTGGCAGACCATTCCTCCGTACTTCAGGTGCCGTGGTTGATTACGGGTCTGGGAAGATCACTTTCAGCTCGAACACCCAGCAAATCACGATAAACATGAACAAAGAGCAGAATGCCACGACTGATGAGAGCCAGCAGCATCAGAAGCAGACTGTGATTTCATCGCGGAGATCAGAGATTCAGAGTTATCATTGGACGATCCACAGACCCGAGAAATCCTCACTCTTGAGGAGGACTTGGAAAGCGCAGTCAGCATGTGCTCTGATGATTCTTGGGAGATAGATTCTCAGATGCAGGCGCATCTTCTTGAGCATTCACTCCAGACCGAACATGATCATCTTAGCGCAGAACCGTTCGGTGCATCTCCGGGATCTCAACAGGATGATGAGGATGGCAGCAGCCTCAAAGTACATCCTACCACCAGCATGGTATTTGAAGTGACAGATAAAGTGGAAAGATCAAAGCCAGAACTCAAGCCACTTCTGCAGGCCTGAAGTATGCTTTCCTTGCAGGTGAAGAGCAAATGTATCCGGTCATCATCAGCAGCAGGCTGAATCCGGATCAGGAATCTCAACTTCTCGAGGTTCTAGAAAAGAACCGCAAGGCACTTGGTTGGAGCGTATCAGATCTCCGAGGGATAAATCCAGCTCCGTGTTCACATCATATCTATCTAGAAGAAGATGCCAAGCCGTCCCGCGAATTTCAGAGAAGGCTGAACCCTAACCTTCAGGACGTCGTTATGAAAGAAATCACGAAATGGTGTGACGCAGGTTTCATCCATCCCATCTCCGATTCAAAATGGGTAAGCCCACTGCATGTAGTTCCAAAGAAATCTGGGCTTACCGTGGTTACAAATGATAAAGGAGAGGAAATTTCAACTCGGGTACCGACATCCTGGCGGGTGTGTGTTGACTACCGCCGGCTTAATGCAGCAACCAAGAAGGACCACTTCCCCTTGCCATTCATTGATCAAGTTCTGGAGAGATTAGCAGGCAAGGAGTTCTTCTGCTTTTTGGATGGGTACTCTGGGTACAACCAAGTGACGATCGCCCCTGAGGATCAAGAGAAGACCACCTTCACTTGCCCGTTCGGCACCTACGCCTTCAAGAGAATACCCTTTGGATTGTGCAACGCTCCTGCAACTTTCCAAAGATGCATGTTAGCAGTCTTCGTCGAGATGGTAGGCAGTTTTCTCGAGGTGTTCATGGACGATTTCTCTGTCTACGGTGATAGTTTTGATGCTTGTCTTGAGCACCTAGACAGAGTGCTTCAGAAATGCCGTGAATTCAATCTAGTGCTTTCATGGGAAAAGAGCCACTTTATGGTCACTGAAGGTATTGTGCTGGGCCACGTCGTTTCCAAATGTGGCATGGAAGTCGACCCAGCCAAGGTGGATGTCATTTCAAATCTTCATCCACCTCAGTCAGTTAAGAATGTGAGGTCATTCCTGGGCCATGTGGGATTCTACAGGCGATTCATCAAGGATTTCAGCCGCATTGCCCGACCTCTGACAGAACTCTTGTGCAAGGAGACTGAATTCATTGTTGATCAGCCGGTTCTCCTTGCTTTCAATCAATTGAAGGAGCTTATCACTCAGGCTCCAATCTTGCAGCCTCCTGACTGGACTCTTCCCTTTGAAATAATGACCGATGCGTCAGATTTTGCAGTCGGAGCTGTTCTTAGGCAGAGGAAAGACAGAGCGCCCTATGCCATTCACTATGACAGCAGAACATTAGATGAAGCGCAAAGGAATTATACAGTGACAGAGAAAGAACTGCTGGCTGTGGTTTTCGCCTTAGAGAAGTTCAGATCCTATTTGTTGGGATCAAAAGTCACAATTTTCACGGACCACTCTGCTATCCGGTACCTACAGCAGAAGAAGGATGCTAAGCCAAGACTGATTCGTTGGATCCTTCTCCTCCAGGAATTCGATCTGGAAATCAAGGACAAGCCTGGAGTTCAGAATGTGGTAGCAGATCATCTCTCCAGAATAGAGCAGCAGGAGCCTCCTCTGAGCAATGCACCTATCACAGAAACCTTCCCCGACGAAGCCATCTTAACTGTGGATTCTCTCCCTTGGTACGCTGATATTGTCAATTACCTCGCCTCTGGGGTAATACCTTCCGATTGGACGAAGAATCAGAAGAACAAATTCATGTCGACCATCCGCTTCTACCAATGGGAGGATCCTCTTCTATTCAGAGAAGGAGCAGATTGTATTTGGCGCAGGTGCATCCCTCAGACGGAGCAATCTAGTGTCCTCGAGCATTGTCATTCACTCGAATCTGGTGGACACCATTCTGGAGATCGTACGGCAGCGAAAGTATTGCAATGTGGCTTCTGGTGGCCCACATTATTCAAGGATGCATCAGAGTTTGTTAAAAGATGTATTGACTGTCAGCGACTGAAAGGTACACTCACTGCCAAAGATTCAATGCCTCTGAAAATCATTCAGATAGCAGACGTTTTCGATGCATGGGGCATTAACTTCATGGGGCCTTTCCCTAACAGTCAAGGTTTTGAGCACATCCTTCTTGCCGTCGATTACGTGAGTCGTTGGGTTGAAGCTATTCCCGCCCGAGCCGCCGACATCAAAACAGTTTGCCAGTTTCTGAAGAAGAACATCATTTTGCGGTTTGGGATACCTAAGATTCTCATCTCAGACGGGGGTAGCCACTTCATCAATAAAGAGGTCAAGAAGTTAACGAAGGAGTACAACATTGATCATCGTGTCGCCTCTCCTTATCATCCGCAGACCAATGGCATGGCGGAGCTATCAAACAGAGAAATCAAGACCATATTGCAGAAACTTGTTAGGCCAAACAGAAAAGACTGGTCTCAACTCTTGGACTCAGCTCTATGGGCTTACCGAA